>JAXFYN010000017.1:539873-1039537 GCA_036172215.1 Camellia granthamiana | reverse complement strand
AAATCAAGTTGTTAGAATTACTTACCTCATCACCATCAAAGCCATTTTCACCGTTTGAGTCATTATCAGAGTTGTTGGGGTTCACATCATCATCACCATCGTAAACAATTGGCTGAAACTTATTCTAATAAATTTGTATTAACTTCCAACTCAATTCCAGATTCGGTTGATTATTGTCTTGTGCTAACTAATGTTGCTCAATTCCAAGACGAGTAGCCTGATACACTTTCATCAACCAATTTGTCTTTCTCCATTCATGCCTATCAAAGTGATAGTATGTGACGGACCGAGCTGAGATTGTTGCGACTTGTGCTCCAGTTACAACATCATTCATTGACGAGCATTGATGCCACTCATATCATCCTGGAATATGAGGAGCTGGTTCACGCGCAAACAAGAAGTATAAGCTTCCTACCCGGTTATAAATATCAACTATTGCTTGATTCAAGTGTGTAGGGTTCATAGGAAACCCAGTGACAAAACCCTAAAGATGGGATGTTCTCAAGTTCATTGATGTTAATGTTCAAAACTCTATTGAAAAAGTACGTCGTGATCAATTGTATTAAGTTCACTTGTCCAATCACTCCTCATCCAAAGTGTATTGTGTGTAACATCTCCAAAATCTTTTGTGTTTTGACTTGAATGTCAAAACCTTGATCATCAGCTCCTTGAACGTTTTCGATTTGTAATGGTGTCTTCATATAAATTTTCAAAATTTTCTAACCTTCTGGAATATTTGCATTTGAAACCTGAGGTACTGCCCTAAAGACATCCACATACCAATCAGTTTTTCGAATCTCCATTTGAATATACATGTCGTTCTTTCCTAGCAGATGATCCCCCTCATAAACTACCCCTAGGTCACGGGTTGTTCCCTTTTTTACGCATATTTGCCATGTCACACCCCAAAACTTGCCCCTAAAAGTTTGGGCATGACCAACCCAAAACAGTCCCTACACATGATAAGTATATAACTTGGGGCCTGAACGGAAGCAAATATCAACTTTAGATAAACATCCATTGAGCCAACGCCTATATGCCAGGATCACAACATTCACAGATAACACATTCATAATGCAACATATACATAGGTAAGACTACGCACAGACATACATGTGTGTACAATCCCAACCCCGTAATCGGGGGTATAACAAAAACCCCAAGGATGTGCGGGAAATACAAGATTATCAAGTTTCAACAAAAGGTTAGGCCAATGCTATGAGCTATACAATGTACTCCACAAAAATGAATAAGCTTCATCTACTTCATAGGCACGGCGGGGGTTGACAAAAAAAAACTGCTAGAGCTGGGCTAGGGTTGACCTCAGAGCTGATTGCCTACAGAGACAGACATAACATGGAGTGAGCAAAGTTTAGTGAATAATAGTATGTAGCAAGTTTCAGATGAACAATTATGAATTACAATACACATAAATGTATAGATTACATTTTTGATCTTATTTCAGAAGCATTTCCAGAACGGCCTCAGGCCCAACAGTTACAAAACGGCCTCAGGCCTATTATTATACAGAACGGCCTTAGGCCCAACATAGTGTACAGAACGGCCTTGGGCCCACAGATCAACAGCTGTTCGCACATTGGAGGGTAGGTAGAACATCGACATGTACACTACCCCCTTGGCCGTAGGCCGTGAATCATAATCCATTCAGATCAGATTAGGGACGGTGAAACATTGACACATCATCACCTCCCTCAGTTCCAGAGTTGCCCACATCTAGTGGCAGATAACAAAACGGCCTCGGGCCCATTGCTAACAAAGCAGAATGATCTAAAGTTCTTGAGGGTATTCTTGTTCCATAACGTACATGAGTTTCCATTTATTCAACATGAAGCATCATAATTAACTTACAGATAACGAAACATTAATAAGAGCTATTAACAATAAACAAAATACGTCATTACAGTATTATTACTCACAGTGTTGTGGCGGCGTGATAATCCCTTCCGGTATGCGATCTACATGTATAAACAACTCACAAGTTAGTACTTTTCCTTTCGTAATCAAGTTCTAATTCGTTAAATCTCAGTGAATTAACAAGCATTTTAAAGGCTTCAAACACACATTTTAGCAATGCTAGAGGGTCAAACAGAAAAAACGGAGCACACTGAAATTTTCTCCATGGGCTGCATGTGCGGCAGTCCCCCTCCGCACGTGCGGGAAGGTGGGCCGCACGTGCAGTGATCTTCCCCCGCATGTGTCTTTTTTTCAGTACCTCAAAGTTGGATTCCTATGTTTTCTGCACGTGTGGCTGTGAGCCCCACACGTGCGGTGGTGCTTCCCGCATGTGCGGCTGTGAGCCGCGCACGTGTGGCGGTTCTTCCTTGTTTTGCAGTCCGAACCAAGAAACAATTTCAGCAAAGCCAATTTCTTTTAGAGGAGAAATATAGAGAAATTAATGAAATTTTAGGATGTAACATCACCATAAACATGGTTCATAAACTCAATTAGGTCTTTAAAAGCTTTAAACTCATAAACGCAATTTAAGCCCTTTGAATTCCTATTATATTTAGTTCCCAAATATATATGTAATCATCCAAACACATAAATGAGTTCAAACATGTAAAGATAAAGGAATAGAATGAAATTCCTCTCCATACAACTCAACTTAATTCCAAAATAACCTAATGATAAGAACATCTTCCCAATTCAACAATTAACACAAACACAACTCCAATACACACCCTAATTTGCATGAATACCAAAGAAATTCTTACTCATATTCAAGAGAGGAATTAATTCAAGTAAAATTACACATACCTTGAGCTTTAAACCTTACAATCCTTCTCAATTTCCCAATCTTCTTCCCTTTCTCTCTTCTCATTCTCTACACTCTCTCATTCCTCAAGAGATATTTTATGTAGACTTACTAAGTCAAGAGTTAAAAGAGTTATATATAAGAGTTGACCAAAATTTAATCAGTTTAATCGTCCCGAATCGAATTTTTACAAAAATACTTATTATGACTTAAAAATTATGCTGATCTCAAATATAAAGTCAATTTCAGGTTATCAAGCTCCTAAGGCTTCCAATTTCAGATCCAAACATCACAATTGTAACAGATATTTCTCTTTCTTAACAGATATGAATCTATCATCATAAGAGCCACACAATTAAACTTATTTACACATGAAATTTCACATTAAACAGATAAATGCATATAGTAAGAAACCAGAAAACATATAGAGGGTCGGGTTATTACACTCTTCCCCCCTTAAATAAGTTTGGTCCCTCAAACTTGTTTTACCTTACGATAGAAATAAATTCGGATATTGATGTTGCATTTCTTCTTCTTTTTCCCAAATAGCTTTAGTCCCGTAATGTTCTTGCCATTCCACTTTTTCCATTAGACTTTCTCGATTCCGTAACTGTTTCACTTGCCGATCCAAAATCCGGATTGGGAACACACAACCTGCCTTGAAATTTAAGTACTGAATTTGTAAAATCAAATCCAGGTCTTGGTCTTGTTTCTATCTCATCACAAATTCTCTTTAAGGAGTTATCTTCCATCTGCCGCTGTTTAATTTCTTCAATCAATGTTGGTTGGACTGTCATTGCTGTTACCATAATGTCACGACCCCAACCCGCCCCTAGTAGGATAGTGCCGTGATGGCCAGTAATCCGAGATTACCAAAGGCCAACTTTCAAGAACCACACACAAACAGAGTATACATAGGGGGCTCACAAATGCAGAAGCAATAACTTAAAGTACAAGAGGTCTATAAGAGCTGTGCATAAAGCAAAATGAAATGACATACATCTTTACATATCTTTACAACTTGGATATATAAGCAAAATAAAATGCATATTACATCTTAATCAAAAGGCTTCTCAAGCCGATATGCACAAAATACATGAAACACGACTAAGAAGCATAATCTTCAAGATTGCCGACGTAATTACAGGGTTGTCGACGTAAACACAAAATGCCAACATAAAGAAGATGAGTCAAGCGGACATAAGGAAAATCCAAAACGAGCTTGCAAAAGAAACACATCTAGGCGTCGCTGCCGTCCTGCTCATCACCTACATATATATAGAGAGGGTGAGCTTGGGTGCTCAGTGAATGGTACAAGTAATAAAGGTTTGCATGAATATTAGCTGAGGTCCTTTCAAAACAAAACATATATCATAGCTTGTTCAAACATGTACTTGGCATAACTTGTATCAAAACATGGGATGAAGCAAGTTCATCAATCGAAACTCTCAAAGCATTCTTGGATGTTAAAACATCAACATATACTTGGGGTGATGACATTCTTGACAAAACAAACCCACCCGTCCATAGACTGTCGGTGGCAAAGCAAGGGTCTAATCGATCCGTAATCGATTAGGCAACCCCACCGCACAAGGCCATCGGTGGCAAGGGAGGTATCTCAAGCAAGGGTGCTACAAAAGTTTAGAGTCCTCTAGCACAAGAGACCTATGTTACAAAGGCCCGTAGCCTTTTAACACGAGAGTACTGCGAAAGTTTAGAGTCCTCCAGTACAAGGGACTTGTACTGCGAAAGTTTAGAGTCCTCCAGTACAAGGGACTTGTACTGTGAAAGTTTAGAGTCCTCCAGCACAAGGGACTTGTACTGCAAAAGTTTAGAGTCCTCCAGCACAAGGGACTTTCCAAAGATGACATCAAACGAAGCTTATACTTGATACATCAAAATAGGGCAATCATTCATACTTAGCAAATACTTTTCAAAACAAGCAAAGCGAAACTTTAACAAAACGTTATAACATAGCTTTATTAAAAATACCACTCACATGGCTCTTCGGGTGTAGGCTCAAAGCAAAGATCAAATACCTACAATCACATAGCAAATACATTCTCAAAACAAGCTTCATAGGTAGGCAAATGATCAGACACTCTCATCGAATCTAAGTCAATATCAAAGCAAAACGTGTTGGGAGTTTAAACACTGCTTTCCATCTTAAGAAAACACATTGGGTACCAACCAGGTCTTTGCCGAGGTCCCACACCTCCTTGCGAGGTGTGGTCCCGATGGCCACATTCAAAAGCGAAGTCGGAAAACCTGGGTTTCCTTTTGAAGAACATGAAGAACTGGAAGATGGAGAAGATAAGGAATATGCATGCCAAAATCACGACTTGTCATTACAAAATCTGAGATTTCATGCCGTGAGTTCGAAAACATGGACCTGGGTACCCATGCAAGATGAGTATGTGAAAACAAACACAAAACATGGCTTTTGTTACAAACTTTCGAATCAAAACAAGACTTTTCACCAAGAGTACATGAACACTATTTTCTCTTTCCAAAACCAACTTTAAATCAATGCATGGCATGCAGGACAGATTCGATCATGCAATGCAGCTGGATGATCAATAAAAACAAGAGTAGGTTAAGATTCTAACCTCAAGACACGAATCTAACGGTCCAAGCGCCAAAGATCAAGCATGGAAGTTTACTCTTCCCTCAAGAACTTCTTCTTCTTCTCCCCCTAGAGCTTCTCTCTCTAAAAGGCAAGATTTGATACAAAATGACATCTTTCTAGGTCTGTCAGCTGACTTAACCCTCAGCTCGGACACGTGACGCTACCGGATTGGGGTACCTCAAAAAGGTGATTGATTGACAAGACAAAACTATGACAAAGTGTGTCTAACAAGCTACACGGCAAGGCACTCCGGCAAGTGATGATCTCGGCTATGGCAAGGCTTTGGCAAGTAAAGGGAACAATGACATCGGCTTGGAAGGACGACACTTGACTAAGCTGTGCCACACCTTGGCCTGGGTGTGCCACACCTCGGTCTAGGTCATACCTGCCCAGGAACAAAATCACTAGATGCAAAACATCTCGGCCTAGATGATACACTCCTCGGCCTTGGTGCTGAACACCTCGGCCTAGATAGTGACATCTCGGCTAATATGCCGGGGTGAAGTTGGAGGTCAACCAAGTGGTTTCGAGATAGTCCTAAGTACAAAGGGTTCAAAGGTGACTAGGCTTAAGATGACCTCGGCAACACACCGGGCAACGAACAAAACATGCAAGCGACACTCAAGCAAAACAAGACAAGATTTGCAAATGCAACTCAGCATAACAAGATCAAACGTGGATGTATGCAAGTATGACCATTGTCAAAATGAGGGTTGTTACACATAACATCCTGTTCATGTTTCACAAGGTCTACACTCATTCTTTCCAATTCAAATAATAACTCTTTTTGCCCCGTAAACAAATTTGCCAAATTTCCCATACTTTTCCGACTAAGTGCGTCTGCAACCGTATTGGCTTTACCAGGATGGTAATGGATCTGCAAATCATAGTCTGTAATAAGTTCCAACCACCGTCACTATTGCATATTCAACTCCTTTTGGGTAAAGAGGTACTTGAGACTCTTATGATCGGTATAGACCTCACAAGTAGTGCCATACAGATAATGTCGCCATATCTTCAAAGCAAAAACTACCACGGCTAGCTCAAGGTCATGTGTGGGATAATTCTTCTCATAAGGTTTAAGCTTTCGTGAAGCATAAGCGATAACCCTTCCATTTTGCATAAGCACACAACCTAATCCCTTATGGGAAGCATCACTATAGATCACGAATCCTTCGGTACCAGATGGTAAGGCAAGAACCGGAGCTGTAGTTAACTTCATTTTTAATTCGCGGAATGCAAATTCCTGTTGTTCTGACCATTCAAATACAACTCCCTTTTGAGTTAGTTGGGTAAGTGGTATTACGATTTTGGAGAAATCTTGAACAAACCTCCGGTAGTAGCCGGCTAAACCCAAGAAACTGCGCACCTCAGTCACATTGGTAGGAGTTGGCCAATTCACGATTGCCTCCATTTTGTGTGGATCAACAGAAACTCCTTCCTTTGTTATCACATGCCCCAAGAATGCTACCTCATGTAGCCAGAATTCACATTTCTTCAGCTTTGCATATAATTTCCTTTCTCAAAGTGTTTGAAGAATTAAACGAAGATGATTCTCATGAGCTTCTGCATTCTTCGAGTAAATGAGAATGTCATCGATAAATACCACTAAAAACTCATCCAGATAGGGCTTGAAGACACGATTCATCAAATCCATAAACGTTGTTGGTGCGTTAGTAACTCCAAAGGGCATAACCAGAAATTCATAATGACCGTATCGGGTTCGAAAAGCTGTCTTCTCAACATTTTCAGCCTTGACCTTCAGTTGGTGGTATTCGGACCGTAAATCAATTTTTGAAAAGACTTATGCCCCTTGTAGCTGGTCAAACAAATCATCGATCCGAGCCAATGGGTACTTATTCTTAATCGTTACCTTATTAAGTTCCCTATAATCTATACATAATTGGAGTGTTCCATCTTTCTTTTTCACAAACAGGACTGGTGCACCCCAAAGAGAGACACTCGGGCGAATGAACCCCTTATCAAGTAAATCTTGCAACTGAATCTTCAACTCTTTCATTTCAACCGGTGACATTCTATACGAAGTTTTAGAAATGGGTTGAGTTCTCAGCACCACTTCAATCGTAAACTCGATTTCACGGTCTACTAACTCCCCTGGCAACTCTTCCGGAAAAAACATCCGGAAATTCACAGACAACTGGGATCATATCGGTACTCTCATTCATCGTTTGCCCCTCCAAAACACTGCATAGATAACCCTGACATCCTTTCTGTAATAGTTTGCATGCTTTCATTGCAGAAATCAGATAAGGTGGGAAAACCACTTCATGCCCCCTTAAAAGTAAATTCTAACTGCCCCGGAGAGTGGAACTGATCTGCTTGGTCATACAATTAATAGTTGCTTGATACTCACTCAGCTAATCCATTCCCAAAATAAGGTCGAAATGAGTCATGTCAAGAGGTAACAAGTTGGCATATACCTGGACATTCCCAATTAAGAGTTCACAAGCAAAATACACAGATGTACAGACCATTGGATCCCCCAAAGGTGAGGACACACATAACACATAAGGTAGTAATTCCACAGGCCTATCTAAATTTTGAACAAACATTTTTGACACGAAAGAGTGGGTAGAACCAGAGTTAAACAACACATATGCAGAATGACCTTGAACAGTAATTATACCTGACACCACCGCTGTAGCATTTTGCACGTCCCCTGGAACCAATGCAAATACTCTTCCTTGTCTAGTGGTGTCTTTGTTATTGGCAGGCTTTGCAGCTGGCATGATGTTGGGAGCCGATGTAGACCATACCAAACTTGTAGCAGCTCTATTTTCATTTTGCTGGTTTCTTTGAGGACAATCCTTTACCAGGTGACCTATTTTACCACACCTAAAGCATGCCCCAGTCACCCGATAACAAGTTCTATGATGTTTCCTTCCACAATCTGAACAAACGGGGCTGAGTCTCGAGTAGGGGTGGAAGCACTAGAGGTTCCTGAATTCTGCTTCTTATTTGGTGGAGTGGTTGGCCCCCTTGATAATTGAGTGTTCTGCCTTTTTCCCTTCCATTCAGAAAATCGATTCTGAGCAGCAATATTCCCTTCTGCCATAACAGCCCTTTCTAGTACATCAACGTAAGTGGGTAGCTTCAATACATTAATTTGGTCAAGGATAGCATTCCGTAATCCTCCCTCGAACTTCCTCGCCTTCTTATAATCTGTATCCACCATATGAGGTGTAAACCGAGCTAATTCTGTAAATTGGGCTTCATATTCTGCAACAGTCTTGTTTCCTTGTCTCAGAGTCTCAAATTCAGTCACCTTCTTTTCCCGCATGCACTGTGGAAAATATTTGTCATAAAAGAGCTCCAGAAATTGGGTCCAAGTTAACCCCTGATGCCCAACTCTTGTAAGCATCCATCATCTACGGGCTTCGTCTTCAAGAGTGAAAGCAGCTAACAGTACCTTCTGGGCTTCAGCACATGGAAACACCTCAAAAAGCTTCTCCACTCCCAATACCCATGCTTCAGCCTTCATAGGATCAATCCCCCCTTTAAAGGTTGGTGGCTTCATCTTTTTAAATTCCTTTGTGAGAGTGATCATTCGGTCTTCAGCATAATGGTCTTGTATCACAGGCAGAGGTACTGGTGGCGGAGGCGGTTGTGGTTGTGGCTGCTACTGTTGTTGCCGTAGAGTTTCCGTCATTTCCATAATTATTCTTTCCATTCTGTCTAACCGGGAAGAGGTAAAATCCTCCGGATCTTCCATCCGTGTTCTCACCATGTTCTACATAACAATCAATTACAATATACACAAAAATATACAAATAGCCATAGATAATAATCATTATGAAATGCTTATTAGCAGATATCACATATTTGAATCACGTTGCTATCAGTTATTTCGGATGCACCAAGAACATCATGTATGATGCCTAAGCCTTTCCTAGACATCCTAAGACTCAATGGACTCGTGTGTGAGATAGCAACTCGTGCTCTGATACCACTTGTCACACCCCAAAACTTGCCCCTAAAAGTTTGGGCATGACCAACCCAAAATAGTCCTTACACATGATAAGTATATAACTTGGGGCCTGAACGGAAGCAAATATCAACTTTAGATAAACATCCATTGAGCCAACGCCTACATGCCAGGATCACAACATTCACAGATAACACATTCATAATGCAACATATACAGAAGTAATGATTACGCACAAACATACATGTGTGTACAGTCCCAACCCCGTAATCGGGGGAATAACAAAAGCCCCAAGGATGTGGGGGAAATACAAGATTATCAAGTTTCAACAAAAGGTTAGGCCAATGCTATGAGTTATACAATGTACTCCACAAAAATGAATAACCTTCATCTACTTCATCGGCACGGCGGGGTTGACAAAAGAAAACTACTAGAGCTGGGCTAGGGTTGACCTCCGAGTTGATTGCCTACAGAGACAGACATAACATGGAGTGAGCAAAGCTCAGTGAATAATAGTTTGTAACAAGTTTCAGATGAACAATTATGCAATACACATAAATGTATAGATTACATGTTTGATCTTATTTCAGAAGCATTTCCAGAACGGCCTCAGGCCTAACAGTTACAAAATGGCCTCAGGCCTATTATTATACAGAACGGCCTTGGGCCCACAGATCAACAGCTGTTCGCACATTGGAGGGTAGGTAGAACATTGACATGTACACTACCTCCCTTGGCCGTAGGCCATGAATCATAATCCACTCAGATCAGATTAGGGACGGTGAAACATTGACACATCATCACCTCCCTCAGTTCTAGGAATGGCAACGAGCCGGGGCCGGGCCGGGGACTACACTCCCCGTCCCCGATCCCCGAAGGCTCAAAAATCCCCGTCCCCGCCCCTGATCCCCGGCGGGGGAACCCATCAACTCCCCGTCCCCGTCCCCTAACGGGGATCGGGTTTCCCCGACCCCGAAAAATCCCTGAGCTTTTTTTTTTAATTTTGTTCAACACAACAACAAATCAATATAATCACTATGTTTTATCATGAACAACAAATCAATGTGTACACAAATCAGACACAGATTTAAATTAAAAAAATTAATGTGAAAAAAAAAATCTGTTTTTAACAACAATATGTTTTCATTATCATCAATAAATCAATATGTGTACACAGATCAGATCACACAGAGATTTAAATTTAAAAAAAAAATTAATCTGAAAAAAAAATTTGATTTCAACAACAATACCAGAGAGAGATCTGAGTACACAGATCAGATCACACAGAGAGAGAGAGAGAGACATAACAGATCTGAGTTCAGATCTAACAGATTTGGGCGCGAGATCGACAATCGCAGGTTATGGCGGTGGGTTCGGTGGTGGTGACAGAGAGACAGAGCTTCTGCGGCGGTGGCGGTGGCCAGCGGTAGTGGTGGTGTCGGGGCAGAGATAAGAGTCGGGGCTAAGTTGAGAACGAGAGTTGATAGAGAGAAGAAATGAGAGTTGAGAAAGAGTGAGGGAGAGAAGAACGAGAGACAGAGAGTTGAGAGAGTGAGAAAGAGACGAATGAGAGAGTGAGAATGAAAGAGTGAGATGAGAGTCAGAGAGTGAGAGAATAGAGATGTATGAAAGAGATATATAATAATATTATAATAATATGAAAGAGATATATAATAATATAATAATAATACAACTAATAGGTGGTATATACTTGGGGAAGCTTCGGGGAACTTTCAGGGCCGGGCCGGGGCTGAGGCCGGGGCCGAGAAATTAATCCCCGTCCCTGTCCCCAGCCCGAAAATCATTGGGGATGTGTTTTTTAATACCAGCCCCGGCCTTATAGGGAATAATTTTCGGGGAAAAACCTATTTATCGGGACGAGGCGGTCCGGGTCCCCGTCGGGCCGGGTTGATATTGCTATCCCTACTCAGTTCCAGAGTTACCCACATCTAGTGGTAGATAACAGAATGGCCTCGGGCCCATTGCTAACAAAGTAGAATGATCTCAAGTTCTTGAGGGTATTCTTGTTCCATAACGTACATGAGTTTCCATTTATTCAACATGAAGCATCATAATTAACTTACAGATAACGAAACGGTAATAAGAGCTATTAACAATAAACAAAACACGTCATTACAGTACTATTACTCACAGTGTTGTGGCGGCATGATAATCCCTTCCGGTATGCGATCTACATATATAAACAACTCACAAGTTAGTACTTTTCCTTTCGTAATCAAGTTCCGATTCATTAAATCTCAGTGAATTAACAAGCATTTTAAAGGCTTCAAACACACATTTTAGCAATGCCAGAGTGTCAAACAGAAGAAACACAGCACACTAAAATTTTCCCCATGGGCCGCACGTGCGGCAGTCCCCCTCCGCACGTACGAGAAGGTGGGCCGCACGTGCAGTGATCCTCCCCCGCACGTGCCTTTTTTTCAGTACCTCAAAGTTGGATTCCCCTATTTTCCACACGTGTGGCTGTGAGCCTCGCACGTACGGCAGTTCTTCCCTATTTTGCAGTCCGAACCAAGACATAATTTCAACAAAGCCAATTTCTTTTAGAGGAGAAATATAGAGAAGTTAATGAAGTTTTAGGATGTAACATCACAATAAAAACTCAGCGTTTGTTAAATTTTCAAACACGTAAATTATTGAGTGATAATCTCAGACTAAAAATGTATATGTAGAGAATTGTATATATATGTATTGAAACACAATTTCAATTTTGTTCTATCAGGAAAGTGATTCAGAGTCAGAGCAATTCTAGAGAGAGAGAGAGACAAAGAGATTGAATTTTAAAACTGAACTAGTTGTTCTTGATGCAAAATTGAATTTGGTAAATACAGAGGTGCCAAGAAACATATACATATCGAAATATGCATATATCTCCATCAAGGATTTATGAAAAAACATTATAAAAAAAAAATAAAAAATGATAGTTTCAGAGAGAGCGAGAGAGAGAGAGAAGAGCTTACCTGATGAAATTGCTTCTCTAGCTCTGTTCGTAGTTGAGTTTCAAATTGTGTAATATATATATATAGAAAGGATGTTGGTTGGAGAGAGAGATTGAAAGTTGAGATTATTTCTATGGATAGATACTGAGTTACAAAACTAAGGTACAAAACTAGACATCATCAAAGAGCTATATAGAACCAAATCATCATGATAAAGCTATTGACAAAGCGGAATAACCAAATCATCATAACAAAGCCATTGATAGATCGGAATGAGAATGGCGTATTAAATGAATGGTGTATTAAATGAATACCATATATGTATATTACCTTCATTGACCTACTATATATAACCAAGTCATCATGATAAAGCCATTAATAGAGCGGAATAACCAAATCATCATGACAAAGCCATTGACAGATCGAAATGAGAATCGTGTATTAAATGAATACCATATATGTATATTACCTTCATTAACCTACTATATATAACCAAATCATCATGACAAAGCCATTGATAAAGCGGAATAACCAAATCATCATGACAAAGCCATTGACAGAGCGGAATGAGAATGGTGTATTAAATGAATGGCCTATTACCTTCATTGACCTACTATTAAAGGTAAGAGATTATTTACATAAATGAATGGCGTTTTACCTCCATTGACCTACTATAGCTTTAGGCGACACGAGCTATAGTGCACAACCATTTTTTTCAACTGAGCAATGGTGTAGAATCAATGACATTGCAACATGTCTTCTCAAACTACTTGAACTCGACAGCTGGAACAAGCAAAAGGGTAAAAGATCAATACCAACTGAGAAGGACCATCATTGAAGACTTAAAGAGTTCCATGGCGCAAAAAGAATAAAATCATAAATCTCCTGGATTGGAACATAAGATCACAAATCAAAACCTAGTGATTGGTTTAGGGTTTTTGAAAACTCATTCAAAAATTCATGACTCAAAACCCAAAACTTATTTGGTTTAGGGTTTTTGAAAACTTATTCCAAAATCCAAAACCCAAAACCTGTTTAGTTTATTGTTTTCACAAAATTGACTATTTTGGTTTTCACAAATTGGCCAAATAATTTTTTATGTTTTACAATTTGAAGAACGCAAAATCAAATTTAATAAATATATAAAACATTAAAGTTGTATTAATTTTTAAACTGGGTCAATTTTTTGTGTGTATATTTTCTATTCTTCAATAATTTTATAAAAAGTTACATTTAATTGTGAAACGTTTTAAATGTATATAAATTGAGTTGATATAAAACTAAAAAAGAAGTATTAAAATTTTTAAAACATTCATAAAAAATTAAAAAAAATAGAGTGAAACTTTGCCCTATATTTGTTTCCATTTGGCATATTAAATGAATGGCATATTAAAAAATCAAAAATCATATTTGCTTCCATTTGGCTTCTAAGCACTGCAAAAGATATTTATTTCTTGTTTTGTTCCACCTTAATGAAGTTGGTTTATCTATAATAGTTGGGGAAGCATGATTGGTTAGAGTAGAATATCCTTTATTTATCAGAAAATAAGAAAAATAATATCTGATTATTTGTCATATAATTGGTTTTGGATGTATTGCAACCTTTTTTCTGATAAATGGTTTTGAAAGTATACTGACCTTGTAAAGAACAATTTTTAGAAAATTTTCAGTAAAGGTTGTTTAGCACTTGGGGTGATTAGTGACTTGAACTAGCTTGCACTGAGGACATTTTGACTGTTAAATTGTAACCCTCGTCTGTATGAGAAGTTGAGAATCTCACAAAAATGCTATTAAGTGAAAGAAACTAGAGCCCCAAATTATCTATGGGTGGCAAGATGAACCGGTCCACTTTGAGTCATCTTTTCTGCTTATGCTTATTGGAATTGTAACCTGCACTAAATAAAATAAAAAAGACAAATGAACATTCATTTTTTAGATTCTTATAATGGATCTTAATTGCACGTGTTTGATTTATCCTTGGTTGCAGATCAGTGTATGTCTGTCACGACCCGCTCCCCGTACCCAAGGGTTAAGCATCGTGATGGCCAGTAACTGAAGTTACCTCCGGCCAACTTTTAAACAATTTACTAAGCGCGAGCGGAAAAAAATATTTAAGTGAGGGTACCAAAATAATCATTTGAGCTTCTATTTAATTAAATTGTCAGATCGGAACTATGTCTACGAGTGCTTTGTGCCTACCCCACGTGTTAGCCCTGACGTCACCTGAAAGTGGTAAACAACTATAAGCACATGGCAGAGTGAAAAATATTATACTAAGAGCATAAGGGTATAAAATCACCGTGGATAATTATTGGCTAAACAAAGTTTGATATTAAAATACTAAATATATAATACATGAATCATTTGACATATAATACAGAAATGATATAAATAAAATAATCATAACTATGGTACAGAACGGAACAAAACAGATGTATGGACTCAAGAGGTGGCTCGTACAAATTCTAGAGATGACTCCCACCATAGTGTAGCACTTAGCTCCGTACAGCATTTTGCTCCACATTAGAAATCATAACCACGGTACAGAACAGAACAGATGTATGGACTCAAGAGGTGGCTCATACGAACTCTAGAGGTGGCTCCCACAATAGTATAGCACTTAGCTCCATACAGCACTTTGCTCTACACCAGAAGTCAGAGTGTCAGTGGATCCATGAGAGACAGAGGGTCACAAAGTAACTAATTAGAGGGATAATGATTATTTAACTCCCCCAAGACATAGGACCTCCGTGGTGGTATTTACAAAATAATTACTCAAAACACATTTTAATAAATAGTTATATCTATAGGTTTTTCGTATTATATAAAATAAGGTTCATAAAATAAATAACATAACTAAAGCACAATTTACGTAAAAAAAAATTATGGTAACTTAAAACATACGTAAAATATATTATGACTCACCCCACACACTCAACCTCTTGGAGAAGCTTATGGCAAGGCACATAACCAGGATGACCCTTCTGGAGAAGCACATGAACATGTTTAACCGTTGGGAGAGAAGTACACTAACAGGATTAACCTTCGAGAGAGGCACACAAACAAGATTAGCAGAGAGTCACCTAAATAAGCATACCAGAGCCCACTACAATGTTGTTAGTATGTTATGATTCATTATACTTTATCTTTCGATTCGATACTTTTTTAGAGATAAATTGATATTATCATCAATACCTGACTTTTTTTAGAAAGGAATTAAAAGTCTTCTCTAGGCTAAATTAATTTTAAAATGGGATAAAAGTTAATTACAAGATATGATTGAATGTGTCAAATTAAAACAAATATATCCAAGAAAGTGGCAACTTTATTACCTTTTCATTAGTTTACAACAAATTACTAAATCTACTTTCACGTGTGTATCAATTGGTGTCAAATTAATAATTTTTGCATTTTACTCTTACCCTTCTATGAGTTCTTTTATTTTATTTATTTATTATGAAGATAATATTTTAATAAAGGAAATAATTTTGGTTCTTGGTAAACAAAAAAACAAATAGAGAGACTGCACATCCAGAATTTATACTTAGAATTTTACTAAAAATAGTGGAGAAGGATGTTCATCAATGGTGGAACAACAAATCTGAAATCTATGGTGAATTTCATAATTTTGTTTTGTAATTAAATCTATCTATTTTGCTTCTGATGATCAAGAACACATGTCGTATATTCTTATATACGCAGCTGGTCTCTCCATTCTCCAAAGAGGACCGTATTGGTATTGGTCATGATCCAACATTATGTCTCATAAATAGTATACCTTATATGAAATTTGTAAAATAAGGAAAAAATTTAATTTTATTAATTTATTGGTATTGGTCGGGGTGTAATGTTTTTGAAATCAAGAAATTAACTTTTCATTTTTTTTAATCTTTTAACCTCTCACAAAGAGAGTATTGTGTATAAAGTTAATTACCAAGATATGATTGAATGTGTCAAATTAAAACAAATCTATCCAAAAAAGTGACAACGTTATTACGCTTAATTACCTTTTCATTAGTTTACAACAAATTACTAGATCTACCTTCACATGTGTATCAATTGGTGTCAAATTAATAATTTTTGCATTTTAAGATATTATTTTAATGAAGGAAATAATTTTGGAGCCAAAGCTTAATAATTACATATAAATAATTAATGCTATACCTATCATATTTTTTATGGCCAAGATTTTTTCCCCCTTAATTAATGTAATTTATTCATGAGAATGAACGGGTAATAAATTTAATGTGCACGAGCAAAAATAATGATTTAATTGAACAGCACTTTGCTCCATACCAGAAATCTAAGTGTCAGTGGATCATTGACAGACAGATGGTCACAAAGTGACTAATCAGAAGACCAATGGTTATTTAAGTCCTCCAAGGTATGGGACCTCCGTGGTTGTACTTATAAAATAATTATTCAAAATACATTTTAATAAACAGTTATATCCATGGGTTTTCCTTATTATATAAAATAAGGTTCATAAACTAGAAATGCTAATATAATTTATAAAACATAATTTACATAAAATAAACTATGATAACTCAAAACATACGTAAAACATATAATGGTAACTCAAGGTATAATATAACTCACCTTAAGATTAATACCTTACTTTTTTTTTTCTACTATCAAAAACCTTATTGACTTCCAATATTTTCTTCCTCTTTCTTAGTTTGTTTTCCTTCTTTTTCCCTTCACCCCAGCAAATCCTCCCTTTTATTGAGAGATAGTTGTGGCCACCAAGCCACTAGGTTGCCACGTGTCATTCTTTGCAACAAGCCACAAGGCTACGTGTCCTAAACCATTAATTCATACTTATCTAACATATTTAACTTTAGGTTTAATTCTACTTTGCCCAAATCTTAAATTAATTATATGCCCCTTTTTTTCCGATAATATATAATCCCTAATTTAATTACACTTTATCTCATATACCCATAACATTTAATATTTTATTTTACTCGTACGAAATATTTAATTAAACATTTAAGGTTTTTCTCATTTATAATTAAATAATACTGAAATAAAATTTAAGAGACAACGTAAATTTTCGAATTGTTACAACCTTCTCTCCTTTTAAAAATTTCATTCTCGAAATTCGTCATATGTATAAGCTATCCGCTGCGCACTCTGATAAATATATATATATCAAGAATAAATTTGATGATTAATCTGATACAAAATATTGCTAAATCATTACCTCAAAAAAAATTATCAGAAATAACTCACTGTTTATTTGTAAAAAACTGTGTTGGATCAAAATAAGAAACAATGAGTGACTTTAAAAACTTTTCATTGGTTTTGTTTCTTAAAAGATAAATAAATAAATAAATAAAATGAGACACAACTAAACAAGCGACTGGAAATGAAATGACAGAATCATATGCAAGAGTTGAAGGAATTTGAGATGGACTTCCATTTCTTTTATCCGTGAATCTTCCATTGATAGGAAATAGTTTCAAATTAGCATCTTTAAAATTTGAACTCACTTGTAAAAAGGCGAAACGATATATTTTTTTTTTTTTGAAAACTGAACTGAAAATTATATGTATTTAATTATATTATAATTTTGGTAGGTGCTTGAACCCAACACCCTCTATATATTTTCTTTCTTTTGCTATAACAAATAAAAATTATATCTAATATCCTTCACAAAAAAATAATATATAGATAATCATATAAAATTATAATATAATTAAATCGACTATCAAAATATAATATTTAGGTACTAATTACCCGCTATCCTACTTCTTAAATATGCATGTGTCCTATGCTCTAATGATGATTTATTTATTTATTTTTATTTTTATTTTTATAAACCATTGCTCTGATATCACTTGTCACGACCCACTTCCCGTACCCAAGGGTAAAGTATCGCAATGGCCAGTAACTGAAGTTATCTCTGACCAATTCTTGAACGAATAAATAAACGTGAACGGAAATAATATTTAAGTGAGGGTACCTGTAACGCCCTAAAAATATTCCATATTTCCCACATCTAACAGTTCTATATACATGATAGATAAATCACATTTCCATGCATACATCAGAGTTAATGTTACCAAGAGTATTTCATATAAATTACAAATGTTTACACCAATAATAGGACGCCCAGCGGGCTTACATCTTTCCAAGTTGTTACTTGGTTACACAAAAGAAAAGTTTTAACTCATTTACAAGAAAAGCCCTAGGCTCGCATTTACAGATAACCAACAAAACAAATAACAAAACAGAGTCTGCAACTCCTAAGGTTTCCAAGCAAAGATCTTGGAGGCGGCACGTCTCCTGTACCTGAAAATGGTGTCCCAAGCAGGGTGAGCCAAAGCGCAGTAGAGATACGCTAAACCCAACATGAGAAATAACTACAACATTGACATTCGACAAATGATTAACACTTGTGAACCAACTCACACCCTTCCCATAGCCCTAGAACAATTACATCCATGTTTCAATCCACTTCCCTATGCTTATCCAACTCAATTCCTAAATATGGTTCATTATCTAACCAAACAGTTTAAATGAGACTGCAACTCGATTTATTAACACTTCAATTATCAACTTCATTCATGTACTTCAATTTGTAAGGTTTCGGGACTTTCACCCTGGACACTCCGGCCAACTTAATTATCTATGGAGTACATCCCCCATCTTCTCCCAAAGAAAGATACATAGACAATGTATTAAAGCAAATAAGCACATATGGAGTACATCCCCCATCTCCTCCCAAACAAAGATACATATACAATGTATTAAAGCAAATAATCACATATGGAGTACATCTCCCATCTCCTCCCAAACAATATACATATGAGCACATATGGAGTACATCTCCCATCTCCTCCCAAACAAGATACATATACAATGTATTTAAATATATAATCATCTATGGAGTACATCCTCCATCTCCTCCCAAACAATATACATATACAATGTATTAAAGCAAATAATCACATATGGAGTACATCCCCCATCTCCTCCCAAATAATATACATATGAGCACAAATGGAGTACATCCCCCATCTCCTCCCAAACAATATACATATACAATGTATTTAAACATATAATCACCTATAGAGTACATCCCCCATCTCCTCCCAAACAATATACATATACAATGTATTAAAGCAGATAAACACATGTGGAATACATCCCTCATCTCCTCCCAAACAATATACATATACAATGTATTAAACTCTCTATCTTATACCATGATCAATTAAGGCACATATTCAATGTGTTCTTCCTACTATCATCTTCAATGACATATTTCAATTGATTAGTTTCAATTTGCCTAATCATCATGCAGTTCTACAACAATCAAGACTATCCTCCACCGATACCCCCAAGCAGTTATTTCTACACAGATAAATGAACTTACCAAATAGATAAATTATCACATTTTTCATGGGTGAGTGATTTATCAAACCGACTACACCAACTAGTCCCAATTTCATCCAGTTTCATGATGTTCCAATCAATTTCAAATTAATTATACAAATTAATTATTTAAATTCAATTAGGGCATTTTCCCCATTTTCTCAAACATTGATCTTAAGACCAAATCTCACCTATCAAACCCACAAAACCTCATTTCAAGACCTCATATACATATGGAGCTTAAAAAAAATACAAAACCCCTCTCTTATATACCACAAACCTCAAACCCTAGCTTTCCAAATCACAAAATCTCAACATGATACTAAATGATTAATATTTATGTTAAAACTCATAAGAAGGAGTAGATCATCTCTAACTTAAGTGAAGAGACCAAATGAAGAAGATGATGAAACTCGAAGTGCTCCAAACTCAAGGATTTTCGGATCCAAACGTAGCCCACACCAAGCTCTACACTTTATACAAAGAAACTATGGTAGAAGATCACTCAAACTAGATGATTTCTTAGAGAGAAGTTGTATTCTAGAAAGAGGAGCTCTCAAATGAGGCTTTTGAAAAGTTAGAGAGAGTAAGTGTGTTGAAAAAGTGATTTAAAATAACACAGCCCATATCTAATATACGTATGGTTCGCTCGAGCGGAGAATAGGACGCACGAGCGTAAGACACAAAAACTTTACCCGTTCGAGCGCAAACAGACCCGCTCGAGCTCCAAGGCACAATAGCAAAGCACTAATCGCTCGAGCGCAAAGGGACCCGCTCGAGTGTAGAATACATTCTCCCAGTACTTTTACAGACTCCAGATACACGCTCGAGCGCAACATACCCGCTCGAGCGTAATAAGCTCCGCTCGAGCGTAGAAAACACTTCCGCAGTACATTTGCAGACGCACAAAAAGCTGAAAGGATGCAAACTCCGCTCGAGCGTAACAAGACCCGCTCGAGCAAATCAACAAAAATCTGGGCAACAAGATTAGAGACAAAACTCAACCAACTTGTTCGAAACATGCCCAAGACATTTCTAAAACTCATATACAATGAATTAAAGGACGGAGAAAGACACATAAAGTAATACTCAACCAAGGAACCCAAGTCCGGAATACTGTACATAAAAGAGAAAACCCGGGATTGCTATAGTACCAAAATAATCATTGGAGCTTCTATTTAATTAAATTGTTAGAGCTAAACTATGTCTAACAAGTGCTTTGTGCCTACTCCATGCGCCGGCCCTGACATGTCACCTGAAAGTGGTAAACAACTATAACCACATGGCAGAATGAGAAATATTATACTAAGAGCATAAGGGCATAAAATTCACCATGGATAATTATGGGGCTAAACAGAACTTCATATTAAAATACAGAATATATATAGTACGAAAATCATTTGACATATAATACAGAAATTACGTAAATAACTATAACCACGGTATAGAACAGATGTATGGACTCAAGAGGTGACTTGTACGAACTCTAGATGTGGCTCCCACAATAGTGTAGCACTTAGCTCCGGACAGCACTTTCCTTCATACTAGAAATCAGAGTGTCAGTGGATCCTTGACAGACAGAGGGTCACAAAGTGACTAATTAGAAGGTCAACGGTTATTTAATTCCCCCAAGGCATGGGACCTCCGTGGTAGTACTTATAAAATAATTACTCAAAATACATTTTAATAAACAGTTATATCCATAGGTTTTCTTTATTATATAAAATAAGGTTCATAAACTAGAAATGCCAATATAATTTATAAAACATAATTTACATAAAATAAACTATTATAACTCAAAACATACATAAAACATATAATGGTAACTCAAGGTATAATATAACTCACCTTCAAATTAATACCTTACTCATTTTTTCTACTATCAAAAACATTCTTGACTTCTAATATTTTCTTCCTCATTCTTAGTTTGTTTTCCTACTTTTTCCCTTCACCCTAGCAAATCCTCCCTTTTATAGAGAGATAGCCGTGGCCACCAAGCCACGAGGTTGCCACGTGTCATTCTTTGCACCAAGCGACAAGGCTACGTGTTCCAAACCATTAATTCATACTTATCTAACATATTTAACTTTAGGTTTAATTCTACTTTGGCCCAAATCTAAAATTAATTATATGTCCCTTTTTTCCCGATAATATATAATCCCTAATTTAATTACACTTGTCACGATCCGCTCCCCGTATCCAAAGGTTAAGCATCGTGATGGCTAGTAACTGAAGTTAGCTACAGCCAATTCTTGAACAAATAAGTAAACGCGAGCGGAAATAATGTTTAAGTGAGGGTACCAAAATAATCATTGGAGCTTCTATTTTTATTACAAAATTTATTGACCAAAATGCCGATATTTACATATAAAAATATCATAAAGTGTTGTGTGTGTCTATTCCGCAGCCCCGCGTCTCAGACTTTCCAAAAGCTATTTTCTGAATTGCACTGTTTCCTGAAAATTGGTAAACAGCTATAAACATATGGCAGAGTGAGAAATATTATGCCAATAGTATAAGGAACACAAAATAACCATGGATAGTTATGTAACTAAAATAATTAAAATAACTTAGTCTAAACAAATAATCATTTAGGTAGCAAAACTGAGATTATGTAAATAAATAACCATAACCACAGTATTGAACAGAACGGAACAGAGGTCACAAGAGTGATAGTCAAAACAAAGATACGGATTCAAAAGGTGGCTCATGCGGATTATAGAGGTGGCTCCCACAATGGTGTAGCACTTATTTCGGCACAGCACTTTGCTTCGCACAGAACAGAGGTCAATAAATTCATGACAATAGAGGGCCATAAAGTGACCCAACAGAGGCTAATGGTTATTTAAGTTTCTCAAGGCATGGGACTCCCGTGGTGGTACTTACAAAACATAATTATTTATAAGGTCATAGTCAAATATATACTAAAATTTAAACAAACATATCCGTAGGTTTCATTTTAAACAAATAGAGTTCAGAAAATAACCCACGTAATTGAAATATTAATATAATTTATAATAATTTATAAAACGTAACTTGTATAAAATAAATTATGGTAAATCAAAAGATACGTAAAATATATTATGGTGACTCAAAGTATAATATAACTCACCTTAAAATTAATACCTCACTCTTTCTTCTTTACTTCTAGTATTTCTTCCTCTTTCCTTACTTCTGTTTTTTCCTTCCTTTCATTTATAGCCCCACTCCTCCTTTTATACTAAGTGCACTACTTGCTTAGTAAGTTTGGGTGCCATGTTGCCACACCAAGTGGCCTCTCTACATTAGGTGCATCATCAAGCTACGAATCTTATCCCTCAAATGGATAAGTGAAGATTAGTTCTTTAGTTATACTTTGGCCCCTAAATTTCGTACTAATTACATTGTTTTACAAATTACACATAATAATACAAATAAATCGTATATTTTCCAAACTGTAATTAAATAAATTACTAGTTTTTTTCCTAATTAGAACAGAACAGAACAGATGCATGGACTCAAGAGGTAGCTCATACGAACTCTAGAGGTGGCTCCCACAACAGTGTAGCACTTAACTCTGTACAACATTTTGCTGCACACTAGAAATCAGAGGGTCAATGGATCCATGATAGACAGAGGGTCACAAAGTGACCAAACAGAGACCAATGGTTATTTAAATTCCCCAAGGCGTGAGACTCCCGTGGTGGTACTTACAAAATATAATTGTTTATAAGGTCATTGTCAAATATTCTTTAAAATATAATCAAATATATCCATGGGTTTCATTTTAACAAATAGAGTTCAAAAATTAATTCACGTAATTGAAATATTAATATAATTTATAATAATTTATAAAACATAACTTGTATAAAATAAATATGGTAAGTCAAAACATACGTAAAATATATTATGGTGACTTAAGGTATAATATAACTCACCTTAAGATTAATACCTTACTCTTTCTTTCTACCATGAAAGACCTTCTTGACTTCGAGTACTTTATTTCCCTTTTCTTTAATTGTTTTCTCCTCCTCCTTGTTGGCAACGCCCCAGCTCCTTTTATACAATGTACAATACTTGCTTAACAAGTTTAAGTGACACATAGCTACAATGCGTGGCCCCTATATTTAGCTGCTATCATCGACCTCTACATTTGAAGCTTATCCCCACAAAAGGATAAGTTTAACTTAGTTATTTATTTATACTTTAACCCTTAAATTTTTTTACTAATTATATTATTTTACAAAATTACGTGTAATAATACAAAATAAATCGTATATTTTCCCAACTGTGATTAAATAATATTAGTATAAATTTTACAGAATAATTAAAAATCTGGCTTGTTACAATCTTCCCTCCTTTTAAAATTTCGTCCACGAAATTTGTCATATGTGTAAGCTATCCGCTGCACACTCTGATAAATATATATTAGATGATTAATTTGATAGAAAATATTACCTCAAAAAAAACTTTACAAAAAACAACTCACTGTTTATTTGTCAAAAATTATTTTGGACCAAAATGAGAAACAATCGGTGACTTTAAAAACTTTTCATTGGTTTTGTAATAAAATAAAATAAAATAAGAACACAATTAAACAAGCGACTATAAATGAAATGACAGAATCATATGCAAGAGTTGAACGAATTTGAGATGAGCTTCCATTTCTTTTATCCGTGAACTTTTCACTAATGGAAAATAGTTTCAAAATTAGTATCTTTATAATTTGAACCCACTTTTAAAAAGCGAAATGAATTTTTTTATTTTTTTTGAACAAATTGGAAATTATATGTATTTAATTATATTATAATTTTGGTGGGTGCTTGAGCTCGACATCCTTTGTTTCTTTTCCTTCTTTTACTATAACAAATATAAATTATATCTAATATCCTTCACAAATTAGTCACACAAAAAAATAAAATAAAATAAAAATTAATATATATATAATCATATAAAATTATAATATAATTAAATCGACAAACAAAATATAATATTTAGATACCAATTACCCGCTATCCTACTTATTAAATGTGTGTGTGTCCTATGCTCCAATAATGATTTTTTTTTTTTTTTTTTATAAACCATTGTTCTGATACCACTTGTCACAACCCGCTCCCCGTACCCAAGGGTTACGTATCGTGATGGCCAGTAATTGAAGTTACCTACGGCTAATTCTTGAACAAATAAATAAACGCGAGCAGAAAAAATATTTAAGTGAGGGTACCAAAACAATCATTGGAGCTTCTATTTTTATTACAAAATTTATTGACCAAAAGGCTGATATTTACATATAAAAATATCATAAAGTGTTGTGTGTGTCTATTCCACAGCCCCCGCATCTAAGACTTTCCAAAAGCTATTTCTGAATTGCACTGTTTCCTGAAAATTGATAAACAGCTATAAGCACATGGCAGAGTGAGAAATATTATGCCAAGAGTATAAGGGATACAAAATAACCATGGATAGTTATGTAACTAAAATAATTAAAATAACTTAGTCTGAACAAATAATCATTTCGGTAGCAAAATTGAGATTATGTAAATAAATAACCATAACCACGGTACCAAACAGAATGGAACAGAGGTCACAAGAGTGACAGTCAGAACAGAGATACGGATTCAAGAGGTGGCTCGTACAGATTATAGAGGTGGCTCCCACAATAGTGTAGCACTTATCTCCGCACAGAACAAAGGTCAATAGATCCATCACAATAGAGGGCCATAAAGTGACTCAACAAAAGCCAATGGTTATTTAAGTCCTCCAAGGCGTGGGACCGTGGTGGTACTTACAAAACATAATTATTTATAAGGTCATAGTCAAATATATACTAAAATTTAAACAAACATATCTATGGGTTTCATTTTAAACAAATAGAGTTCAGAAAATAACTCACGTAATTAAAATATTAATATAATTTATAAAACATAACTTGTATAAAATAAATTATGGTAAATCAAAAGATACGTAAAATATATTATGGTAACTCAAGGTATAATATAACTCACCTTAAGATTAATACCTTACTCTTTCTTTCTACCATGAAAGACCTTCTTGACTCCGAGTACTTTATTTCCCTTTTCTTTAATTGTTTTCTCCTCCTCCTTGTTGGCAACGCCCCAGCTCCTTTTATACAATGTACAATACTTGCTCAACAAGTTTAAGTGACACATAGCTACAATGCGTGGCCCCTATATTTAGCTGCTATCATCGACCTCTACATTTGAAGCTTATCCCCACAAAAGGATAAGTTTAACTTAGTTATTTATTTATACTTTAACCCTTAAATTTTTTTACTAATTATATTATTTTACAAAATTACGTGTAATAATACAAAATAAATCGTATATTTTCTCAGCTGTGTGGAGATAAGTGCTACACTATTGTGGGAGCCACCTCTATAATCCGTACAAGCCACCTCTTGAATCCGTATCTCTGTTCTGACTGTCACTCCTGTGACCTCTGTTCCGTTCTGTTCGGTACTGTGGTTATGGTTATTTATTTACATAATCTCAGGTTTGCTACCTAAATGATTATTTGTTCAGACTAAGTTATTTTAATTATTTTAGTTACATAACTATCCATGGTTATTTTGTGTCCCTTATACTTTTGGTATAATATTTTTCACTATGCCATGTGGTTATAGCTGTTTACCAATTTTCAGGAAACAGTGCAATTCAGAAATAACTTGGGAAAGTCTTAGACGCGGGGCTGAGGAATAGACACACACAACACTTTATGATATTTTTATATGTAAATATCGGCCTTTTGGTCAATAAATTTTGTAATAAAAATAGAAACTCCAATGATTATTTTGATACCCTTACTTAAATATTTTTTCTGCTCGCGTTTATTTATTTGTTCAAGAAATGGCTGTAGGTAACTTCAGTTACTGGCCATCATGATACTTAACCCTTGGGTACGGGGAGTGGGTCGTGACAAATGGTATCAGAGCAATGGTTTATAAAAAAAAATAAAATAAAACAAATCATCATTGGAACATAGGACACGCGCACATTTAAAAAGTAGGATAGCGGGTAATTAGTACCTAAATATTATATTTTGTTAGTCAATTTAATTATATTATAATTTTATATGATTTTATATATATATTTTGTGTGTGCCTAATTTGTGAAGGATATTAGATATAATTTATATTTCTGATAGTAAAAGAAGGAAAAGAAACAAAGGATGTCGAGCTCAAGCACCCACCAAAATTATAATATAATTAAATACATATCATTTCCCCGTTCAGTATTAAAAAAAAAAATTCATTTCAACTTTTTAAAAGTGGGTTCAAATTTTAAAAATACTAATTTTGAAACTATTTTCTATCAGTGGAAAGTTCACCGATAAAAGAAATGGGAGTTCATTTCAAATTCGTTCAACTCCTGCATATGATTCTGTCATTTCACTTCCAGTCGCTTGTTTGATTATGTTCTCACTTTATTTTTTATTTTTATTTCGGAAATAAAACTAATGAAAACTTTTTAAAGTTACCGATTGTTTCTCATTTTGGCCAAAAATAATTTTTGACAACTAGATAGTAAATTATTTTTGGTAAAGTTTTTTGAGGTAATATTTTCTATCAAATTAATCATCTAATGCATATTTATCAGAGTGCGCAGCGGATAACTTGCACATATGACAAATTTCGATGACGAACTTTTAAAAGGAGGAAAGATTGTAACAAGCCAGATTTTAATTATTCTTTAAAATTGATACTAATATTATTTAATTACAATTGGGAAAATATACGATTTATTTGTATTATTATGTGTAATTTGTAAAACAATGTAATTAGTACAAAATTTAGGGGCCAAAGTATAAATAAAGAACTAATCTGCACTTATCCATTTGAGGGATAAGATTCCTAGCTTGATGATGCACCTAATGTGGAGAGGCCACCTGGTGTGGCAACGTGGCACCCAAACTTGCTGAGCAAGTAGTGCACTTAGTATAAAAGGAGGAGTAGGGCTGTAAATAAAAGGAAGGAAAAAACAAAAGTAAGGAAAGAGGAAGAAATACTGGAAGTAAAGAAGAAAGAGTGAGGTATTAATTTTAAGGTGAGTTATATTATACCTTGAAGCACCATAATATATTTTATGTATCTTTTGATTTACCATAATTTATTTTATACAAGTTATGTTTAATAAAGTATATTAATATTTCAATTACGTGAGTTATTTTCTGAACTCTATTTGTTTAAAATGAAACCCATGGATATGTTTGTTTAAATTTTAGTATATATTTGACTATGACCTTATAAATAATTATGTTTTATAAGTACTACCACGGGAGTCCCACGCCTTGGGGGACTTAAATAACCATTGGCCTTTGTTGGGTCATTTTGTGGCCCTCTATTGTCATGGATCTATTGACCTCTGTTTTGTGCAGAGCAAGTGTTGCTCTTACGAAATATTTAATTAAACATTTAGGGTTTTTCTCATTTATAATTAAATTATACTAAAATAAAATTTAAGGGACAGCTTAAATTTTTGGATTGTTATAATTTTTTTGGTAAAATTTATTGTCAGAATGAGGATCGTAGTCTATGGAAATTGGGGACACTTCCACCTGGACTGATTACTTTCTACTTAACAACAAAACCCTTGGACAAATCATGGCATATACTCGAACTAGGGTACAATCCAAGCATTAGCATGGATGAGATCAATAATGTTGTTGTCATCTATTTCAATGGAAACATGAAACCTTGGCTCAACATTGCTTTGAACCAATTCAAACATCTCTGGACTAAATATGTTGATTATGAAATGGAATTTGTGCAAGTGTGCAATTTTGGCCTCTAGGTGAGTACTGTTTCTTTGCTGCTACAACAATGAGGTAACACATAGATTGGGTTGTTGTCATTGTCCATTTTGGTTCACTTGTATTTTGTCAGGTCTTTATATATATATATATTCATTAGTTGTAACTTTCAGAGCAAAGCTCAAGCCATTTTCCTTGAGTATTAATTTTTTATTTTTAAATGCTTTATTAGTTAACGTGTTAACTGTGAATTGTAAACGAACCACTAGTTCATATAAACCTTCTCTAAAGATAGATTTTAGTGGCCTAGAAATGGCAATATCCAATTTTTTATTTTATGCGCTTTTTGGAGATAGAATCTATCATCTACGTTGATGGCATTCAAGTACTCTCTCCCTTATGCAAATGAATATGAAGTTCAATTTTAATTGCAGGATTTTCTTGATTCTATTTAGTATTGTGCTTTCCTGGAGGAAGTTTGGGTATCAGGGAGAGAGAAAGATAGGAATAGAGCTCATGTATTTTTCCCTCATGAAAATGCATGCAAGGTTTTTCATGGATTTGAATGAGAATTGGATTTGTAACTAACCTCATTATTTGTCATTTGACACCCAATGCTTGAACTTGCTAGTTTTGAGGATATGATGTGGGAGTCTCATGCACGTGGGATGCCTTTTTTATTAGGAGTGATATTTTTACTTAATTTGGCCAATTGGTAATAGGTTTTTTTTTTTTTTGGGGGGGGGGATCCTTTCCATGACATGTGACGTATACCATCGATTGGTATATTTCATATTCAAGTACAATAACCAGGGTTGTAACTTCACAAACACAAGAAGTACCCACAATCACATTTTGATCTTCGTACATGTTCCACAGTTTCAGGGTTAGGAATGTGGAGGATGCCATTGAAGAAGTGATTTGTGATGTTGAAATTTGTTAAGTCAAATTTTTATTTTTTTTTAAAATTTTATTTCATCAATATATAAATGCTTGTAAATGGTGTAAGAGGGGTTAACTTGAGCCCACTAATTAATTGGGCCTAATCAGAAAGCCCAAAATTAATGGGTTTGGAGAAATTATTGCCAAATGAGCCCAAGTGAAATCTATTGGATGGGCCCACGAGAAAGCCAACAAATTGGGCCGAGGAAAACCCATCAAGCTGACATTTCTAAAGAGAGTCCAACAAGCCCATCCGAGGAGGCGCAGATCATACGGGCATCCGAGGAGGTTAACTGTTGCTTTCAAAAGAGATGAAACCCTTGGAGGAGATCTATTCTTTGAGGTATTGGCTTAGTCTTGAAAGGGTTCGGAACCACAAATCTAGAGACCTATTTGAGCTCAGACTCGAAAGGATTCGAATCCACGAATCTAGAGATCCGAAGAACTTGGCTTCGAATGGATTCAAATGCAATCTAGAAGTCGCTCCGTTAATGAGTCCTAGAACATTTGCGGGCTCGGAGCTTTCCGGGATCTACGCACTAGAACCATGGGCGTGATGGAGTCCGAACAAAGGACTCGATCCCAGGGATGGTGAGTGGAGATAAATTCACTCTTCGGTTAAACTAGCCTATATCCAGGTCAATGTGGCACGATCTAGGGGGTTCCTGAGACTCGATAATATTTGCGGTAGGGCGTTCTCTAGAACTACCCCTGACCCTTTTGCGACAGGGCATCCTCTGGGACTACCCCTGACCCCTTGGGATGATTAGGGATCATTGGTTAGGTGTGGCTAAGAAGAAGGGTTTGTCGAGAGATTGATCTCATTTTCGGGGTTTTCCTCATCCTCGGAGAGGTCACTTCCTCAGACAATGTAGTTAGAGAGAATACTTTCCATGTGCCTTGCACATGGGCTCCATCTTACATCATGAGGTGTCTATAAATAGCATCCACCCATAGCTTTACAAGGGATGGATTTTTGAGAGATAACTCTTGGGAAGAACTAATTTCTCTTCTCCATTATCAACCTTGAGAATGAAAGTGGGAGATACATAGGAAAGCCTTGCGATTATTCTCTCACTAACTACTTTGCCTTCTTCTTCACCTAATCTCCTATCTCCATCATCTCTTTGATTTCGTGTTCTTAGTTGTGACTATTGAAGAATCTAAACCTCTCATCATTTTCTAGAGAATTCGAATTTTTCTTTAAAGATCTTCGAAGATCTTTGAATTTTCCAACGACGTTCTTGAACCCTCTCATACATTTGGCGACTCCGCTGGGGAGGCGGATTGGTTAATGGTCTCAACGAGATCTGAAACCCACACAACTCCAGCAAGGATGGCGGGAGAAGATGAAGTTCACCAACAAGGATCCTTTAATGGTGGCGATGACAGGACCATGGCTCCAGATCAACCACTTTTACTCGAAGCCATTCAAGGACTTCAAAATACTCAGCAAGAGATTCTTACCACTCTTCAGAATCTCACTCACACCATGTTGGTGATGAGTTCTAATTTTGCACCGGCACCAAACGGAAATCAAACTGGTGCTGGAGTTATCCTCGCCAGAGTGCAAAATCAAATCCAAGGAGAAGTAGGCCTCAATCAGCCTGTGGCTCATGGCAACATAATTGCAGCAACACATGCTCAAACCACAATAGGCAGCAACAGTTTGCCTACGTTCGGGCTTCATAGCATGCCAAGTCAAGATCCAATGGTGACTAGGGGAGGTTCTGGTGTAATGAATGGCACTCCGATGACTGTTGGTGTCCAGGTAAATATAAGGGGCATGATGGCGCAAAAGGGAGCTCTGTCTGTACCTAATCTTATTACACCACCAATAAATGTTACTCAAGTACCAAGCGAGCCTCCTTTGGTGTCGACAACAAATTTGCAAGCCCAACCTAGTATAGCTGGGCCGTGTGGTGGACTTTACAGGCCTCAATTCAATGTCCCATCACCAACTGGCTTGTCCATAGGCACTGATGGCCAGAATCGTCAAGTGTCTTCACCAATGATGAATTCTCAACACCATAATGGCCAAATCGCTCCTAGCTTGGTCTTCAGGTCTATAAGCCAAGTTCTGGGAATACCACCATCAAGTTCTCTCCCTCAACAATTTCTCACCCTTGCAGATGTGCAAGCCATGTTCAAGCTAGAACGGAGCAAGAAAACTTTACCCTCTTTGCCTGATTCGGACGTCAAGCCACCATACCCTATCGAGATGCTGAGTTCTCCATAACCCGAGGGGTACACAGTGTCGAAGTTCGTCAAATTCGATGGCAAACAAGGAAATGCTTGAGAACATGTTGTGCGGTTCATCGAGACTTTAGGTATTCATGGTTTAAATCACGTCCTTCGGCTGAGAGAATTCTCTAAGTCCCTCATTGACTGAGTATATAGTTGGTACGTTAACTTAGCCCCAAACTCTATCCGAAGTTGGGAGGAGATGGTTAACAAATTCCATGCCAAATTCTTTCAAGTAGCTGAGAAAGTGACCACACTTACCTTGTGTAAGGAAAAACAACGAGAGGGTGAAGACATTCTTGAATATATGAAGAGGTTCCAAGACAAAGCCGTAGACTGTCATGAGACTGTGGAAGAAAGCTACTTGGTCCAAATATGTGTTGAAGGGGCATTGAACGGGTATAAAATGCTTCTTGTTAATCACAAGCTACCCACCTTCTCGGCACTAATTGAAGTATCTCGGAACATCAACATACCTCAGTCTTAGGAGATTAGGTTCGAGACTAGTTATAAAACCAGCTTCAAGTCATCCCGAAGACCTTCTATCACTATGACTTCTGTGTCTTCTACCCGAAAGTCATAGGGAGAGGGATTTAGAGGTCAGAAGAGGAAGAGATGTGAGGATGACACTTATTTTTCGTGTAGTATTGAGAAGGTGAAGGCCTTAGTCAAAGAATGGGTGGCAGACGGGGAATTGAAGCTGCCTCATATCGAAGAGCTTTTATCGAAGAAGGATCGCGACGGCCCTAATTATTGTGTTTTCCACCGATCATTAGGACATCTTACAGAAAAGTGTTGGACGCTTTAAAAAATCTTTAAAAAGAAAGTTGAAGTAGATGAGCTAAGTTCAAAGAACAAGGGCTCTAGGGCATCCTAGAAAACGTGGCTATGATGGCGTATGATAGGCCAATGATTGAAACAACTGAAAACTCAGAGGATGAAGAGCGCTCCCTCAAAGACGTCCTCAAGCCAGAGGATGAAAAACACTTCCTCGAAGACACCCTTAAGCTAGAAGATGAAGAGCACTCCTTTGAAGACACTTTTGAGCCAGAAGGCGAGGAAGTTTCTTCTAGTGAACCATTTAATCCAGAAAGTAGAGTTGGTTACGAAGCATCCTTCAATCCAAGAAGAAAGCATCATGTTTGTATGCCATCTTACTTTAATGAGACTGAGGAGTTGGTTAACTATGAGCCGCCTAGGATAGCGAAAAATCCATATCACTATGCAAAGACTCTCCAGAATAACATCAAGTTCAAATAGTTTTTCGATCAACTCGGGCTTTCCGGAGAAACAAGAACTAAAATTACCAAGTCCATTATCAACATTGCCGAGGCACACCATGAGGGAGGTATGACAATTGAGGGATCTATTCCGAGGAAAGCAAGGGAGCAGACTGGTGCTATAATCTTTTTTGAGGTAGACTGGAAGTAGCCTTTTCCACACAATCGACCACTCTATGTGACTGCTTACATCAATGAGGTTGAGTTCAATAGGGCTTTGCTAGATAGCGGAGCTTCCATCAATATCATAACCCAAACAACTCTAGAGAAGGCCAGGATTTCCGAAAACCAAATCGTGAAACAACCAGTAGTCATCACAGGTTTCAGAGGAGTAGAGAGAGTTACTCTGGGGTATGTGACAGTTGATTTGGCCGTAGGGGTGATTCGCTCGGCCACCAAATTTCATATCGTTGACTCCGAGACAAACTACCATATTATCCTGGGAAGGACTTGGATGTATTAGTACGGTGTCGTGCCTTCAAGTTACCATCAATGTGTTAAAGCCAAATGGGGAAATGAGACAGTGACTATAAAGGCTTCAGAAAGACTTTTTGGTACATGCGAGCCTTGTTACTCGAATGACAAACCAAAGGTCGAATCAAGCAAAAGGCCATTGTCCCAACTTTTCTCTTTGCCCAAAAGCTATCTTGTCCCTCGAAAGATGATAAAGGTTCGAGAGGGAGGCAAGACGGTGTACTACTTATGAAGGTGTGGGGGGTCAGTTTGTCCCATAGCTGGCCCCGAGTTGAAGGAAGAACCTTCCGATGAGGGCATAGTGATAAAGCCCAAAATAGCTCTAGAAATGTATACAAGATAGACCAAAGCTGCAACTCGAGCAACTGGTGAAAGCTTTCCAAATGACATTTACAATTTGTATTTATGACATTGTCCAAGAAGTTCTATCTTTCTTATGTCATAAAGAAATTTATTTCCTCCATATTGTATATCTCTATTAGAAGTTTATTTTTTTTCTATATTGTGAATCTTCATTATGTTATGTTGTTTAAGGCAGTTTTCAATTTTTGTTGCCCCTCAAAGAAAAAAAGAGGAATAGTAGACTCAGTTACCAACCTGAAGGGACCTTTCTTGACGCAGTAGAAGTGTACTCTCACTCAAACTTTTGAGGGACAGCCTTTGCATCCATTAGTTACCGAAGTAGAGTGTACTCCCACTCGGACTTTTGAGAGACAACCTTCATTAGTTATCGAAATAGTGTGCGCTTCCACTCGGACCTTCGGAGAGCAACCCTTACTTCTATCAGTGCGAGCTTTCGAGAGAGAGACAACCCTTGTTTCCATTTGGACTTTCGAGGGACAACCCTTATTTCTGTCAGTGCAAGCTTCAAGGGTCTTTCTTGCTGAAGTAGAGTGTGTGCTCCCACTCACACTTTCGAAGAACAGATCTCGCTTCCATCAGTGCGAGCTTCGAGGGATAGCCTTTGCTTCCATTGATTGCTAAGGAAGAGAGTGTACATCCACTCGGACTTTCGAGGGACAGCTTTGCCTCCACTCAGATTTCCAGGGAACAATCTTTACTTCCGTTAGTACAAGCTTGGTAGACTCGGTTGCCAGCCAGAAGGGATCTTTCTTGCGGTTGCCAGCCAAAAGAGATTTTATTGCCAAAGAAATGAGTGTGCTTCCACCTAGACTTCCGAGGGATAGCCCTTTGCTTCTATTTGGGCTTCCAAGGGACAACCCTTGTTTCTATCAGTGCGAGCTTCGAGGATCTTTTTTGCTGAAGTTTTTCGAAGAACAGATATCGCTTCCATCAGTGCGAGCTTCGAGGATCTTTTTTACTAAAGTAGAATGTGTGCTCCCACTTAGACTTCCGAAGAAGAGCCCTTAAGACTCGGTTGCCTGCCAGAAGAGATCTTTCTTGCCGAAGTAGGGTGTGTGAATGGACTCCTAAGGGACAGCCTTGCTTTCATTCGAACTTTCGAGGGATAGCCCTTACTCTCATTACTACGGGTTCTAAGGGCCCCGAGGTCGTGGATTTTGCACAAGAATTTATTTGCCAGAAATAGTAAAGTCGACAAACAATATCAATTTTAGATCATGATTCAGGCATTATCGGAATGGGGCAACATCAATAACAATAAATTTGTTCTATTCTCTTGAAATTTTCAACAATGGTGCTCAACAACAAATTGCAATGGCCTTCAACAAGCCCACCAAGATTCAACAAATTTTTAAATTATTGCAGGGCCAAATTCTAAAATATGAATTTCAAGACTGCATATCTCTCACAACTCAAGAGTCAACAAGAACTTTATTTCCCTCAATAGTAAAGCACTAGCTATTTCAGAAGTGAAAAACACAAATCCCAAATATATTTTTTGCAAGCCCAAGTTCATGAACAACAAATATATATATATACATATACATATATATATATTCAAGAATGGGGTTTCAACAATCTGAAATAGCAACACAAATGAAGATGGGTCAATGGAATGCTAGTATCGGCATCGACACAATGGATGGGCTGACGGTGAGCCGAATCTGGCGTTGGTCACTGCCAAATCCAAGAAAAAAAGCAAGTCGTGTGCGCTGTGTGAGCTGGGTAGTCATACGCACATGGTAGGACTCCGGTTGACTGTCTCATGGGCCGACGGGGTGCTTGACGACGTTGGTGAAATATGTGCTGTAACAGAGCTGTGGCAAGGAGAAGTGATGCAAACGGCGATGATCCTCGGCAGTGGCAGAAGATAGATGAAGCATTGGTTTAATGTTTGTTTTCTTTTCTTCTTTTTTAAAAAAAAGTTTCTTCCCGGTCTCTGTTTTCGTGATTTGTAGAAGAAGAAGAAAGCTTGGTGGTCTAGGTGGCTGTATAAAAAAAGTGAGGGGCTGTTGATTAGGGTTGTTGTCCTTTTCTTTAAATAGAAAAAAAAAAAAAAAAGAGGTGTGATGCCTGGAATATTTCCTCAGATATTCTGAATGTATATATATATAGAAAGGGCCAAGCAGGTTATCAATTTCAAAGAAGGAAAGTTGGAACCAAAATAATGAAGAGAGGTGGTGTGGCCTAAGCAAAGTCATGGTTGAATAATAATAATAATAATAATAATAATAATAATAATAATATGGGCCTTATCTTTCAAGAATAAAAAAAGATGATGAAATGATGATGCCGGGTAGGGGTGTGCATAATACCGCCAAAACCGCCAAAACCGCTCCGAACCGCACCGAACCGCTCCGAACCGCGCATTTTTTGAACTATGGTGGGCGGGTTGGGCGGGTTGGGTTCCAACTCTGGCGGGTCGGCGCGGGTGGCGGGTTAAAATTTGCCAACCCGCGGTTATAACCGACCCGCCCCTCCTATTATGCAAAAAAAAAATTCCTGTGCTACACTACACACACACAGCAACAAATTTCAGCCATACATTACACAAATACACATCTAGCACACATACACTCACACACACACAATAATTCTTCAACTAAACCTAATTGACCCACACATTTCATCTCATTCATTTGTATCGATTCATCGCCGCTGTCTTGTGGTCTCATTCCTCACCTCGTCGATTGGCTCACCGCCGCTGTAGTCTCTCCTCACCGCCACCCGCCGCTGTCTCCTTCCCTTGCCGATCGGCGCCTACTCGTCGTCGTCGACTCATCACGTCGGTACGTGACTCTCTCGCTGCTCACTGTCTCTGTTCTTTTCTCTTTCGCTTCGCTGATCTCTCTTTCTCTCTTTGCTTTTTTTCTTTTTCTCTGGCTGATCTCTCTTCTTTGTTCTTTACTCTGCAATGTTGTTTGTTTGTTAGCCCTCATTGATATATATATATAAATAAAAAATCAAAAACCAGTTTAGATTCAAATATATATATATAATCTGAGTGTATAGATTCAAATATATATATAACATCATTGATATATATAGTTTACCTGCTGATAGTTTTTGATGTTCTGGTTGTTTTTGTCAAATTTGGTTATTTAGTTTTAATTTTGTAAGATCAATCATCACTGTGCATTGCCCATTTTCGAGATGCGATGGGTGGTTGAGGTTGATTTATAGACTGAACTAGATGATTTATAGTTGTTGTTCTGAACTTATGTTGAGGTTGATTTTGTTTATTTTTTCCTTGATGGTTTGATCAGTCCTTTTTTCATATGTTAAACCAGAAAACTTAATGACTTTTGTTCAGAATTTGGTTGTATTTGTGTATCTCATAGTCCGTTGACAGGAAACTTAGGTTGTGTTTGGACTTGGACCTTGGATTTATGGAGGGAAAGGAAAAGAAAATAAAATTTAGCTTCTCCTTCATTCACTTTTTTGATGAATCCATGATCCAAACCCAACAATAGAGAATCTCTGATGGATGTGAGTATTTGTGGGATATTTTTTTCTCAAATTTCCATAGTTTTAAATTGTGTTTTTTTTCCATGTATATAAATCAGATGAAATACTGATTTTTAAACCCCGGAGTGTTTCCTTCGTTTTTTATTTTTTGGTCCATGGGAGGCCATAAGACCAAGAACTAATGGAGGGTGATACCAGTTATGTCTTCCCTTCAGGGAATCAGGATAGGAAGCAGCCCCATAGGAGGATTCACGAGGGCTTCACAATAATTGTTTTCATGCTTGTTAGCCTGTTCCTGTCAAGGTGATCACAATGCCTCCTGGACTTTGGACAAAGTGGAAAATTAAATAAAAATGAAAATGTGAAATAAAATAGTGATTATCAAATTTTGGTTGAGATTATGTTTAGATGACAGTAATTTAGAGAGTAATGGTAATCTCATTATTGGTAATCCTCCATTATTTGCCAACCGCCAATCCGTCCGAACCGCCAAGGCAAATCCTCCATTATTTGCCAACCGAACCGCCGGTTTTTGATAATAAAAATGGCAAATTCTAATGATAATTTTATCAATCCGCCACCCGCCTTACGGTTTCTAATTTTCCTTTAAACCGCACCGACCCGCACCGCGCACAACCCCTAATGCCGGGTTCTTTTTTTTTTTTTTTTTTTTTTTTTTTTTTTTTTTCTTTTCTTGGAGTGAAAAAAAAATATATTCTTCGGATGTTAAAAAAAAAATCTTGATAATTCTTGGTGGGTGGATTATTAAATATGCAAAATTTTGATTTTTCTTTGAGAGAATAAATCAAGAGTATGAAAGTATATATGGGCCAAACATGGCATAAAGACAAAAAAAAAGATTTTTTTTATTATCTTTATTAGTTGTCAGTCTTATTCATAAAATTATGATGAGTCATCAATCTTATCCAAAAGCCACATGAGGACAAAATATTCCCGAGGGCGTGATGCGAAGCATGGTCGAAGAAGTGGAATATGCATGTTCGACAAATTCAACATTTCCCATACATGCAAGGGGCAAAATGTAGGAAGGGTTAACTTGAACCAACTAATTAATTTGGCCTAATCAGAGCCTAATCAGAAAGCCCAAAATTAATGGGTCCGGAGAAATTATTGCCAAATGAGCCCAAGTGAAATCTATTGGATGGGCCAACAAGAAAGCCAACAAATTGGGCCGAGGAAAACCCATCAAGTTGACATTTCTAAAGAGAGTCGAACAAGCCCATCCGAGGAGGCGCAGATCATACGGGCATCCGAGGAGGTTAACCATTGCTTTCAAAAGAGATGAAACCCTCGGAGGAGATCCATTCTCCGAGGTATTAGCTTAGTCTTGAAAGGGTTCAAAACCACGAACCTAGAGACCTGTTTGAGCTTGGACTCGAAAGGATTCGGATCCATGAATCTAGAGATCCAAAGAACTTGGCTTCGAATGGATTCAAACGCAATCTAAAAGTCACTCCGTTAATGAGTCCTAGAACACTTGTGGGCTCGAAGCTTTTCAAGATCTACGCACCAGAACCATGGGCGTGATGGAGTCCGAACAAAGGACCCGATCCCGAGGACAGTGAGTGGAGATAAATTCACTCTTTAGTTAAAGTAGCCTATACCTGGGTCGATGTGGCACGATCTAGGGGGTCCCTAAGACTCGGCAATATTCGCGGCAGGGCGTTCTTTTGAACTACCCCTGACCCTTTTGCGGCAAGGCGTCCTATGGGACTACCCCTGACCCCTTGGGATGATTGAGGATCATTGGTTAGGTGTGGCTAAGAAGAAAGGTTCGCCGAGAGGTTGATCTCCTCTTCGGGGTTTTCCTCATCCTCAAAGAGATCACCTACTCGGACAAGGTTATTAGAGAGAATATTCCCCATGTGCTTTGCACATGGGCTGCATCCTACATCATGAGGTGCCTATAAATAACACCCACCCATAACTTTACAAGGTGTGGATTTTGGAGAGATAACTCTTAAGAAAGAACTAATTTCCCTTCTCCATTATCAACCTTGAGAGTGAAAGTGGAGAATCCATGGAAAATCCATGTGAGAGCCTTGCCATTATTTTCTCTCTAACTACTTTGTCTTCTTTTCACCCAATCTCTTATCTCCATAAACTCTTTGATTTTGTGTTCTTAGTTGTGACTATTGAAGAATCTAAGCCTCTCATCATTTTTTTAGAGAATTCGAATTTTCTTCAAAGATCTTCAAATTTTCCGACAATGTTTTTGAACCCTCTCATACAGATGGAAAGAAAATTATTTGGGATGATCATTGAATATTTCTCAATTACATTTGTAAATTTGTAGCGAGTCTACTTTTTTTTTTTTGGTTCCCTCCTGTAAACATGTATATGCATGCATAGATGAGCTATGTATACACACTTTTACTCACAAGAGATTTTTTGGCATAGTCTAAAAACCCATTTTCAAGAGATTTTGAGTCCATTTTTTTGTTTGGTAATGGTTTGAATTCTATAGTTTTCTAGTTTTCCATTGCAAAATGATTAAGTACCTGTTTGGCAGAGCTTAATTACAGCTTATTTCAGCTTTCAGCTTCATTTAAGCTATTTTGATGTGTTTGGTTTAGCTTATAAATTATAACTTATAACTTTTTGGAAGTCAGAAATCAGCTTATTCTTTGAGTGGGGCAGGAAATGCTTTAAGAATAAGCTGGAAATCAGCTTATGGTCATAGTTATAAGCTATAAGCTGTTTAGGCATAAGCTATAAGCACTTTCCCACAGCTCTACCAAACAGGGCGTAAGTTGCCTTTCAATATTTTATGATTTTTATTTTTCTGTTGTTTATATGAATGATATTTTAATACTTGTGGAGAGCAAAAAAATGATAGAAGTCAAATTACATCATGATGATATTTGCAAAAAGACTTAAAAAAGCAATTAGGTTGGTTTTTCAATTTTTCACGTAAACTTTTCATGCCAAACGCAATATAAGAAGTTGGATTATTTTGACCAAAAAATCACTAGAAATATGGATTCCAAAAAAGACCATAATTAGATGTTCACAAGTTGAGGCAAATTTTCAATTAGATAGAAGTTATGATACAAGAACTCAATTCAATGCATGGAAAATAAAAATTTAAACCATAAATAAACAAATGAGGATGCTGTTTCTTTTTTGAAGAATTTTATTATATACACCTACTTATCATATGTATTCTTAGTTATGCTATTTTCTTCTTTAGTTATAACTAATTTTCTTTTTTAATTATGACATTATTTTGATATATTTAGTCATGACTTTTTGTATTTGGTTATGATTTTTTCTTTTAATTATGATTCAGAAAGTATGAAATTATATTTTTTTTATTTATAATTATAACGTGTATATGGTACACACCCATAGTTTTTCTCTACTTTTTAAAAAAGAGTTGAAATTATGACTCAGAAAATATGAAATTATATATATATATATATATTTTATAATTATAACGTGTATATGGTACATAATTATAGTTTTTCTCTATTTTTTTTTTAAAAAGAGTTGAGACTTTTATATTTTTACATCTAAAAATAAACCATAGTTTAGAATTGAACCAGTGGGTTGGAGTTGTGATTTTATTTATTTATTTATTTATTTATTTATAAAAATGCGTATTATAAAATAAAATTTTCAAATAAATACCTTGTAAAATTCTATATATTATGTGATTGAGGGTAACATAGTTAGGCCTATTTTGAAAAGAAAGAAAAAAGTTTGCTTGCCAGTTTATTTGAGCAAAAAAGGATTTAGAAAGTTCAAAATAAGTTAACAAGTGAAATTATCAAAATACCCTTATGTGTGAATAAGCCCCAAAAAAAAAAAAAAAAAATTACATAAAGGTAATATAATCAATTTATAATTTTATAAGTGATATGACATTATATTAAAATAATTTAAAAAATACAAAAAATTTCTTATTTTCATGTTCTCAAAACAAGCCTAAATAAATTTTTTAAACATAAGCCAAGAATAGTATAATATATGAACTATTATTATCACTATCTTATTCCTATTTATAGTCAATTGTCAAGTTGATCTCTCAACATTAAAAAAATTGAAAAGACTTGCATTTGATTATTTAATAGAATCGAATCATGTTCCTTAAAATACACTCAATCCAGCCTAACCAATCTAACCCAACACAACCCAACAAAAAGCAAAAAAGAAAGAAAAGAAAAATCGAATTGATTCGGTTAACATGAATTTTCGGGCGGGTTTGGGTTAGCTGACCTCACTCACACCATTCACCGAAACGCAGAGGCCTTGTTTGGTAAAAGTTATTTTTTTGTTTTTTAAATTAAAATCTATAAAAATATAAAATAGATTAAAATAATTAATAAGATAAAATATCAAATTAAATTTATAATCATTTCACAAACATCATATTTAATTATAAAAAAAAATCTAATAATCTTTTTAAATACAAATATTTCAACATACTAAAATAGTGACAAACTAAAATAGTTACGTCTCATTTGGCAATATCACTTTTTAGTTTAAAAATTAAAAAGTCAACAACCTATATTAAAAAGTCAAAATTTTCATTTTCTCTCTATTTTTTGAACATCTTTTCATAAAAAAAATTAAAAAATCATCCAAGACATACAAGTTTTTTATACATCATATTTAACCAAAAAATCAAAAAATAACTTTAAAAAACCTGTTCCAAACGAGGCCAAACGATATTTATTTCCAAAACCCTAAACCCCAAACCTATAATCCTAAACCCTAAACCTATAACCTATAACCCTAAACCCTAAACCCAAAATCCTAAACCCTAAACCCGAAACCCGAAACACAAAACCCGAAACCCGAAATCCTAAACCCTAAATCTTAAACCCCTTACCCCAAACCCCAAACCCTAAACCTTAAACCCTAAACTCCAAAATCCTAAATCCTAAACCCTAAACCCTAAACCTTAAACTCTAAACCTTAAATCCTAAACCCTAAGCCATAAACCAACCGCGACAGTATTACCAGTGGGACTGGGTACAGGGATAGCCGTGGTGGGTACATATGATGCAGAGGCTGCGGCCGGCTGCGGTTGTTATTGCTGCAACCTGGTTAAAATCTCGGCCTGACGGGCCGTATCTTGCTGTAGTGTTTCAATTGTTTGTTGCAACTGAAGTATTAAGTCCTCCATGTTTGCTGGGGGATACTGTGCCATTGGAATAGGTGATTATTTTTGAGCTGGATTGGAAATAGATGACTGTGCTTGAACCGGACTGAATACAAGTGAGCTGAGATATGACCGCTGTAAAAACTGGACTGGTGAATTTTGTCTGATCCTCCTTCTCCTTGTAACTGGTGACAGTGAAGGAAACACAGGTTGCCTATGAACTAGATCTGTAACCTGACAAAGTCTATCAACACGAGTCCAAAGTACCCGGGGGATATCAGAGCTTTCTGAAGTTATGGTTCCAGGACTGACTAGCAAAAGAGAAAATAGACAGCACCTTTAGGAATGGCAACGGGCCGGGGCGGGGCCGGGGATCACACTCCCCGTCCCCGATCCCCGATGGTAGAAATTTTCCCGTCCCGTCCCAGATCCCCGACGGGGAGCCTATCATCGCCCCCGTCCCCATTCCCTAACGGGGATCGGATTTCCCCGATCCCCAAAATTCCCCGGCCAAAAAAAAAAAAAAACAACAACAACATTCATATTCAACAATAGCAGATCTTATATATTCATCAACAACAACAATGTTCATCATCATCATCATATATGCGTAAATCAGATTAAATATGAAGTTTGAAAACAGATGTGTATAATGCAAACAAATTAAATTTGTGTATAATGAAACAAATCAAATATGTAGAACAACAAATATGTGTATAATGAAAACAAATTAAAAAAGAAAATTATGTTTGATGAACAAAAATTAAATCAGTATTTATTTTTTTATTTTTATTTTATGTTTCATCATCATCATCATCATCAACAACAACAATCATAAACTTAAAAACAAAAAAACACGGATTAGATCACAAAGAGAGAGATGAGGTACGCGGTGGTGGTGGTGGATCTGGGTCTTGCACACACGGATGAGATCAGATCAGATCTGATCTCACGGCCGGTAGTGGTGGTGGATCTGGATCATGTGGTTGAGCAACTCCGGCGGCTAAGAGAAAGGACGAAGTCGATGACATCACGGTGGAGATGGATGGTGTGATCAACGGGCGAGACGAGAGAGAGGAGAGATAAGAGAGAGGAGATAGTTTCAGAGCAGTGAGAGGGATGAGCGAGTGAAGGGATGAGAGAAAGGGGAAACAAGAGAGAGAATTGGGATGGGATAGATATATAAATATAATAGATAAATATAATATAATATCATATAACCTAAACAGCAACCTAAAACACATATAATAATATTATATAGATAGATATAATATAATATACACATATATACACCTACGGGGAAGTTTCGGGGAAATTGCGGGGCGGGCCGGGGCCGGGGAAGGGAAACTTATCACCGTCCCCGGCCCGAAATTGATCGGGGATTTAATTTTGAATACCATCCCCGTCTCCACGGGAGTATTTTTCGAGGAAAAACCATTCTAATCGGGGTCGAAGGGTTAGGTCCCCGTCGGGCCGGGTTCAAATTGCCATCTCTAAGCACCTTAACCTAATTTCACTAGAACAGATATGATCATAGCTGAATGATTGTACTCCTTACTGAATTCTGCCCCACAAATTGATACCAACTGTACCACTGATATAAGCAGTCCTATACGGTTTCACTGCAAAGCACATACTAGTTCAAGAGAGCCAAAGCACCCCTATGAGGGGGTAGGGGCACCCTGTCCTAGTTTTGGTATGAACTAGGATTTCACTACTTCAAACAAGCGATTTCATACAATCCTGCATACGGGTGAGCATTCTATCGTAGTTTGGAACAGTCATTATGGTTTATTATATGTAGCTAAACCAAATGGTCAAAAATGGGTACTTCAACAAGACTACCTAATATACCTCTCACACCTGACACCAAGAAGTGAAAGGAGGATCAAGCGGTACAACAGTAATCCAGATCCAAGGGTTGTGTTCCCAACATGGCATAGCCTACGACTGGTCAGCCTTCTGGCAAGCTTTTGGGCAAGCCTCCGGCAAACCGTCTAGGAATAGCAGATGGCAAACACAGTGACTTAAGCGCACCAATGCAAATGCAATGCAAAGAACATATAAGTGTAGATAAAATTTCACATCATGAATTTCAAGTCAAGTTCTCTATTTTCCCAGCAGAGTCACCAGAAAACTGTGGCTTGCTTTTCGTGCTCTTTTCGGATACGACTAGCCCTACAGTTCGAACTCCTATGGTTCTGAATTTGATTTCACAAGTGCAATGTGAAATAAATAAACACTAATGAGTTCAAATCTGGCAAATCATTTGGAAAATCGATTTTGAATCAAAATGCAAAAAATATACTACATTACCAGATACAGAGTCGTCATGTGACGACCCAAAAATTCTTTCCTCCGCTCGAGCAGAGGAGTGGCCGCTCGAGCGGACTTTTGGGGTTCTCAGCAAATTTGGCAGACGGCTTGAGATTCTAGGAGTTGTGATTCCCCGCTCGAGCGGGGGAGTTGACGCTCGAGTGGACGTCTTTGTTGGTCTTCGCGCTCGAGCGCAGGGTTGGGCGCTCGAGCGGGTCTCCAGGTTGAGTTGTATTTTGAGACATGTAGGTTCATTTTTGATATCTTATTAGCGTATTTGGAACGTTCTTATTTTATTTTGGGATATTGGTCGAGGTGGTAATGATGGTAAAGTAAGATTGGACCAAAAACCTTAATTTGAATAATTCGTTTACGACTAACCGTCACTCATTTGCCCTTTTCTTTTTCCACACTTTGAATATGGATGTGAGGTTAGGACCATTGGAAAACTTATTTCCGGGGCTTCAATTTGGACACAAAAACGACCTAAAACGGAGTCCGGATGGGAGAGTTATACCTGTTCAAAGTTTCGACATCTGTGCTAAGAGTAGGTCCGCTCGAGCGGGAATAGGTCCGCTCGAGCGGGATTTTCGGGGCAGCAGCTTTTAAAATGAGATTTTGGCTCATTTCTTGACATTTTCTTTCCCCTCTCTTATTTCCTCTTCTCCTAAGTCCGAAACCCTTTGAAACCCTAGCCCCAAAACCTTGATCTCCTCTAGTTTGAGTAACAATCTACCATGATTTTAGCATCAAGGATGGAGAATAAGAGAAGAGCAATGTTTTTAACCGATTGGAATTTAGATTTGCGAGGGTTTCTCCTCAAGCTTGCTCCTTTGTTGATTGTCGAGGTAAGGGTTCTAATACTCTTCAATACTTACATTAAGAGTTAGATTTATGGTATTTCCATTGTATTAATGTACAAATTTGCATTTTTGAGCATATAGAGTAAATTATATGATTTGGGGATTTCGGGTTTGAAGCATTGAGGGTCCAATTGATGGGTTAAGGTGATGGAGTATGGTCCTTAGATGTATAATCAAGGAGGAAATTGGGTTGTAAGGTCATGGTATGACAAGTATGAATTTTTATGAAAATCCTTTATTTACTTGAAAACCCTAGGTTGATTTATAATGTTAAGCAAAGATTTTGCCCAAATTGGAAGTAGAATCATGAAATTGAGTTATTGAATTGTAGGTTTACAAGTTTAATTGGAATTTGGAAATGTTTGGTAATTATGTTTAAATTTAGCGAATGAACCTTATTATGGGCATTGTGAATCGTGGTAAAATGAGAAAGGAAATTAGGGGGAAATGATTTAAAGAATTAATGTGTGACTTCATATGTGTGTAGGACACGCTTCGGAAGGACTAAATGCTTCACCAATGCACTGTGAGTAATAGTACGAAGATGTATATTTTATTTATCATTGATAATTATTATCACTAACACTTTGTTTCTTGTAAGTGTTACACGAACATGTTACATGAACATTTATGATGATTGAAAGTCAATGTGAACATTGGAAGATTGGCCTACATTGGTATGACTTTGCAATGACTCTGTCCTGTTAATAGCGAATAATAATTCTCTATTATCTATAAGTAAACTATGTCGTTTTAGTGCATAAATGGAATCATGTTATGGAATCATGTTCATCTTTAAGCCAAGTATATGTCTAAAATTGAGATTATTCTATGGTGTTATTTATGGACCCGAGGTCGTTAAGAACCTATGACATGCATGTAAATGTTTAACATTATTATGTGATCCTCATAAGGATGTGAAGTATTCTATCTTTGACAAGTACGTTCTATTTCAAGTATGGTTCTAAATATATACAAGTTCATGTATGTTACAAGTCTACAAGTCTTCAAGTATACGCATGTTACAAGTTCATGTCTATTACAAGTTCAAGCATGTTACAAGCTTAAGTATGGTACAAGTTTACATATGCTATGTAAATGTTATGCAATCATGTTAAATGTTATGCAATCATGTTAATGTCTCAAGCATGTAATGTATTTATGTTAATGTTTAAAGTATGTTAAAGTTAGAGAATGTAAAGTGAACCATTTACAAGGGCTTTATGCCATTTTCAAGGGCCTCGTGCCATTTACAAGGGCCTCGTGCCACTTTCAAGGGCTTCATGCCACTTTCAAGGGCCTCGTGCCATATGTTTCAAGGGCCTTGTGCCACAAGTTTCAAGGGCTTTTATGCCACTATGTTTCATGGGCTTTATGCCAACATGTTTGAAAGTTTAATGCAATGATATTCAAGGGCTTAAAGACATTATACTTCAAGATATTATGTCTCATGTTATTATGTTTCAAGACTGGACCTAAGACCGTTATGAACTTAGTACAGAATCAGACTAACTATGTTAACTTTGCAATTTCACACGCATTGATATATTATGCTTCCAATGAAGTATTGTTTTGTTTATGTACTATTATTCACTAAGCCTGACTTACTTGGTGTTATGTCTGTTCTGTAGGTAACCACCTTGGAGGTCAGTCTTAACCCTTGATGCTCGCCTTTCATTTGTCAACCTCAGTGTGTCCAGGCACCCAGACCAAGCCCATGCATTTCTGTAAAGTCTTATTAAATTTTTAGTTCATTGTCTATTTAAGTGAAAATGTCTGTATATGATGTTTAATTATATGCTCAGTAAAGGGGCTGAGTACGTGTATGTGATCCTGGCATGTTAGTATTAGCTCAATGGATGTTATTCTATGTATTTTATCTTCTTAAATGCTTCCGTTCAGGCCTCGTATGATATATATATAGCAGGTTTAGCGTCCATTTTCGAATAGGTCATGCCCAAACTTTTAGGGGCGGGTTTGGGGTGTGACACGTCACCTAAATATTTTTGGAAAAATTAGGAAACCCAGGACTTGTGCCAAAGGCCACTTATCTGTCATCACCAAGAGTGTCTTAGCTCGAGAACTTAGGTACGAGAGGGGAAGGTCATGAATTGAGCACCCTACTCGCTCGATCAGAGATCGACCTCAACTAATCATGATGTGATTCTTATGTACCTTATATGCTCTTGTTCCGATTATTAGACTACGTTTACTATGTGTTGCACACAAGTATAGACTAATTTGTAAAAATTGGAACGCTTTGATTTTATGTTTGTTTTTGAAAATGTTTTGAATGTGCCACTTGAAAAAATGGGCTCATATGAACATTTAGTCAAGTTATCCCAATTTTAGCAATTAGCCTTCATCCACAGGCATTCAAACAGATATATCAATTAAGCACTGAGTCTCATAGTAATCATGCTTGTCATAGCAACAATCACACGTACGCAATATGCTAAAGCAATAAAAACTTACCTCAATTCCCAAGGCGAGCCAAAAGAAAAAAAGTAGTAAAAAAAAATGCATGATCTTAACTAATGAAATATGCCTAATGCAACACATGCAATATACAATTAATTAGCTTGGCTACTAACATGACATGTGAATCAATTTGATAACATACAGTTTTAAACACGTTGCCAAAGAAGTGTTTTAAACGACAATGATTATTTAGAATGATGAATCAAGCTTCATATGTATGCGAGATAAATGGATGCAAACATGGGAAATGCTAAAAAAAAACATGATGTTCTAAGCTATCCATCGTAAACAATTAAATAAAAGGGAGAAAAAAGTGGGGTTAGAAGACATACACACGTTATTACATATTTGCCCTCGCACAAGAGGGTCCGAATAAATGCCCTAGCTAATTAAACTAATTAAGTAGCTATTATAACCCAAATGAGATAATTTAACTACACTAGCTAATTATTTACCAATTGAAACTAATTAATTAATTACGCTAACTAATTAGTTTACAAATTAGAATTACCTAATTGTTACAAGTTCAAAGGAATCAACTAGTTAAATTAACAAATTAACTAAGTGCTATGTAAGCTAATTGAACTCAAGCGGGGGGAGTGAACCGAGCGTGCCAATGCGAACAAGGCCAACATCCTCCCGAAAACACCTCTGTTTTGCTACCAGGACTGTTCTGCCTGCAGAAAAAGCCTCTGTTTTGCCTCTGCTTCTGCTCTACCTTTCAAGAAAACAACACTACCTGTTGACACAAAAGTGGGTGGCCGGCCAAAAGTAGTGGGCGGCCAGCTACAAATAGTGGTCGGTCGGCTACTAGTGTAAATATGGCCCTACTGCAACAGAAAATGAACAGAGCAGAAACAGAGTGTTTCCAGGGGATATTCATCCTCTCTGCCTCTCCCTATCATGAAATTGCTCAAATGAGGGGTAGAATTGAGTCGCAAATCACCAACAATTGCAAAGTTGTTGCATGATGATCCATGGCTCGATTAGACAAAAACTCAATGAGGGAAAATAAATGACCAACAAAACCTCCTCCCTATCATGAGATTGATCAAGGGAAGGGGTTGACATTGAACCTTTGAGCCATTTCATCACTGACAAGTATGAAATGACTCAAGACTCAAGAGGTTCAATTAACGTTCGATTGAACCCAAGTTGATTTTATTATCTTAGTTCATTTTAGTTCCAATTTTATTACCTCTTTTAATTACCTTTCCATTCATTAGTCAATTAAGTCCAATAATGAAGATTGAGTCCACTAATGGAGAGAAGTATCAAACAAAGGGTTGTTTTGGGCATGAGAGAGGTGTCATGTCGTTGGTAATGAACCTCCGAGAAGATTAAACCATTAAGCACAACGATCTCTGTCTCAAGCTTAAACAAACAATTGGTTTGAGATGACTCTCAAAGCAAGGAAAAACCAAGAAAGGAGGGAGGTTGCAGAGATGTTTAGAGGTGAACACAAGTATGGAAAGTATGAAATAAATGCCATCAACTCAAATAGGTTGGTGTCTAATGCCTAAAACACCAAACCTATGAGAACCACTACACTACAAGCATACCATACAAGGCATAAATGACATAACCAGCCTAAAATAGTCCTAAAGTAAGCAAAAATAGTGCTGGAATTTAGGTAAAAATAGCTAAAAGAATAAGCTAAAATAATAGAGCAATTAAGCTAGTAAACAAGCTAAAGGAGGGGTGGCTAACCCCTCAATTTTTGGGACTTCAAAAGCACTTTTTTAGCCTTTGAAAACCACTGAAAATCAGTGGGAAAAAGCTCATTCCCTCCTCATATCTTTCTTGGAGTGTGGGAAAGAGCTCATATCCGTCTTCTTTCATAGCTTATATTCCTCTTATTTCATGTCTTTCAGCACAAACATGAAGGCACCACTAGCCATACTTCTCCAACACTTGTGACTTTGATTCGCTTCCAACTATTCAAAGGCTCACTAGCTGAGGAAAACATAAGTCATTGAATCCCAAAAAGAAACAAAAAAAGAGAGCCACAATAAATATAAGCAACTATATGTAATGAAGCAAAAGGTATTTAATTAATTGTTTTTTGACTGTTCATGAATATTTTGACGGAGCCGGCCGGGCTTCGTCGGAGGCTGATTTTTTTGGGCGACCGGTCTTTTGAGTTTGAAGAGGGGCGGGCAGATGCGATTGGTCGGCGGCGTGTCGATATTGTTGAACGAGGGCATGGAGTTCGACGAGCTATCGCCTTGTTTGGTGCAGAGATAAAATGGGTCACGGCACAAATGCGGAAGGCATCCACAAAGAACTTTCATGGGGTGTTTCTAGGTCGAGTTTCTGGGGGCCGCCGTAACGTGGCGTGTTGGTTGCGTCCTGAGGAGGGGGGGTCTACAATCCAGATTGTGGTCCAAATGGGTGTACGTCGTCATCAAATTTTTTTTCCACAGTCACGGTTTGGGGATGGGTGGGAGGGTGCTGCTCTTGTTTTGGATGGATTTTCGGTGGGTAATGGTTGGGTAACCAAAGGACCGGAACGGTGAGAGGGGAGGGGTTCTTCTTGGCCGATTGGGAATGCGGTGGTCATTCCAGGGGCTGGGGAAGAGGAAGTGGTGGTGAGACAGGGGTCTGGTGCAGATTGGGTTTCCTTTCTGGATTCGTGTTTGGTGGGGAGAGTGGGGGAGTTGGGAGAGAAGGGGATGGAGTTGTCTCGCCTTTCAGAGTGGGTGCAGTGGACATGGACAGGTAGTGGGGGTGTGCAGGTAAAAGCCATTGGAGGACAGTTTGTGTTATTTGCCTTTTCATCTCAGGTAGAGGCAACTCGAATTCTGGCGGGAGATTGGATGGTTGAAGGTCGATGCCTGAGCCTTGATTGGTGGTCGTCGGAGGCGTTTTGTCACAGGGGAAGCAATCAATTGCGTTGTACGAGTTTTTGGGTACAGGTGTTGGGCCTTCCGTTGCATCTCCGTGGAGCGCAGGTGTTTCGTGCTATCGGGGATCGTTGTGGGGGATTCTTGGAGGTTGATCGAGCGACGTTAATGGAGGGACCTCTGGGTTGTGTTCGAATCAAAGTCCGTGGAACAACGAGGGGTGCTTCGGCACAAGTTATTATTCGATGGGGTGATTGGCATTACACGCTGCCAATTTGGTCGGAGGTTGGACCGGTGGTGGAGTTCTGTGCGACGCCGGAGCAGTGTGTTCGTCGTGGCTTGGTTAAGGAATATCGCGATTTGGTGCGAGATGGCCACTGTGATTTCGGAAAGGATAAAACGGATCTGCTGCGAGTTGATCTCCCAACTAGGCAACGGGATTTGGGGAAGGAGAAGTTGCAATTGGCTACATCGCAGGTACGGGTCGGATCACATAAGGCTTGGATTCTGAGAAGGTTGGGGCAGGGGGCCCACTCTACCAAAACGCGACTTTGGGCTGATCCATCACAGGGTGGTGGTGCTGGAGTTACTAAAACAAATATTGGGCCTATAATTACAAGGCCCACCGATGAAAAGCTTTTGTTACAAGATAATATTGGGGTGGGTTCTTGTCAGGTTAATGCCATGACTTTGGGCTTGGGCATGTTGGGCCAGGCTGTTAAATCTTCTAAGGGCCAATCTGGTGTAACCACCCCAGTGGCCCATGTCTTTCAGAGTTTAAGACATGATTTGGGTTCTTCTCCGATGGGTCGGTCTTCGCATCTGACGGATCGGGCATCGTCTTCTCAGGTTCGCGATATGGAGATGGGTGGTTCCAGTCCTGTTCTGTGCTTCGATCAGTTTGTGTGCTCATCTTTGGCAAACGTTACAGATGTGGAGCAGCAATTGTCTTATGACGATGCCGTATTACAAGCTGATGTCTGGGGAGCAAAGGTCGTGCCATTTGTGCAGGTTGGGGGAGAGTTGCCTTTGGCGGTGTCTCCTCTGGCCAGCTTTATTCCTGGTCGCAATGACGACGTCTCTTTCGATTCGCCTCGTGTTGAGTTCGTCGACCAGCGTGCTTTTGATGGGTTGGAGGTGTCTTCGGTAGAAGCAGTTTCGGAGTGGGTGCTTAGTCAGATTGGTGAGGTCAGTCGTTTGCTTGGTGTCTCATTTGAAGGCCATGAGGCTGAGGCTCTGAGCCTTTTCACAGCCATAGAAAATTCTTGGAAGCAAGGGGTTTCACCTACCAAGGACACTTCTTCAGCAGTGGTGCAACGTAAAGGGTTACGAGAGTTGAAAAAGTTGGAGTGCTTAGTTAATTATGATCGTGGAGGGGGGTCGACTGGGCGGGGTCCACGGAGAGAGCGTGGAGGTCCTTTGTTATTGAAATGAAGTTAAAAGTTTTATCGTGGAATGTGCGTGGCTTGAATGATAGGGATACGCGTCTAGCTGTGAGATCAGTGCTTCGTAGTGCAAGACCGGATGTGGTTTGCTTGCAAGAAACCAAAATGGAGGTGTTGGCCGGTGAGGTAGTGAGACAGCTTTGGGGTGGTCGGTTTGTGAAGTGGTCATATTTGCCAGCTGTGGGTACGTCAGGAGGGGTTCTTCTTTGTTGGGATAATATAGTGGTGGTGAATGAGGATGTGGAGTTGGGCGGTTATTCCGTATCTTGTCTTTTTCGGTGTTTGGAAGATGATTTATGTTGGGTGTTTTCTGGGGTATATGGGCCGGTTCGAAGTTTGGAGAGGAGTGCTTTTTTGGATGAATTGTCGGATGTTGCGCATCGATGGTCTGAGCCGTGGTGTGTGGGGGGTGATTTTAACCTTGTTCGATGGCCTTTAGAGAAATCTGGGAGTAGTAGGGTGACGGGGTTGATGCGGGCGTTCTGTACTTTTATTGATGAGATGTGTTTAGTTGATTTGCCTATTCAGGGGGGGAGTTTCACTTGGTCTAATGGCTCTCACATGTCCCGGATTGATCGATTCTTGGTTACTACTGGTTGGGAGGAGCACTTTTCGGAGGTTGTGCAATGTCGACTACCTCGTCCAGTGTCCGATCATTGGCCTATTATGCTTGATAGTGGTGGGATTCGTAGTGGGCCGACGCCTTTTCGCTTTGAAAATATGTGGTTGCAGTCGGAGGGGTTTGTAGAGATGGTTCAGAGTTGGTGGAGCAGTTATTTGGTTCGTGGCTCTCCTAGTTGCGTGTTGGCTCAGAAATTAAAACTTCTCAAAGGGGATTTGAAAGTATGGAATCGGGACACTTTTGGTCGGGTGGAGGTTCAGAAAGCAGAAGTGGTGGCCATTTTGCAGTCTTTAGATGTGCAGGAGGTTTCTAGTGGTCTTTTAGAGGTCGATGTGGCTAGAAGGGAGGCAGCTCGACAGGACTATGTTCGTTTGGCTCGGATGGAAGAAGTATGTTTTAGACAAAAATCTTGCTGTTTGTGGTTGAAAGAGGGGGATCGAAATACCAAATTTTTTCACAGGATGGCAAATGGTCATCGGAGGACCAATTAGATTGTGCGTATGCGGGTGGATGGCAGAGATTTGACTACGGATGATGAGATTCGAGGGGGTATTGTGGGTTTTTATCAGCGCCTTTTTCGGGGGCAGGAAGGGGCTTGGAGACCGGGGATGGATGGGGTAGTGTTTGATGTGCTCTCTATAGGGGATCGGGAGGGTTTGGAGCGGTCTTTTTCAGAGGAGGAGGTTGTGAGGGCTTTGAAGATGATGAATGGTGATAAGGCACCGGGTCCGGATGGTTTTTCATTGGTTTTCTTTCAGCATTGTTGGGATGTGGTCAAGGCAGATGTTATGGCTGTGTTTGATGGCTTTTTCACGACTGGACAGTTCGCGCGAAGTTTCAATGCAACGTTCCTCGCTTTAATTCCGAAGAAGGGCGGGGTTGAGGATGTGAGGGATTTCAGGCCTATTAGTTTGCTTGGGAGTGTGTATAAGTTGGTGGCAAAAGTGTTAGCAAACCGTCTCCGGGGTGTCTTGCAGGGTGTGGTGTCTGAGTCCCAGAATACTTTTGTTCAGGGGCAGCAGATTTTGGACGCAGTTTTGGTGGCCAATGAGTGTGTTGATTCTCATTTTCGGGAAGGTCGCCCTGGTTTGTTATGTAAATTGGATATTGAGAAGGCTTATGATAATGTAAATTGGGATTTCTTGCTTTATATTATGGGTCGAATGGGTTTTGGGACAACATGGTGTCAGTGGGTGAAGTTTTGTGTTTCCACGGTGCGCATGTCTGTTTTAGTGAATGGCTCTCCGGCAGGTTTCTTTCAGACTTTTCGGGGGTTGCGGCAGGGGGATCCTTTATCCCCCTTGTTGTTTATCCTAGTTATGGAGGCTTTTAGTCGTTTGTTGTCTAGGGCTGTGCATGAAGGTTTATTGTCAGGGTTTACGGTGGGGTCGCCTATGGGGTCAGCGACTACAGTGTCTCATTTGTTGTATGCGGATGATGCGTTGGTGTTTTGTGATGCGGATGTGGTGCAATTGGGTGTCTTACGATGTGTCTTGGTCTGTTTTGAGGCAGTCTCAGGTTTAAGGATAAATTTGAACAAGTCGGAGTTGATTCCGGTGGGGGAGGTTGAGCGGTTGCCAATTTTGGCGGCGGTTTTAGGTTGCAAGGTGGCTATGTTACCAGTAACTTACCTGGGTCTACCGTTGGGTGCTACTTTCAAGGCAAATGGGGTGTGGGATGGAGTGTTGGATCGGGTTCAACGTCGTTTGGCAGGCTGGAAGCGGCAATATTTGTCGAAGGGAGGTAGGTTGACGCTTATTAAAAGTGTATTGAGTAGTATTCCGACTTACTTTATGTCTTTGCATGTTATTCCCATCTCTGTGGCTGCTCGGTTGGAGAAACTTCAGAGGGATTTTTTGTGGGGGGGTGGTGGGAATGATTTCAGATATCACCTGATGGATTGGGGTCGGATTTGTCAGCCGAAGAAGGTGGGTGGTTTGGGAGTGCGGAGATTGGTGCAGTTTAATATGGCTTTGTTAGGGAAGTGGTTGTGGCGGTTTGCTACGGAGCGGGGTTGTTTATGGCGAAGGGTGGTGGCTTCTAAGTTTGGAATTGATATGGGAGATTGGCAGTCGGGGGTTGTGAGGGGATCTCATAGGTGGGGTTTGTGGAAATGAATTTGTTTGGGGAAGGGGGAGTTTTGGGAAAGGGTGACTTTTCGTGTGGGAACTGGGGAGAAGGTTAGATTTTGGCACGATAAATGGTGTTGAGCAATAGCTCTGGCGGCGCATTTCCCTTTAATTTTTAGCATTGCTCGGGATCGAGAGGCTATGGTTGCTTCTTATTTGGGGGCAGGGGAGATGGTGGTTTGGGATGTCCAGCTTCGGCGTGAGGTTCAGGATTGGGAAGTAAATCAGTTGGGGGAGTTATTTGCTTTTCTGTATGGTTTGGGTTTGTTGCGTAGAGGAGAGGATGGTTTGGTTTGGGATGTGGTAGGTGCTAAAGGGAAGTTCTCTGTTCAGTCCTTTTATCGCTGTTTGGTGGGGGAGGTGGAAGGTGGGAGGTGTGTTTCCTTGGCGGAGTATTTGGTTGCCTCGAGTTCCTTCTAAGGTGGTTTTCTTTTTATGGACGGCTGCTTTGGGCTGCAATCTTACTACTGATAATTTGGTTCGTCGCGGGCATGTAGTAGTGAATCGGTGCTGTATGTGCTGTGTAGATGCGGAGACCGTTGACCACTTGTTTCTTCATTGTTCTCTTGCTTCTCGACTTTGGGGGATGGTCTGTTCTCTTTTCGGGATTACTTGGGTGCAGCCAAAGGGGGTTATTGACATGTTGTGGAGTTGGAGGGGGGCCCGAGTTGGGAGGCATCGGAGACGGGTGTGGTTGTTGGCGCCTTCTTGCTTGATGTGGTTGGTCTAGTTGGAACGAAATAGGAGAATCTTTCAAGATCTACAGCGTTCGGTGTCGTGGTTGGAAGATCGTTTTTTGGTTACTTTGTATAGTTGGTTGGAATGTAAAGTGGATCCGGATTTATTTTCTTTCTTAGATTTCTTGGATGATGTAATTGGTTAGGCGAGGTTTATCTTTGCTTTTCTTGTACTGGTTTCGTTGCATCTTCTTGATGCTTTCTCAATAAATTAATTATTTATCAAAAAAAATGATACAAGTTTATTTACATTTGTATGCTGTGGAGGGACCATTGGAGTTCTGAATTGTGCTTTATTTACCTGAGTCTCCTCCCCAACCCTTCTTGATTGGCTGGGCTTGATGTTAGCCTTCTCAAACAAAGGCAGCAAGTCATCTACCATCACTTGGTTCTCATATGTAGACATGGAGCCAATTGCTTGTTGAGTGTGCAGTAGAAGAGCCCTTCTTGGATCAGCAGGAGGGCAATTGGATTGGCTAGTTTTGGCTACATTTTTTCTATTTCCTTGACCTATTTCCTGTCTGGCCACTGAATGGCCATCACCTAGGTTGTCTTGCACTCCTTCGACCTCACTATCCAACTCTTCTCCATCTTCAACCCTTTTCTCAGGGTCTTCAAAAATTTCGTGTTGTTTTTTCCTAGCCATCACTCCAAATTAGATAGGTCCCACTGGGCATGCCAAAATATGTTTGTAAAAATAGTTTGGCTCAAATCGATAGAGAAACCAAACTTCCACAAACAACAACAAATTAGACAATTGTGGTTGGTGTTCTATGCCTCAACAGTTTCAAGGACTTCTTTGGAGGTTGTAATGTGAAAAAACAAGTGTAAATAAACTGAAATTTGATTGAAGAACAAGTAAACTTGCCACTTAATTACAAGAATTAAGTTACAAGTTCAAAATGCATAACAATCGACAGAGGAAAACTTAGCCACGGAGGCTAAATTACAAACAAACTACTCCTAAGTACAAAAGCTACTTCTAATTAAGTTATATTACTCCTAATTTCACATGGGTTGTGAATTTTGTTGAAGGTTCTTTTCTCTTTGTACTTCCACCTCTTATATGACTTTCAATGGTCATGTTGTGCTGCCACGTGCCTATTTGCCATGCTCCTATAACTGCCCATGAACTGCAACTGCTGCAATTGCCTCTGAATTCCCTTTTTTCCTAGTACTGCCATGTACTGCCTCCTCATTCCTCTTTCTTGGGCCATTAACTGTACCTCCTTTATTCTTGGCCATCTTCTGAACGTGTTTGAGCCTCTGTTGACAGAAAATTTTAAACTTTTGGTGTCAACACCTCCTTAACAGCTTGCTTACGCATGCATTGGCAACAAAGATTCTTTGTTTCTTTTCATTTTCTCCTATACTTCTTGCAGATGTTGCCTGAGCTTTTATCATGCTAATTGTGGATTTCAATAGTTTGCAGGGCAAACTTTGTACATTCTTCTCTTTTAGTTCATTCCTATTGGAATGAGTATTAGATAATCACCACATAATGAGTTACAGAGACCCATGTTTCAGAGGTACTTCAATCCTGCACTTGCCACATTTCTGTGTGCCACTAGAATCCTGTCTCGAGGTCTGGTATGGACAGAAAGTAGAATGAAATTCCTACCCCCAACCTTCCACACCAGCAAAACAAACGTGCCACTAAGGCATCAAATAAGAGGAGAAGATAATGGTAATGACTAAACAATTTTATAGATGCCTCAGATTCCAAAATCTATTTAATATAGAATTTACTATTTCCTTTCGGTTCGCCTTCTCACCAAACTACTAATTTCGAATGCAAAGAAGTGATCAATTCAAACTATTTTTTCTATCCTCAAATGTATTAGACAAACTTTGCACTACAACTAACTTAGTAACAGTATTGTTCTGAGAAAAAAAAAAAAAAAAAAAACTCAGTAATACTAGGTATAACCTAGATAGCTAATACACAGAAAAGTTAGCCCAGTAAATCATATAGAAGACTTGAATATAGCCATTTAGCATGAATACATACATACATATATTTACACACATAAAACTCATCAAAGCCATAACCAAAAAGATTAAATTCACTGAACAAAACATGTTCCACAAACACAGTAAGTACCATTTAAAATTAAATTTTGAAATCTCTTGTCAAATTAAAAAAGAAAAAAAAATCAGAACCAAATAAGAACATCCAAAACTAGAAATCTAATCAATGTGCTTTTATATTTGTGAAGGAACTATAGGTAGAAACCATTATACTTAGAAGCCTGCTCATAGCTGAAGAGCTTGACTGCTGAATTTGGAACAATACGTGCACAATTAGTACCATTGCCTTTAAATAATCCTCTGAAGCCCTCGGTTCTCCATATATATTTCAGGCCTAATGGAATCCATTTTTTAACTAAAATTTGAAGGGGAAAAAAATCCCAAAAATAGTTTTAGGAGCAAGTCATCAAACAAGATTACATGTTTCTTAAAAAATAAAAACAAAAAACAAAAAACAAAAATGATGCCAAACAAGCAATTTAAGGGCCACAAAATATTTCTTTGAAACCGAATCCAATGGATTGGGATGTTGACAAACTTGCCGAGTTGAGTTAGATTGAGATCTGAGTTTATAAAACCTAATTATAATCGAATTGCATAAAACCTGGTTCCTAGCACAAATTGGTTGCAACAAAACCTTTTGAGTTTGGAGAAAATTACAGTGAATGAGAGAAAGATCACCTAGAGATAGTCTGTCAACATAACAACAACAGCAAAGAAAAGTTATGGACTTGGAATCAAGGATCATCATCATCAACATCATCACCAACATTATCTTTATCTTCTTCTTCTTTTTCTTGAAGTAGCATCATCATCATCATCATCATCATTCTTGAAGTATGCATGCACAAGCGCATCAAGAGCTGATATTCTTCTAGCTGGATTTAGGCAGAGCATTTCCTGCATGAAAGTAGGCAAATTTAACATAAACTAGATGGTCTAAGGCAGTGAGAGAACAAAAAAAAAAAAAAAAAAAAAAACAAGAAGAAGAAAGAAGGATCTTTTTAATATATAGAGATTAGCACATACTCAAATTACAAGTAGAAACATCATTTTCATCAGACATTAGCAAGATCAGTAGCCATGAAGTGCAATAGAGAACCAAATCAAGTACAACTAATATAATGTAACATTTTCACGGACGCAAAAGTTGGCACATCACCACATAGGGGGGAAGAGGGATAGAAGTCGAGTATTGACCTCCATAGGCAAACTGTAAGAAAAATTGATAGAGAGAGAAAGAGAGAAAGAGAGAGAGGGACTGAATACTCTGTTTTTATTGATCTATATTGTGTGTTTACAAGAGCTCTCTTTTATAGAGAGAAATGGACCGAAAGCATCCATTTAACTAATATGCACTGACAGCACTAACATTTAAATACACTAAAGCTAATTCCTTTACAGCAGCACTATCAGCATTATCATATATTATAGGCAGCACTATCAGCATTATCATATATATTATTATAATATTTTAACATCCCCCCTCAAACTCAAGGTGGATAGAAATCAACCAACTTGAGTTTGGAGAGAGAGTAACAAAACGTAAAAAATACACTGACAAATAAAATAAAAAGGGATAGGAGACACTGTATGGTCGTGTCAGACCGTTGTAGAAGACTGGATGGTATGGCAGACAGATGTAGAAGACAGTTTATGGGGTCATGTCGGACCGTTGTAGAAGACAGTTTACGGAGTCTTGCTGGACTCTTGTAGAAAACAGTTTACGGGGTCATGTCGGATCGCTGTAGAAAACAGTTTACGGGGTCATGTCGGACCGTTGTAGAAGACAGTTTACGGGGTCATGTCGGACCGATGTAGAATACAGTTTACGGAGTCTTGCTGGACCCATGTAGGAGACAGTTTACGGGGTCATGTCGGACCGTTGTAGAAGACACTATATGGCTGCGTCGAACCGTTGTAGCAGAGAACCGAAATCAATGTCGGAACAGCATGTAGGAGACAGTTTACCGAGTCTTGTCGGACTCTTATAGGAGCTAACCGGTATCAAAGTCGGGACAGTTTACCGAGTCTTGTCGGACCCTTGAAGGAGCTAACCAGAATCAATGTCGGGACAGTTTACAGAGTTTTGTCGGACCCATGTAGAAGCTAATCGGAATCAATGTCGGGACAGTTTACAGAGTCTTGTCGGACCCATGAAGAAGCTAACCGGAATCAATGTCGGGACAGTTTACAGAGTCTTGTCGGACCCATATAGAAGCTAACCGGAATCAATGTCGAGACAGTTTACAGAGTCTTGCCGGACCCTCAAAAGTCGCACCCTCAAAAGGTGTGCCCAATCTATCAAAAAGGTGTGCCAGACATTATGGCGCTGCGCGTGACTGCCTTGGCTTGCGCGCCCATTTTGTCGTCTGGTGCCGAGCGGCGAGTCATTAAAAGGCGCGCCGGACACACGGCGATGCACAAGCTGAACTATCAGGTGAGCTGCCTTTGAATGGATTTGAATTTGGAGGTACCATTGGACATAGGCCAAGTTTGGGAAGTTTAGAATAAGTGTACTTTTTGACTTTTCTTGTATTATGTGTAGAAAAAGTAGAGAGGAGATGTTGATTGATGTGATCCAAAAAAGATAAAAAGATGAAATAAGTGCACTTATATTGGTTAGACAAACTTAGCCATAGAGTTCATAATGACCCTAGGAACAATGCCTCTATCTCTGGATTCCTTGTAGATGAACAAAGTCCTAACGGAATGCAAGCTAGTGAGGTGACACCATCTGATATCCCTACCACTGCTGCCAGTGAAACAGTAGGATGTGGTGTCACCATTGAAACTCCAACCCTTCCGTTGCATCCAAATCATGAAACTGATGCAGTTTATTCTATGGCCGAAGCATCAATCCAAAACCATGTGCTGGTATTTAAACCCAAAACCGTGGGCCAAAAATTCACCCACAATTAACTCCACAAACCGTGGGCCCCACCAAGTGAGAATCCACTGTTACCGAAAATATATAAACTATATATAACCAAGTGGGCCCCAGCAACCCATCCAATAAACTCTCACCAAAACCGTGGGTCAACAAAACAATTACCATGAAGTAAAATTCTGTCGGGCCCCACCTCAAAGCAATTCTCTTCAACCAATAACCCACCGAGTTATGTACTCTTGTTGAAGACCAAAAAAATTCCTTCAAAAAAAAAAAAAATTGCAGCTCACAATTTCCTGCACGTTTTCCAACTCGGTGAACCACTTCCTAATATATTTATACTAGAGATTACCCGTGCCTGAAGGCACGGTGCAACTAATGATGAGATTAATAAATGAAAATAAAATTATTAAATTAAAATGTAATTTATTAGGTTTTGACTTTCAAATAAATTTTGTAAAAGTACCCATATAAAAATGCACCCAATAAAATTATAGCAAAAATTGAAAAAAATAATTTATTGTAAGAATAAGTCTCGTGAGTTTTGTCACTGCGGTGAATAAAAAAGTTCTATTAAAAAAAAAGAAAAGAAAGTAAAATGCTATGTCTCGTGAGACAATTCAACTAAATCAACAATTTTAGATCAAAAGTTATCCTTCATGCGCGACTGATATCCCCCATCCCACTCTCTTTCCCTCTCTCTCACTCTTGAGATTTAAACATACATCCATCCATACATTAAAAAAATGCTATGTACCACTATTATTTTTTAACATAGAATTTGATATATTTTTAATTAGTGTATTTTTTATACAAAATTTGAGAACTTACCTCTTTGTCTTCTCTCTTTTTTAATATAGAATTTGATATATTTTCAAACTTCTGGGTCTGATTCCCACTTAAACAAATGGGTCTGATTCCCACTTCAATCTCACATTAAACAAATCCAAAAAAAAATAAAAAATACAAAGGCAATATTAAACAAACCTTTCTTCTTGAGAATTTAAAAAACTATGCTCCCCACGCTTAAAGTTGAATGTAAAATATATATCTTCATGTACATATATCTATTAACTCATGCACACACACAAAAGTGGTTATATTCCACGCACACCGACCACTCGCAAAACACCACCCAAAAAAATATATTTTATTATAGCCATAATGAATCATTATGTTATATGTAAACTTGGAATTCATCTGAACCTTTGATATAAACTTGGAATTAATCTTAGCCATTGAATTGAAATGTATCTCACACACATTTTATAGATTTTCATCTCATCAATTCGGCTCAAACTTGATTGATTTATAGCCCTAATTGCTACATGATGCAACTTCAATTTTTGCTCATACCGATTATAAATATAAAAAAAAGGGGAAAAAAAGGAAAAAAAAAACAAAATAAAACTGACCTAAATGAGTGGCCAAATGAATTGATCTCTGGGGCATCAAACCCAGTATCTTGCACAGATTTTGGAACTGAAAATCCTTCATGCAAAACCAAGTCATGATCTTGCAAAGAACCCTATTATCCTCCCCTTGTGAACCTGTCAATAAAATTAAAAAAAATATAAATAAAAATAAAATATGTATCCAAAATGTATTGATTTTCTATCCTTCATGAAATTGATGAGTACCTGTTATCCTTATCCTTCATGAAATTGATTGAGTACCTGTCAATAAAATGAACCTGAATGTTTATAAAAAAAATATAAACCTCTTATCCTTCATGAAATTGATTTTCTATACTGATCATGACAACCATCAAAGTATGTATCCAAAATGTATACAGAAACATGTTTTATAAAAACAAAAACAATAAAAACATACCCATATCAGGCTGCTCAAATGAAACCCATTTCAGATCCAAAACTTTTTAAAAATGAAAATATCCAGTTTCAAAATCTATGAAAATATCCAGATTCAAAACTCATTTCAAAATCAACCCAATCAAACACCCACATATCAAAAATATCCAGATTCAACTTTACAAATCCACAAAAAATTCAGATTCAAGCAAAAAAATATTCAACTTTACAAAACATTCAGATTCAAGCAAACCCACAAAACATTCAGATTCAACTTTACAACCAAACCCACAAAACAAAAAATATCATGAATTCAAGTTGGAAGTTCTAATTTACCTTGCAAGGGGAGAGAGACGAAAGAGGAGGGTGAGAGGAGAGGAGGTGGTCGGTGGTGTCGGTGGTCGTCGGCGTCGGTGGTCGGTGGTCGTCGGCGTCGCACGGGATGGGCTCCGATGCAGTTAGAGAGAGAGAGAGTTCAAAAATTGAAATGAGAGAGAGAGAGAGGAGATGAGTACCTGTGATGGAGAGGAGAGAGAGAGTTCAATAAAGCCGTTGATGCTCAAAGAGGGAAATAAAGCCTCTTCCTAATCAACCATTGATGGAGAGAGAGGGAAATAAAGACATCTCAACCATTGAAGTTGAGATGAGACAATTTAGACCATTGGATCAATTTATATTTTAAGACATTTTCAGCCCTTAGATTGAAGCAATCTAAAGGTCCAAATTTTGACACATATACATTTTGAGCCTTGAATTCAAATTGAACCTTCCATTGTTATATAGATATAAATAATCACAACAACTATTTATATATATATATAAGTTGACAGCCTATAGCTCACCGTCCCAAACACGCTACCAAAAACAGTGGGTTGATATACCACCCACGTTTATTACTCTTCCGTATGTACCAAATCATCAACCAGCTAGCATAGCTGGGAAAAGACGACCCACGCTGACTATCAACCTGTCCAGCCAAGGCGGGAAACTTGAAATCTGGAAGTTATATGCTACTACGCAGTGCACCACTGGCCGAAAAACGCGTGGGCAAACAACCATCTTCTCCAAACTCCCATAGACAACAACGCCAGCAACGGAGTAGCTCCATAATTGACGCTGTTACAAGCCTCGACCAGCAATAACGTAGCCGATGTTGCCACAATCACGCCGAAAGCCCTTTCACACGTTGCAGCGAGCAGATTGCCTCACCATTCACAAATTCGAGAACAAAACCAGAGGACCCGTCGGTGAAGAGTCCCTAACATGGCAGTCCCGAAAAACCAAAAGACCCATTAAACCAGTCAGGACCAAAAATCAGTCTGACTCCGAAGAACCCAGCGACGGCTCAACCCAGACCTTCACGATCATCATCTTTACTAAACAGCTCCTAGACAGAGAGCGCCATAGCCGGAGACCAACCCAGTCCAAAAAACTGAAGCTGACCGAACACAGCTCACCTCCGTAACCTTTAACAATAAAACTCAACGTGACCCAAAAAATAAGTCACCTGAGCTTACTGAATAACAACGCAACACCTGGACATGGAACCCAAACCTCCAGCGACCCAAATCGTGGATAATAAATGGTAAACCAAGTAGAGCCCACACTTGCTGAACTGTGAGCCATCCCACCTAGCCGAATATCCATGAAAGCTGAACGAAGATACAAAGATGGAGAGCAAAAAACTCCACACCTCACATCCAGGGGAAAGTACACCTGGAACCATGCTCACTCACACTCATATATAGAGTATAGGAGCTAAACAAACTGGCCAGTACAGCACCAGGACGCCATGACCACCGGGGGGAGCTTTCTCTCTCTAGAATCTAGAGAGAGAGGCTCTGCTTTCTTCCCCTAGCTCTCAAGAAGAAAATGGTATGTGTAGAGGTCCGGCGGGCGGTCAAGGCAAGGTTGCCGCCCGCCGGAAGGCGAAGAACACTAAGAGCTTAACCTTGCTCTGATACCATGTAAGAAAAATTGATAGAGAGAGAAAGAGAGAGAGGGACTGAATACTCTGTTTTTATTGATCTATATTGTGTGTTTACAAGAGCTCTCTTTTATAGAGAGAAATGGACCGAAAGCATCCATTTAACTAATATGCACTAACAGCACTAACATTTAAATACACTAAAGCTAATTCCTTTACAGCAACACTATCAGCATTATCATATATTATAGGTAGCACTATCAGCATTATCATATATATTATTATAATATTTTAACACAAACAATTTGGCCTCTGTTGGTACCCAACTTCTAGATGAGGACATTGAGTATGTTGGATGACAAACCCATAAATCTCTGTAAAGTACTCAACAACATACTTCATTGTACCTCTTTCATTAACTGGGAATCTAATAAACATGAACAATAAACTAGTCAGACAAGGAACATGCGAAAAGAATCTCAAGACATGTGTGAAGTTGCATAATACAAAGGTAATTTCTTCAATTAAGAATCATAAACTAGACCCTTGCCATTGCTAGAAATGTAGCTTTTTGCGTCTATTTTTTTGCAACTGATTGTTTGGCCGTCACAAAAAAAAAAAAAAAACAAAAAATAAAAATTGCAATAGCAAATCAGCCGAAGCAAATTAGGAATAGCAAAAAAATCACTTCATTTTACTTGTCATTCATGTGCGCAATTTATTTTTCTCATTTTCTTTTATTTATTTTCCATTTTACTTAAACCCCCGATTATGTAAAACTTGCCTAGACTCTCGTTTCCCAAATTTGATTTCGCTCAATCATGATTTGGAGAATCCAAGAGAGAGGACAATTGTCTAGACACAGAGGAGAATCCAAGAGATCGTGATCGATCATGGTTTCTCTGGCTCGCTCTTCTCTCCCTTCACTTCTTATATACGAAGCACATATGAGAATTGAAGAGAGAGAGAAGGAGATCGAGGCCATATGATTTGGATCTCTTTTGATCTGAATCGATTTTAGGCCTTAGTGATCTGGATAGTCTGATGCAAATGCTCTGCTCTAGTTCGTTAGATGATCTGATTTAATCTAATCTGATGCTATTGTTCTGTTCGATTAGAGCTTTGATTTCAAAAATGGAGCAATGACCAAGGGCAATGAATAGGTATGGAGTTCTCTCTCACTCTCTTTTTGTAATCTCATTTCTCTCCATTTTTATGGCTAGGGCTTTTTTTTTTTAATGGATTTTACTAGTTTTTAGATTTTATTGTTGATTTGAATTCAGTTACTCTATTACATTGAATATTCATTTGAACCTACTCCAAATTGGAAAATTGAATTGCTCTGCATGTATATTGTTCATGTTTGTGAAATCAACTAGTTCCTATTGTCACCATTCAGTCTTCAATTATTGCTGCATTTGGTGAATTTTGTTGTTTTGTGACTTCAATATATGGCATCTGTGAATTTGCTATTTCATTGATTATCAACAAGTTTGAATTCGTTGAGGCAAGAACTGGCAAATTTGAAATTGGAAGATAAAATGTCCTAGTGTTGAAATAAAATAGGACAAATATGAGAAATATATATATATATGCTCAGTTTCACTAACAAATAACTCTTGCTTCCTGATTACATTGTAAAATAAGATCAAAATCTTGTTGTTACCAAGTAATTTTACAAGAAATTTACAAATTTGTGGAAAGGTTAGCAATGATATATAAAAGAAACTAAATAAATGGTAAACAGCAAAAAGCCGAATGACAATCAAACTGCTTAATTTTTTTTTTTTTTACTTGCATTTCATTTATCTAGGAACACAACATGTTAACTCTATTCTTTTTTTTTTTTTTTACTGTAAATAATTAGTCAAACAGTAACTTAGTATCATTCAGTTGAAGAATAAAAAGAAAATAAACAACAAATTTCTAAGCTCAGACAGGTGGTCTGAGAAGATCTTTTTTGGAGGTTAGGAAAATGTACCCTGCATAGTTTCTATTTGATTTTAAACCCTTTCTGTATGTTTCACAGGAAGTACCTGTAATGTATTATATTATTTAGTGCAGGTTTACGTCCCTTGAAAATACTGCTAGTTATGAGCAGTCTTGTATATGTAGACACAATTTTATTACATGGAATTCTTCATATGTAGACACAATCATATATGTAGGCAAGCTTGTCCTCATGTGGTCTTGATAACTTTAACAGTCCATTTGGTAACCTAGGTGAGAAAGAGAAGAATGAAAAGATTATAGGTGCTGGATGCATCTAGTGGGCAACAAGCTTCAAAAGAAGATGAACAGTATGCCACTATTAGAACAAACATTGAGCAGTCCATAATCTGAATAGTGAGCTTATTGATTCTTTTTTTTTTTTTTTTGTTGAACAGTGAGCTTATTGATTCTGTTCTTGATGTTGTGAGGAAAGAGGCTAAAAATTATGATTATGTTAATAATTGCTTGTTGCTTGTAGTGTTTCTTTTTCTTTTCCTCCAAATGGTGTGTATTGAGATCATGAATTAGATATTTAAGTATTAATTCTTATTTTCATTGAAACTGCCAACTTATGAAAATCATGCTCAGACGTTAGTGAATATATTGTTAATTCCTTTTTCTTTGGCTTTGCAGGTATGATCAGACGTTAGTGAATATATTGTGCAATATTTGTGTTCTGTTAAAAAGGGATGGTGCTATTGTGTTGTTAATATTGTCTGCCTTCCCATTTTACCATGTGCGACACTTCCAGAATATGAATAGCAATTTACTTATCTAGCTTTCTCATATTCTATCTATGATTTTGGATTATTTATGATCTCTCTGTGCATCCTTAGGTTTGCAGACTTTGAGTTAAATTTCTAAGTTTTGCAGTAAACATTCGATCGAAATTCAAGCTGAAGCCCTAGCATCTTTTGCACACTCAGTAGGCCAAAGTAGTGTTGCCACAATTTCTTTTGCAAGGTAAACTTTACTGCTAAAGTTCAATTTATGTTTATAATCGTGTATAGATGATGAAATATTAAATTCTAGGTTAGTTGTTTGGTGCTTTGGATAGATGATTGATAATAAGGGATTTATGTTACATGAGCCTTGATTTGTTAAAATTCATACAAAAAAATTTACAAGAATGATGTGGCAATGCTCAGAGAAGAAATTCTAAGTACTATTGGAATTGATCGTATAAGTCTACATAACTTTCAATTGTAGTTGCTTGCATTATTATTTTCTTATTTCCTTTCCATGAGATTGTGATGCATTCACAGAATATTCCAGCATGCTGATTGATTAATTATATAAAAACCAGAGCCCAACCAGTAGTCACTAACTCACTATGAAACCAAAATGGACTAAGAACTTGTTTGTATGCTCCATGAAAATGGAAATCTATAGACCAGAATAATCAAGAAAATACAGCCATCATGATGAAGAATGATTAAAATTTGGAACAATGCCTTTAATAATTTTCTTATGTCTGTAATAATTAGATAATGTTTCAATTTTGTGATTCACTTAAGTGAAAAAAAATCTAATTCTGTTATGTTATCTACATTCTGCATGCATTGAACACACAATACATTATGTGTGAGATTTGAACATGGTCTAACTGATTCAATTAGAAAAGGCTGCCTTTCTTTAGACCACAACATGAATTTTTAAGTAATCATCTTAATAGAACCTGAAACTTAAATGAATGTGATCAACCAATGGTGTTAGAGAGTTTTGTCATAAAGTGACACCTATATTTATGAGAAAAAGTTGTGTTTCCAATTTGAGTGTTGATGCCTATTGAAGCTTTTACCACAAAAAAAAAAAAGGTTTTGTTTGCGGAAGGCTAATGGGTTTAGGATTTAAAATTCAAAAAGGGTGGAAGGAGGTTGTAGGATGAGTTCTATTTTCAAATTGATTAGCTGCTGGATATTAGATAAAATGTTGCAATAGTTATCTATTTTCAAAACAACCCCTGCTGCTGCAAAATTTTGTCTTTCCGCTTTCCCTCTATTGGTTTGCTTCATTTTCCCTTTGGAAATGTTAACTTAAAGCTCCCTCTTCTTAGCCATTCTTGAACGGTTGGAAAGTGCCGTGGGTTCACTTCTCCATAGAACTTTAACTATCAGCCCCTGTTGTGGGTTCACTTCTCTGAGCAGGAAGTCTTCTTAGTGTGGCTTTTCATCAATTTCCAGTGAGGTGTGTGTATCTGTATGAGAAGGCAAGTGTTCTCATCTATTTGGAGTGTGATACAAATCACTTTTGTAATCCTTTGTTATTGCTGGATTCTAAATAGTGAAGTCAAATTTCTTCTTGTTGCTTCCTTCTAGTATTAACCTATAATAGGATGGAGATTATGTTAATTATGTTCATTTTAAAAGCCTCCTTGCTTAAAAGGATTGTGTTCCAACATCGTGTTTCCTCTTTCTATCTACTTCTTATATTTCAATTGTTGTTCATTGAGGCCATATTTATATTTCAATTCTTGATCATTTTTATTGTGATTTCTGAGCATCAATACTTTTTTCAACATATGCAAAAATTGCTACATATATAGGTCAATGGTGATATATATAGAATTGTGGACCTTTGATTAATTTCATTGATATACCTATAGTTGTTGCTATGGATTGCAATTGAATTCCTTTAGATTGTGTTTAGATTTTGCAGTTGTTAATTTTATTATTCACGAGTGTTTCTATTTGTCTTGATTATTACCTTACATATAGGATTGAGATTTTTCTCTAGTTAATTTCTGTGCTGTTTTCTAGTGCATGGTTTCACTAAGTTTTCACCATAACATGAAGGTAGGTGTAGATTCAATTTAATTCATTCAAATTGTAGGTGAACAATTTGATAGTAAAATAGGAAATACTTTCTTTATAATTTTCTTTTACTTGCCTATAATGTGGAGTTCTTTTATTCAGGTGCATTATATACTAGGTGGTGTAGCAAGAAATGTTGCTGAGTGCATGTCAAAGCTCGGAACAAAACCTTACATGATAAGTGCTGTTGGATTTGACATGGCAGGTGAATACTTATGTGAGATGTATTGTAATGACCCGAAAAGTCATTCTTATTTAATTGGGGGTTAATGTGTTTTAATTCAACTACATCCATTGGAATTGAGAATGTTTTTATCTATTTTGGGGTATTGATTGAGGTAGTGGGGTGATGGTAAAGTAAGATTGGACCAAAAACTTTAATTCGAATAATTCGCCTACGATCAGCCGTCACTCTTTTGCCCTTTTCTTTTTCCACACTTCGAATTTGGATGTGAGGTTAGAACCATTAGAAAGATTATTTTCGGGGCTTCAATTTGGGCACAAGAATGACCTAAAACGGAGTCCGGATGAGAGAGTTATGCATGTTTGAAGTTTTCATATCTGTGCTGGAAGCAGAACCGCACGTGCGGGAAATGCGGCGCACGTGCGGCGATGTGCGGGGCAGCAGCTCAAAAACGTGATTTTGAGCTCATTTCTTGCATTTTCTTTTCCTCTCTTCTTCTCCCCTCTTTCATGTCCGAAACCCTAGCTCCCCAAACCTTGATTTCCTTCACTTTTCTCAACAAATCCACCATAGATCTTGCATCAAGGATGGAGAACAAGAAGAGGGCAATATTTTCAACCGATTGAAATTCGAATTTGTGGAGGATTCTTCTCAAAGCTTGCTTTTCTTGCTCGAATCTTGAGGTAGGAGACTTATTCCCTTTCAATATTGCATTCATGGATGGATTTATGGTATTTTGAGTATGGATTTATGGTATTTTGTGTATATAAATACAAATCTATAGTTTTGAACATATTATGTCTAACTTGAGATTGGGGGATTTCGGGTTTATAATGTTGGAGATGTAATTGTGGGGTTAAGGTGATGGATTATGAACTTTAGACTTGTAATTAATGAGGAAATTTGAACAAAAAATAATAGGTTAAGGAATTTGGATTTTTCTTGAAATTCCTAGGTTTTTCTTGAAACCCTAGGTTGATTAATGAAGATAACCAATGATTTGGCCCAAATTGGAAGTAGAATAATGAAATTGAGATATTGAAGTATATGTGGTCAAGTTTAATTAGAATTTGGAAATGTTTGAAAATTATGTTTAAAATTTGCGAATGAACTTTGATATGAACATTGGAATTCATGCTATAATGTGAAGGAAAAATTGGGGAAATAATCTAATAATGATATGCATGATATGAACTTGGTTTTGGAATGTGGAAATGGGATTTAAGGATTCCTCTTGCATTATGTTGAATTATTTAATGATGTTGAGTTGATTCATGTTATTTATGTTGAATTGTGGTGCTTATGTAGGATGGTATTGACTATGTTGATTTTGATTTTTGTGACCTAAACTGTGGAGTTTTCCAAAATGGGTTACTCCCAAATTATTTTGCTAAGTACTTGTGGGCTTGCTTAGTTATTAAAATCAAGAGAATGATTTATTTTTGGAAAAATGTGGAAGATGTTCATACAATTCCTTCCTATCTTGAAATCAAAGTGATTGATTATAAATTTCATACTATGTTTACAAGAATGGTAATCTTCTATTTCTATATATAGATATATTGAGATGGAGGAAATTGTGGTATAATCGATGGATGCTTAATGGTAGGCTTGTGAAGAATAATGAAGGAAAGAAAAAAGAACTAATGATCAAGTTATATATGTGTACAGGGCACACTTCAGGAGGGACAAACACTCCGTTGTAGCACTGTGAGTAGTAGTACTTCGATATATCTTCAACCGTTAATGATTATTGTTATTGACGTTATGATCTTAGTCGTAAGAATTATGTTGACTTATATGTCATGTATGCTATGTAAGAAATATTGTGAAATTATGGAAACATCAAAGGTGTAGGCTATATGAAGAACATTGTGAAATTATGGTATAAGCTATATGAAGAACATTGTGAAATTATGGAAACATCAAAAAGGATTTGTGAAATATGCATCTCGAATTTGTGAAGTATGGATCACCAACTTGTGAAATATGAAATGATGTGGCCGAGGGCCATTTGTGACGTATGAATTCCCGAATTGTGAATTGTGAAACTATGAAGCCAAGAGCCGAGTTGTGAACTTATGAAACCCAAAAGCTAATTTAGGCATATGTGAATTTATGAGGCCAAGGGCCGACTTATGAATTTATGTGGCTAAGAACCATTTGTGAACTATGAATTTATGTGGCTAGGAGCCATTTGTGAACTATGAATTTATGTGGCTAGGAGCCATTTGTGAACTATGAACTTATGTGGCGAGGAGCCATTTGTGAACTATGAACTTATGTGGCCAGGAGCCATTTGTGAGCCATGAATCTATGTGGCCAAGGGCCATTTGTGAAATTATGAAGCTATGAGGCCAAGGGCCAAAATTGTGAACTTGTGAATCCAAAGGGCCGAAGGCCGATGTAATAAGTTGTGAATCTATGAAACCTAAAGGCTATGTGAAACCGATAAAGTCATCTGTAATCTAATGAAAATGTGCTTATTTTGTCAACTCATGGGAATGCTGTAACGGTTACCAATAGGACTCTGTTAATTACAAGGCAAGGCAACTATGTTAACATATAAGAACGATTAAACAATGGTGTATACTATTGATTAACAGAGTACGTGAATTAAGTCGTTTACCCAAAAGAATTTCTGTTCATTCTTAAAGAATAGATTCTGAGTAAATATAAGAGTAGCTATATGTATCCATATGAATTTGAAGTTATTTTGCTATGTTGCTTATGAATTGGAAGTTATTCAGAAACTATGATATAAGTGCAAAGTTTAACATTATTATGTGACCCTCATGAGAATGTGAATTAGTCTCTCATTGTTAAGTGTATGATAATGACATGATACATCAAGAAACGCTCTAGCTATAATATGTTCCGTTTGAATTAATGAATGATGTTCAAGTATGTTTCAGGCACGTTTCTAGTATGTTACAAGTTCAAGTATGCTCAGGTATGTTTCAAGTGCATGTTACAAGTTTGAATATGCTACAAGGTCAAACAAGTTTCAAGGGCTTATAGCCATCAAGTTTGTGTTGCAAGATTGGGCCTAAGGCCGTTATGTACTTAGCACAGAATCAGACTATTGCATTGACATGTATTATGTTTCACGTTAAGCATCATTTTATTTATGTATTACCATTCACTGAGCCCGGCTCACTCTCTATTATGTTTGTTTCTGTAGGTAACCAACCAAGTGGTCAGTCCTAAGCCATGACGCTTGTCCTCTTGGGTCAACCTTTCCATGTCCAAGCCTAAGAGAAGCTGCTCTTATTTTCATGAAGTTTTGACGAACTTTGGTTTTATGCCCTAGTTGTTGGCTTAAAGTTGACATGTGTGCAACACTTCATTCTCCAATGTTTTTGATATATGCCCAATTACCGGGCTGGGTCTGTATATATGTTTGTATATAACCAATGTTCAGGTGTATGTTTTAAATTTTATTTGTCTCTTAAGAGTTTATGATCCTGGCATGATAGTGGTAGCTCAATGGAGTTTGTTTCTATTGTCAAATTTTAATATTTAATGCTTCCGTTCAGGCCCCATATGATATATATAACAGGTTAAGTGTCTGTCTTCGAATAGGTCATGCCCAAATCTTTTAGGGGCGGGATTGGGGCGTGACATGTATGCTGCCCTTAGTTTCATATGTATTTCTCCTAATTGGCTGGTGGGACTGCATTACAACAACATAAGTCTCATAGATTGCTATTATAAGTTTCATAGCAAACAACATGATTAGTTCATATTTCTCCAAATTGGATGGGAATCTAGTATTTGTGATATCCTGTGAAATTATAAGTCTCATAGATTGCCTATTGCTTAGATTGATATATATATTCGTTTTGTCCTTATTTCTGGGTTAAGAAAGATTTTAACCCTTAAAGGGCCTTAACTGTTGTTTTGAAAAACTTCTCGTTTTGATGTATTTAACTATTCCCTTTTCAGGTTTCTAGTGTTTGAAGACATGGAAAATGGAACCCTGAAGGCGCATCTAAATGGTAACTTTTGGAACACAAAATTTACATGTTTGCCTAATTTGATTCTGTTATCAAAGTGTGGCTCTTGGCAGATCCTCTTAAGACTCCCTTGAATTGGAGAACAAGGCTACAAATAGTCATTGGCGTGGCAGCTGCACTAGTAAGTTGTAAAGCTGCATTTTGTCGTACTCATACAAATAAAAAGATGTCAAATCTTTTTTACTCTCTCTCCTTTTTTTTTTTTTTTTTTTTTTTTTTTTTTTTTTGCAATGATAAATTCTATGAGAGGATAACCTGTGGTACATAAATACCATAGCCAAGAAGCGAAGTGACTATAACATCTACTTATAAGGGAAAGTCTGCTTCCATGGTCCAACATTTGACATAGGGATTCTAACACATTCCTTGGTCTGATAAATCTGAAAGACTAGTTGGAGTACCTTGGAAGCTTAAAATGCTCAATGCACTTATATTGTTGGGCAAATTATGCCCACGGTCTCTATATTTTGCTTTAATATTTTTTCTTTTAAAGGTGAATAAGACATTAAAGCCTTTAATAATTGAAAGTCAAGAAACTTGACTTAATGGCATGATCCCACTTGAAAACTTTTCTAGTCCAATAAGTTCAATTTTAAATGTGCTCATACTTTTTCTTTATTTACACGTTAGTTGGAGTTATCTGGAACATAATTTACTTTTCTGAATCAAATAATATGGTAATTATTCGCATCACGTTTCTTGGTCCTTTTGTATGTTATTGAATTGCCCTGCTCTCTGATTTTTCCTTACAAACCTTTAATATGGATCCTGACGACCTTATGGTGACTGATTTTAACTGGATAGGAATTGTCACCAATTCACCAATATGTTTGCCTTGAATATTTATTGTTTAGCACCTGAGCTCTACATCTGAAGCATCTTGGATAATGAGCTATTCTATAGAAATTTCGATTTTGTCAGTGATGACTTGGTGATGGTGATTGCAGCTTCGCATGGCTTGAACTCATGAGTCACAGGAGTTTTATGCCCAAGTTGCTTATCGTCAACCCTCCAAAAGGCTGGCCTCATGTTCAACGCTTGCTGGTAGACCTGTTCAAATTCATGGAGCCATACCTGCGCAATGCTGAACTGGGAGAAACAGTTTGCTTCTTCTCTCTCTCTCTCTCTTTTTTTAGGACAGATCCTTGAGGAAAATTGGTACTTGCTGACCTCTTCTTTTTTTCTTTCTTTATTTATTTATTTTTCCTTTCTTTTTTTATAATTCAGATTCATTTTCTGTACAAAGGCACTCTGAGGGTTTTGCTTGTGCTGCTTCATGATTTTCCAGAATTCCTCTGTGGTTATCATTTCAGCTTCTGTGATGTGATCCCTTCCAGCTGCATTCAAATGCGAAATGTCATCCTTAGTGCATTTCCACACAATATGAGGCTCCCTGATCCTTCTACCCCTAACTTAATAGTGCTTGGGTTGGCTGGTTAAATTTGTATTTACCCTAGTTATCAGCATCAGGGCCGTGATTAAGTAATACTTCCCCTTTTCAATTCTCTTTGCAGATTGATTTGCTTGCAGAAATCAACCAGTCACCACGTATTTTCTCAGAAGTTGATGCTGCTCTGAAAGCCAAACAGATGAAGTCAGATGTTGATGAGTATCTCAAGGTACTCTGGAGTTTCATCAATGCTGTCCACTCTTATGCATTTCTGCTTCTGTGCTTTGTTTTTTTGTATTTTTTTTTTTATATTTAAAATTTTAAAATGTTATTTTGGCTTTACTAGCATTCTATCTAGATTGTAGTTTTTTTCATGAAAGAACTTTTTCCAAGTTTTTAGTTGTAATAACTTTCACATATAGCTCCAATTTTGAGACTCAAATGGAATGCCTTATTAAACTACAATGCTATACTATTTGAATTATTGTCATTGCTATTCCTAGAGTGCTTAATGTTACACATTGATGCTTTTTTTTTTTTTTTTTTTTTTTTTTTTTTTTTTTGCGACGGTAACAAGATGGTCGCCAAAAATCATGTTAGTGTTTTTCTTTGTTTTTTGCGACGGCAAAATAGCTGTCGCTGTAAGTAGTTTAGGCGGTCGCGAATAATTTGCGACCGTTACTTTGCTGTCGCAAAAAGTATTTGTCACCCACATTCGCGATCCCTATTTGCCGTCGCATGGGCCGTCGCAAAAGGTCTTTTGCGACTTTTTTTATTATTTGCAACGGTTTATAACAGTTGCAAAAAGTGTTTTTTTTAAGTAGTGTTCCTTACATATTATATGTAGGCATATATATATTGCGCATTAAGTCACAAGCCCCGGGCTTTTAACCCCTTTGGATGTTTAAGTTGTGAAACACACAAGGAGGGAGATCGAACCACACAATGCTGACAGCATATTAGGGGCATTCTCATGGGGTAAAGTTAAACCTTACCTTTTTATACCATTAATATGCAGACTCTAAGGTGTAGATATAATCCAAACAAGTCATATGCTACTTTATCAACATATTTTGGTCATGAAGCATGTACATTTGTAAGCAGGTGATGTATCTATGTCGGAAATGACACTCGTTGAACTTGAACATGCCCTAACCTGGAGCCACGTAAGGACCAGGGTGGTCATGTGCCCCTTTTGGATTTTGTGATTTTTTTTTTTTCAAATATAAAGAATATATTTTAAATAAAAAAATTATAAAAATATTATTAAAGTGAAATATTAATGATATTTTAAAAATTATAAAAATAATAATGGTTGTTTTGATTGAAAATGAATAGACTACTATAAACCATATTATTTATGAAAATTTTATGAAAAATTTTAAATGTAACGGTGATATTATTATTGAGATGCAAGTATAAGTAATCTCACTATAAAGATATGAAATTTATTGGATTATTAGTTACATTTGATACGTGAGGTTTACTCTTTATGTAGTTATTTACTATTAGTTGGTAATATCATATACTAATGATGACGTGATATTACCATTATATTGAATTTTTAATCAAATTTTGTATAAAAAAATAATAATTTATCATTATATAATTTATTTTAAGACTTATATCCATATTTTTTTATATTATCCATGATACACTAGTTATAAATAACATTATTTTTTTGATATTTCTCGAAATCAATTGTAAAAACTTGCATAAAATATTTTTATAAATTTTTTTGATATTGTAATTAATAAGTGCCTCCTTAATTTAACTTTCTGGCTTTGCCACTGGACCTAACACATGTTGGACCAATATAAAAAACGTATTATCCTATCTTCTTTTTTAATCTTTTCATAACCAGATATATTTCAAAAAATTAGGGGATGCGCATATCTAAAGCTTAGACTCACATGAAACACAAATGAGTCCTAGCACAATTTTAAAGAAAATAATTTGAGGATCAATGATTAAAATCAAAATGATGTGAAGTTATACCTATTAACCCTCCTCATTTAGGCTTTTTAATTTTAGAACTCCTATAGATTAAGACTTGTAATTTGTTTAGGAATAAAGCTCTTTAAAATAGATAAAAAGATTTTTCATTCACACTTTTCTCCAACATATAAAACATAAAAAATGATATGTTACTATTTTGATACAGAAAAAAGAAATATATTTGTAACATAAAAAATGAATAACTTGGTTATTATTTTATGTACATACATAGAAAAAATATATATATAATAATATTTGTTTTGTCTCGGCCATGTCATGTCCTAATCAACCTTAACTTGCTCTAATGCAGGGCAAAAGACGAGCAAGAAAAGCAACAAAGATTAAGAATAGGCTTTGTTGTTACGAGCCACCAGTCACTTGGGACCTCTTGAGATCAAGTTTCAGTTTGAATCAAACCTTATATTATGGTTTCTTTATGCTTTTGTGGTGCTCATCAAGATTATAATTTGTTTTTTTTTTTTTTCAAGTACTTGGACTCGAGTCATTTTTATGATTTCAATATTTAGATTATATGTGTGTAAGTAAATATAAATATATATATATATGTGTGTGTGTGTGTGTGTGTGTGTGTGTGAGACAGAAAATTGAGAAGCTTCGCCATGACGGGTTGAAGCAGAGATGGGCAGGCGGCAAAGTTTTTGAAGAAAAAACAATTGAAAAGTCCAACTCATACTTCTCTTTAATACCCAGGTAACAAAGAGAGGAAAACTGGAGCGACCACAACATACACTAACCGGATAAATGGCACACTAGTCATAGGCTTAACCAAGCTCTGATACCAAATTAAAAAGTCCAACCTACACTTCTCCAAGCTCTGATACCAAATTAAAAAGTACAACCCACATTTCTTCTTAAAACCCAAGTATTAAAGAAAGGGAAACTATAATCTTATAACTAGCACAGATAGAACAACTCCAAGCAATGTGGGACATATTTCAACAAAAACGACAACTGGTGGTGGTGGGGGCAGTGGTCGTGGCTGTGGCGGCAAATAAGCTACTCTGAAGCCAGTGAGCAATCACCATTAAAGCTTTCCAAAAAATGATTCACAGATGAAAACCCACCTCTGGATATTAAATAATTAACAATAAATGTTAGCAGGTATTTTAATATTATAATGTGTTATTGGTTTCCTTCATGTCTTATCCTTTCAAGTCTTCCTAGTCTCCCCATTCTTATCCATCCAAATCTTCCAAGATAAGGTTTGCCAAGACTTATCCATTCTCCAAGTCTATCCAAGTCTTCCTAATCTTCCAGGTAAGCCATCCAAGTCCAAGTCTAAGTCAGCATCCAACCAAGTCTTGGTCAAGTCTCTAACTTCTCCACCAAGTTTTCACTTATATTTATATTGAGCTAATCTCCTTTGTTCAAAGATACGAGAAGAAGTTTTAGTTGTTTTTATGTCTTGTGTGAGATTATCAGGCAAATAAAAAAGGGTGTGTGTGATAAAGCTTTGGGTTCAACCAATTGTGCAGTATTGGTGAACCATACGACTTAGTCGGGCTGTTGTATCCTGGGGGGGACAAGTCAAGGTTTTTCTGCTGCACCGGTGTGAGGCTTTGCCTAACCGCAGAGGGCTTGAATCTCCTTAAAGAGAGCGATTTTCCCGCGCCTCAGCCCTTATATTAGTCATTGTAACTTTTATTTTTTTTGTATTTTCTGGTGTTTATTTGTAATTATCACCAACAATTTTAAGGAGATTCAAAAAGCAAAAATCCACGGAGCCAGTACTGGAGAAGCCCAACGAGAACACCGGCGATCTCAACAAGCCCTTCCGGTTCAAGGGAGCTCATTTCAAGAGATGGAAAGGTAAGGTGCTTTTCTACCTCAGTCTCCTCAAGGTGGCCTATATCCTAACCGAGAAAAACCCGAACAAAGTCCCCACTGAAGAGATGACCGACGAGGAGTATGCTGCTCATCTTGAAAAAATTGAAAAATACAACACAGATGAGTATAAATGTCGATACTATCTTTTGAATTGTCTTTCAGATCAATTTTATGATTATTATGATACTACTTACACCACTGCCAAGAAAATTTGGAAAGCTTTGCAGAACAAATATGACACTGAAGAGGCAGGCGCTAAAAAATATGCTGCAAGCCGTTTTTTCCGCTATCAAATGATAGATGGAAAATCAGTGGTGGAGCAAGTCCAAGATTTTCAGATGCTCGTGGCTGAAGTTAGATCTGAAGGCATCAAAATTGGAGACAATCTTATGGTAGCAGGTATTGTTGACAAACTTCCATCATTTTGGAGGGAGTTCCAGAAGTCAATGCGTCACAAGCCAAAAGAAACGTCCTTGGAGACTCTAATCACGCGGATTCGGGTGGAGGAGGAAGCACGAGGACAAGATGCGCTTATGACACAAGAACATTCCACTGCAAAGGTAAATTTAACTTCTGGAAATACTTTACATAAAGGTCAATTTCATAAAAATAGTCATTTGAAGCCAGTTAAGAAAATTTGGAAAAGTACTGGAAGACCACAAAATAAAAATTACCCGAGTCAAAAGAAATGGAACCAAGAACCCCCTTCACAAGATCTGACAAACGTGACATGTTTTGTGTGTGGCAAAAGTGGGCATATTGCTCGAACTTGCAAATTTCGGAAACAACAGCCTCGACCACAGGCTAATGTTACCGATGAACCATTTGTGGCTATGATCACAGATATTTTTATGGTTCAATCTGTAGAAGGGTGGTGGGCAGACTCTGGTGCCAATAGGCATGTCTGCTATGATAAAGATTGGTTCAAAGATTTCACTTCTGTTAATGAGGAGATGACTGTTATGCTTGGTGACTCCAGTTTAACCGAAGTACTCGGGTATGGGGATGTTGAACTGAATTTTACCTCTGGACGTGTGTTTGTTTTAAAAGATGTGTTGTACACACCGTCTATGAGGAAAAATTTGATGTCAAGTTATTTGCTCAACAAAGCTGGTTTCAAGTAGACTATTGAATCTGACCAATATGTAATCACTAAAAAATGTATATTTGTGGGGAAAGGGTATGCCTGTGATGGAATGTTTAAATTAAATGTTGAGAATAAGAAAGCACATGTTTCTGTTTACATGCTGTCTTCTATGAATTTTTGGCATGCTCGTCTATGTCATATTAATAGCTGATATGTGGGAGTCATGAGTAGTTTAGGATTAATTTCCAAACTGACAAATAAGTTTGAGAAATGTGAAGTTTGCAGTCAAACAAAAATAACTAAAAGGCCTCATAAAAGTGTGATGAGAAATACTGAATTGTTAGAATTAATTCACACTGATTTATGTGAATTTGAAGGAATTTTAACACGTGGTGGAAATAGATATTTTATTACTTTTATTGATGATTTTTCAAAACACACTTATGTATACCTGTTGAAAAATAAAAGTGATGCTTTTGAAAAATTTAAAGAATTCCTTCTTGAAGTTGAAAATCAATTCGGTAAAAAGATTAAAAGATATAGAAGTGATAGAGGTCGGGAGTATGAATCTTTTGGATTCAACTCGTTTGCTCAGTCTTTAGGAATAATCCATGAAACTACTCCACCATATTCACCTGCATCGAATGGTGTAGCAGAAAGAAAAAATAGAACTTTAACTGATTTAACAAATGCTATGCTAATTGAAGCAGGTGCTCCTTCAAATTTGTGGGGAGAAGCAATTTTAACTGCATGTTATGTCATGAATAGAGTGCCACATAAAAAAACAAAAATTACACCTTTTGAGTTGTGGAAAGGGCATAAGCCAAATTTGAGATATTTGAGGGTTTGGGGTTATCTAGCTTTTGTTAGACTTGTGGACCCTAAAAGACCTAAATTAGGTGTGAAAGCTGCCACTTGTGCTTTTCTTGGATATGCAACAAATAGTACAGCCTATAGATTTTTTGATATTGAAAACAAAATAATTTTTGAATCAGGTGATGCAATTTTTCATGAAGAAAAATTTCCTTTTAAATCTAAAAATGGTGGGGGTCAAAATTATCAAGAAAATATTTTATCTGAAACTGGTTCCTCTACTCCTCTTTTACAAAACCAAGATACTATAGTTTTTGAACCTAGAAGGAGTAAAAGAGCCAGATTAGAAAAAGATTTTGGCCCTGATTATCATGTTTTTAATATGGAGGAAACTCCATTAACTTTACAAGAAGCTTTAGCATCTCCTAACTCTGTTTTTTGGAACGAGGCTCTAAATGATGAAATGGAATCATTGTTATCCAATAAAACTTGGGTATTAGTAGATTTACCACCAGGTTGTAAAACTATTGGCTGTAAATGGGTTTTGAGAAAAAAAAATTAAACCGGATGGAACTATTGATAAATATAAAGCAAGACTTGTTGCAAAAGGTTTTAAACAACAAGCAGATCTTGACTTTTTTGATACATTTTCTCCGGTTACTAGAGTTACATCTATTAGATTATTAATTGCAGTGGCTGTAATTCATGATCCAAAGATTCATCAAATGGATGTTAAAACAGCCTTTTTAAATGGAGACCTGGGTGAAGAAATCTATATGGATCAACCTGAGGGTTTTGTGGAACCCGGTCAAAAAAGCAAAGTGTGCAAGCTAGTTAAATCCCTCTATGGCTTAAAACAGGCCCCTAAACAGTGGCATGAGAAATTTGATTCCTGCATGATTGAAAATGACTATAAAACGAATGAATGTGATAAATGCATTTACTATAAATCTGAAGAGAATTCACATTTCATTATTAGCCTCTATGTGGATGATTTACTTATATTTGGCTCTAATTTGCATATCATCATGGAAACTAAAAATATGCCTAGTAGCCATTTTGATATGAAAGATCTTGGTGAGGCTAATTATATTTTGGGAATGAAAATTACCAAAACTTGTGATGGTATATTTCTTGATCAGTCGCATTATGTTGAGAAAATTTTGAGAAAATATAATTTTTATAACTACAAGCATGTTCTTACTCCTTTTGATCCTCATGTGCATTTATTTCCTATTGAAAATGATAAGGATGTAATTAATCAAAATGAATATGCTAGTATGATTGGTAGCTTGCGTTATGCGACTGACTGTACTAGACCTGACATTGCCTATGCAGTTGGAGTACTTAGCAGGTTTACTAGCAAGCCTGGCAGTGATCACTGGCTAGCCATTGAGCGGATTATGAAATATTTATGTGGTACCATAAAATATGGCTTGTTTTATAATAAGTTTCCTGCAGTACTTGAAGGTTACAGTGATGCCGATTGGAATACCTTGTCAGGTGATTCATTATCAACCACTGGTTACTTATTTACATTGGGAGGTGGTGCTATAAGTTGGAAATCGAAAAAACAAACCATTATTGCTAATTCAACAATGGAGGATGAGCTTATTGCTTTAGCTACAGCTAGTGAAGAAGCAAATTGGTTGAGAGATTTGTTAAATGAAATCTCTTGTTGGGAAAAACCGATTCCACCTATATTAATTCACTGTGATAGCACCGCAGCAATTGGTCGAGTTAATAACCGTTATTATAACGGTAAATCCAGACCTATCAGAAGAAAACACAGTACTGTGAGATCTTATATGAATAATGGCATCATAAATGTGGATTATATTAAATCTGGTGATAATCTTGCAGATCCATTAACTAAGGCCTTAGCAAGAGATAGAGTCTGGAATACATCGAGGGGGATGGGGTTGAAGCCCATTGAATATAGCAGGAGCCATGTATGAGGATACTCAACCCAGGGACCAGAGATCCTGTAACTGGGTTCAATGAGAAAAACGATCATATGATGGCTGTGAGAAATGCACTAAATTATTTTTTACCCATCCCTATAATGTAAGTGCATTTATCCTGTAACGTTGTAAAGGTTGAGTTATTAAAAAAACTCTTAATGAATTTCTGTAGCTCTTATTGAGTGGGGTGTCATAGTTACAGGAGCACCCTTGACAGAATTCACCTATGTGAGTGTGGTAGTGGGGCCGCTACCTATGAGATTTGGGCTAATTCTCAAATACACTCATGAATCCTGGGATCGCACAAGGCCGTAACGTGCTGGCTTTTAAAGCTTTTGTGAACACCTAGAATATTATGTGTGTGCAATAATTATTTATTTCCCTTAAGTAGTCATAGTTCAATGCTGAGCATACTATTGGCTCTGGAGTAGATATTATTGTTTCACTAATGGAGGTTCAATGCAGAGCACACCTACCATGATGCATAATATCCTTATTTGCCTAATAATCTCAATTTTTGTTACCTATAATATTAAAATAGGTGGGGGAATGTTAGCAGGTATTTTAATATTATAATGTGTTATTGGTTTCCTTCATGTCTTATCCTTTCAAGTCTTCCTAGTCTCCCCATTCTTATCCATCCAAATCTTCCAAGATAAGGTTTGCCAAGACTTATCCATTCTCCAAGTCTATCCCAGTCTTCCTAATCTTCCAGGTAAGCCATCCAAGTCCAAGTCTAAGTCAGCATCCAACCAAGTCTTGGTCAAGTCTCTAACTTCTCCACCAAGTTTTCACTTATATTTATATTGAGCTAATCTCCTTCGTTCAAAGATACGAGAAGAAGTTTTAGTTGTTTTTATGTCTTGTGTGAGATTATCAGGCAAATAAAAAAGGGTGTGTGTGATAAAGCTTTGGGTTCAACCAATTGTGCAGTATTGGTGAACCATACGACTTAGTCGGGCTGTTGTATCCTGGGGGGGACAAGTCAAGGTTTTTCTGCTGCACCGGTGTGAGGCTTTGCCTAATCGCAGAGGGCTTGAATCTCCTTAAAGAGAGCGATTTTCCCGCGCCTCAGCCCTTATATTAGTCATTGTAACTTTTATTTTTTTTTGTATTTTTTGGTGTTTATTTGTAATTATCACCAACAATAAATAAATAGAACAAAAACTTAGAAAGGACTCACAGTGAGTTGAGTAGTTGCAGCATTTACATTACAAGCCGCTTTAGAGAGAGAAAGATATATACATACATATATATGTATACACTTACCATGGTGTTTTCCGGTATGCTTTGCCGACTCAATGAGAAGAGAGCAAGGGGATGAGAGGCAAGGGTTTTGGTGAACTGCGGTGAGAGGTTTTGGTTTAGGGGCGTGTTTGGACGGGCCTGGTTCAGGTTTAAATGGATTATTAAGTAGAACGAGGCAAACCCGCTCAATTATTAAGTGGGTTCTACTCGGGTTGGGTTAAATTGGTTTAGGGATGGGAATGGATAACCCATTCTCTCTCTCTCTCTCTCTTGTTTTGTTTTGTTTTTGTTTTTATTTTTTTCAAAGGTCTTGTAGCTACATATAGGTTGTGTTTGATTGTAGTATTGTGCATCTTTGGATTGGACTATTTCTAAATAGTCTCAGCATATCAAATGTTTGATGTAAATTGGAGGGTCTTCTTTCATTCCAATCTCACTAATTTAGTGGCTTAACTATGAGATAAATGACTATATCTCATTAAACCGTTAAACACTAGATTGGACAATGTTCCATAACAAAATTAAGAAAGAAGCAAACCCTAATTGAGCAAGTGTCAAAGAAGCTCATCAATGGAGATCGCATAAAGCATGAATTTAGGCACTAGAGTCAAGGATGTAGAGATATCAGGCAATTGGTGATGAAGTCCTCCGTTAAAGCCCATTCCAAATTGTGCACTTTGTAAATTTTGGGTAGCTCTAGTGGTAAGGTTTTAGGTCAACTAGGGTGTTGGGTTGAGTAGGAATGATTTGAGGGTAGCAAAGGTAGGTAGGGAAATTGCGGATATTGGTAGGGGAGTGACGGAAGTAACTATTTTGTAACGTTTAATCCCAAATTCCACGGGCACCATATTTCTCCCATTTTATATATTTATTCTCTATATTTAACGCATTCGAGTGAGTTCTATCATTATTTAGTAAGTTTTATATTTTTATTAGAACACCCATTTACTCACTAAATTAAAAAATTAATAACACACAAAAGTAGACTTTTCGTAATCTTGCTTGTACACTTTAACACACTAAGTAGGTGCTGGGCATGCACTAAAAAAGTGCATTTTTTTTTACATACATATACTTATTTGGGTTATATCAATCAACATCTATCAACATTTCCTTTTTACTTTTCTACCCACTTTCTATATTTTTCTACACATTTTTATATTAAAAAAATCAAAAAATACACTTACTTAAAATATTCCAAACCACCCCTAAAATACAATTTCAAAGTCAAAATTAGAGTCTCGTTTAAAAAAATATCAAAATTAGAGTTACTCTTAGCTTCATATAAAATAATCACATCTATGTAATGAAAATCAAATGCAGGTCTTCTTAAAATTTGAATTCTCATACAATATGTTAAGTCATCAATTGATACAAAAAAAGAAAAAAAAAAAAAAAAAAAAACCCACTCTCCCCCTAATTCACTAGCCCTGTTTGACTTACATTTTCCAATTATAAAAAAATCATTTAGTGCACATTCAAAAGAAATAAAGAAATATAAAGACCAAAAAAAATAATGAAAACTAAAGAAATCATTTTTCATTTTTCAATTACAGACTCTTGCAGTCTGTTGGAAATTCAAAAGAGAAAATGAAAGAAATAATTTGTTAAGTTAGTAATGAAAAGAAATTATTGTGTTTTCTTTTCACTTGTTTACTTAAACTAGAGAGACTTATGCCCATTTTCGGAGGGATTATATTACTTAAAAAAAAAAATTGTTTTCAATTTTTTTCTGGTACTTGGATGAATAATTTTGATATTATAAAAAGTTAGCAATTACTTCATTTTTTTATCTCTCTCAATCTCTTCACTTTTTGAGAGATTAAAAAAGTGTTTTTAAGATAAATAAGTTTTTCTTCATTTTTTCCCATTTCTCTCATCTTTAACAATCTAAAGAGATGACTGAAACCAATAGAAATTTATTTTTCTTCTCTCGAAATCACTCCATGAGACCTTTAATATATATATATATATAAACTCTGTTTGACAAATATTTTTCAATAAAAAAAAACAGAGCAGAAAAACATCTGTAAGGGTTGAAAAGCAATGCATACCGAGCAAGTCCCATGGATCATGATGGTAGATGTTGAGGAAACCGATGATATCATAGCGCAATTTTTTTACTGAAAATTACGTTTTTGAGGTAGAATCCGAGAAGTTCTTCCTCTATGGGATGAAATCAAAACCCTCGCAATTCATGAATCTCAGAAGATGTTGTGGTCGCTGTTGTAATGACCCAATTTTTTTTTTTTTAAATAGCCAGCGCATAATTTAATCGAGCAAATTTTTGAATTTGATTGCCATGTAAATTCTGTGCGAAAACAGTTCGCTTTTGTATTTTTTAAAAATAGTTCCTGATCTCAAAAAATTATGAAATTTTTTTATGTTGTTCCCATATGAGTCTAGCACGTTGGATAAAAATTTCAAAATTTAATGATGAGTATTTATTTTATGAAAATTCACGGACTGATTGGTATTCAGTTTAATTTATAGCAGAATTTAAAATTGAGTTTTGGGTGTTTGGGCCATGATTTGAGATAAATCAATTGGGGATTTATTTTAAATTATTAAACTCTATTCATTTTGGACTGAATTGATTGAATTGTGACCCGTTAGTAACCATGTAATAGTGTTGTGTTTTATTATTATTATTATTATTTGACTACCATAAAAGAGTTATTATATTTACTTTTGTCATTAAAGATGTTGAAATGTATTTTTAATTGATATATATATATGTGTGTATATATATGGTTAGATATTTGTTTAGTTAAAAAAAAAAAAGAAATATCTATAAATAGTAACCAAATAGATATTTTGTTCAACTTTTGGGAATTCTTAGAGTTCTTGTCCTGAGGAAACAAGAGAAAAGAGGTTCCAAGTTGGTTTTTCTTGGGTTTTATCTAGTGTAAGTCATTTTTGACCCCTAATGCTTTGGATCAAAATGTAGAGGGTGGAAAAGACGTCGTTTGGCTCCGAGCATATTTAATTTCTGTTGCCAAAAAAATTTGAAAGCTTCTTGGCTTGAGGTAGGGATTTTTCCTACACTTCTTTATGTACTTTTACTTGATTATATGGAGCTTAGAGTTGTATATAATTTAATTAGAATTTTTGAAAAATTTGTGATTTATTTGCTTAAAAAAGAAATTTTGAAAAAAATAAAGAGTTGATGCCCAAATTGTGAAAGTGTAAACTTGGAATATGTTTGTAAGGTTATGAAAGAGTTATGTTTTAAATTTGAACAAAAACGGACTTCGATTCGATCGGTTTTGAAATTTTTACCGTTTTGCGACCAAAAAAGTATTTTTAAAGTAAATAAAGGAATTCATTTAACTTTTGGGGCTTTTGATCAAAATAGAATGTCATAGTTGAATAATGCTTAGAGAATGAGTTTGGAAAGAAAATGATGTTTTCTTGGGCATTAACGGTATTATTTTGCTTAATGTATCTGTTGGAATAAAACCGACACGGTTAGAAATGGACCTTGAGAAGTTACCGGACGTGATTGTGATATGAAAACTAGTGTAGTTATTCATATTTGATGAGATGTGGAATAGATTGTATTTATCAGAATTTTTGGAATTTAATTGTTTAAATATCTGTTTAAAAATATCTGTTTTGGGCTATCGGTGGAAGATAGCCATGATTGTTGTAGAAATGCATGAGACTTAGGTAAATTGAACTACATTCCTCATTTGTTGCATTGGACATTGCATTACATTCATTTCATTGGAAATGTATCTGTTTTTGAGAAATGTTTGGAAATGTATCTAGTTGCAAAAAGATGAATACTTGGTGAATCTGGGTAGGGGATGTGGAACCGTGCGGTTAGGTGTCGAGCCTTCCAGTTTATTGGTAAAAATGACAATAGTAGTGCATTAGGGCCTACTTGCAGACACTCATCTAGAGATTTACAGAGCCTGTATTCATGTAACAGATATGGTTTAAAATGGAAATGGTTTTATATCTGTTGTTGCATCTCAGCATTGCATGCTTTATAAAAAAATAGATAAGTGTAGACACCCCATTTTTGACCGCCCTTAAGACTTGGGCGCCTCTGATGGGTAACTTGGTGGAGAAAGGTGTACAGGGGAAATGTTCAGTTTCTTCGGCAAGAAGAGAGTCAAATCTCAACTTCATACCCCTTTTTGGACCAAAACAATCTTGATCAAAAGATTTTAGACCTTAAAACCCTCTCATTCAAAACGTTTTTGAAATAAAGTTTTTTACGATGTTCAGAGGCTCGCATTTTGTCAAATGTTCCGCTTTTCGGTAAACCGAGCAAGGACAAAGTGGGAATGAATGAAAGAGAGATGAAATCTTTGAAAAATATTTCAAAACACCTTACTTAGGGGTTTGGAGTTGAAGAAAAGAAGAGAAGAGGGAAGAAACCCAGTTGGGGGAGAACATGGGCATGAACTGTTAAGAGAGAGTCGAGCAGCCCTCGCTGAATCGGGCCTATTCATTTGCATACTTGGAATCCAGCTATGAGGCCACTACCGTTGGAAAGAAGACTTCCGGGGCTTCATTTTTCACTCAAGAATCTCCTAAAGCCAATTCTGGATGGGGGAGATATGGTTGGTTGAAGTAGGGCATCACTCAGGTTGGACCGAATCTGCGCGGCTTCACCAAAACAGACATAACTTTTTGCACAGGAGGAATTTTAATGCAAGGTTTGTGCCATTGGAAAGATAACTTCCGAGGATTCAATTTGGACACGTGGCCGACCACCTTTGGACTTCCCAATCACTGGCCGACCACCTTTCTTTCTGGCAGACCCATTTTTTGTCCTTAAAAACCAGAAAAAGTAGCAGGCCGACCATAAAAGGTGGTCGGCCGACCACTTATGCCTAGAAAGCCCAAAATTGATAGATATTCTCATTTTATCTATCTTCCACAACCTCCAGCTGTCCTTAAATGAGATATTTTCGAGCCAACTCTTATGTTTGCCATATATGAGTTATATCTCTCATTTTTCAAGGACAATCTTCCTAAGCAAGTTTTGGAAGCTTCTCACTCTAAAAAAACCCTCTCTCTCTAGAAATTCCAGAGCCAAATCTCAGCCTCTCTCTCCTTCTCTTGCCTTGGTGTGCATAGCAAGAGCTATACTTGGAGATATACCTCTCCTTTGCCTAGGCACCCTTGATCAAACTCAACTATCATTGGGCTGAGATTCTTTGAGAATCATTTTGAGCTCCAAAATCTGGTTTTAGCTCAGAGTTTGGACCCCTTTTGCTGCTGGAGTTCTTGGCTACAAGGGTAACATACTCTTTCCCTCTTTTGGTCTTCATTTTACTCCTTATTTTTTCCATACTTGCAAGAATTTTCGAGCTTCATCATAAACTGAAAAGTGTCTTATTTTGAGCCCCTCTTGAAACTTGTTTAAGGACACTTTTCTGTTTGAGGTCATCTACCTCCTTGTATCCTCAATCTCTCTTTTAGGGCTAATTTTGCATCCTATTTTAGCCTTACTTGTGAACATTTTTGAGATTTTTCATAAACTGAAAAAGATCTTTTTTTGAGCTCCTCTTCAAGTTTGGTTAAGGTCTCTTTTCTGTTTGGGGTCATCTTCCCCTTTGCATGCTTCATTTCCTCATGATTAGGGCTATGCATTAGAGCATTTGCGTTGGTTTTGGTTTGGCCTCTTAGCCACTGAAATCTAGTGGATTTTTAGTGACTTAGATGTATTTTTGAGAGCCAAAATCAGGGGGGGCGACCCCCTCTCTCCTTGTCTTGTTTGGTGGCCTTTTTGGCCTTCCAAAGGACCCCCTATGTGCAAGCTTCCAAGCTTTGTTTCTATCATTTTTCAGTGGGTTTTAAGACCCCCATAACTCATTTTCAGAGTTGGTTTTGCTATGCTAAGTGTCCATCATGCATGTGTGGAACAACCCTATTCAAGGCCTTTCAAAGGGGCTTCCATTTACATGCTTCCTAGCCACATTTCAGGGCCTTTTCAATGGGTTTTAGGACCCCCATAGGCCATTTCCAGAGTTGGTTTGGTCTTGTTGAATGCCCATCATGTATGCGTAGAGTAACCCCTTGCATGGCCTTCCAAAGGGGCTCATCATTTTTGCATGCATTGACTGAGTTTCAGTGGTTATTTGAGCATATTTTGGCATGGCATACATCTTTTTTTGGCTGGTTTAATGAACTTTCATATGCTTCATATGGTTGTAGAACAACTCATGGTTCACTAGCTTTCTTTGCATGCTTTGTGGGTCCTTGATTTTAGCACCTTTTGGCCATGTCTTAAACTGATAATGTGCTTATTTTGGACTGCCCTAGCTCTGTTTTTGGGTCTCATGGTTGAATGATGTCTATTTTGCATGCTTTTAGTTCAAAGTCCATGCTTAGCTTTGAGTTTTGAGATCCATTCCATGCATATACTGAGGTGTGTTCATGTTTTGGGCCTCTTATTCATCATATTTCAGAGCATATTTGAATGCCATGTTGCCATGTTTTCATCTCTTTAAAGTGTGCTTGAGAGTTGTCCATGAATGCCTTGTTTTCGGACCATTGAATGAGTTCCATTTTCTTGCATTCTGAGCCATCATTTTAGGCCAATTTCCCACTGTTTCAGACCTGCCTAGGGTCTGTTTGGGGTTGGTTTTGCCTTTGGTGCATTGCTTTGGGTACCCCTAGTGTAACGCACTTCACTAGTTTCGGTACCCGGGCCCCCTAGCTTGCATTGTGTGACATATTTGCATGATTCGGGACCATTATCTATCATGTTTCAGAGCTGGAAAATTTGCATTTGTATGCCATATGTCATCCCTTGTCATGCCTTGTTAGAGTTGCATGTTATGCCTTAGGTTCGGTTCTTTGCATTCGTGCGCGTTTGCATGCATTTCGGGTGTTTCATTTCCATCGTATGGCCACTGATGTGAGTGTGGCTGAGGTCCACTCATATTGGTGTAAGTCCATCTTGCATTGTGTATGCCATGTTACAATGTGTTGTACATGTTATGTTGTTATTGACGTTGTGTATGTCATGCTATTCCTTGCATTGTATATGTTAGGTTGCTAGTCGAATTGAATTTGCCATAGTCCATTTGCATCGCGTTGCGCATGCTGTGTTGTTGAGCATTGAGTATGCCATGTAGCTTATAGCGTTGTGTATGCTAGTATGTGAGTCGCATGTTTTCATTCTTGTCTTGCATGTTTGCATGTCCATGTTGCGTTGCATAAAGCCGTATGTTAAAGAGCATTGTGCACGTTATGTTTGTTTTGCATTGGTGTTTGGAGTAGGAGTTAGTCCAAACATGGGAAACGAGGGGCGTTTCGTACTCAAAGTGACGAAACGTGCCTCGATTCCCGGTCGCCAACACTCTTGACTATCCATGATAGAGTTGTTGGTTTTAGTTGCTTATATGTGCATTCATGTCCCATTGAAACGTACAATTCGGTCCCTTGGCCATCATGCATTGAGATGCGTGATTGGTGGCCCGAGGACCGAGGACCACACTCCCTAGAGCTTGTGCAAGGACGGGGGGGAGTGGTCGCGCACACACATGTTGAAAACACCTTGCTTTTCTCCTTCTTACCTTTGTTGCAAAAAAAAAAAATAGAGTCCAGGGGCAGAAAGTGGTCGGCCGACCAGGTTTTCTGGTAGGCCGACCACCTTTTTTGGTTTTCACCATGAGGGGTGGTCGGCAAGGGTTTTCCAAGCCAATACCTGGTCGGTGGCTTTCCCAAGGAGGAGTTTCAGCCTTCTGGAGCTTTGTGTAAGTTTCTGAAATCAGCTGCAAACAAAGGTAAGGCGAAGCATCGCGTTGGAATTCACCGACAAAGCGCATCGAGCTTGCATGCATCCATTATCATCCAAAACAGAGTCGGGGCAGTCCATTTGCATGCTAGTTTATTGCTTATCTAGTTAAATTGTTAATTAATTAGAGTTGTGTAATAATTAGCTGTAGCTATCATTCATTTCGGGATTGTATTATTTATTTGGACCCTCCGAGCGAGGGCACAGTTGTAATAAGTGTGCGTGTGTGTGATGTATGTCTTCCAACCCCACGTCTTTCTCCATTTTATTTACCAGCTTATGATGGTTAGATTAGGGCATGTTTCAATTAGCATATAGTATGATAGCATGTTTGCATTCATTCATCTGTTTTGCATGCACCGGGCTCGATCATACTAACTGCATTGTATTTCAATTCCGAGTTAAATACTTGTTAGCTGTAGCATTTCACATGTCATTGTAGAATAGCCGAGCCTATCTTAGGCCTATTTTGGGAAGATGGTTATAATCAGCTTTTTGGTGAAAAGTTGATTATAAGCAGATTATAATCAGCTTTTTTGTGAGAGAGGAAGTTGGTAATAATCTAAAAATCAGATTATTACCAACTTGCCAAAAGAGCCCTTAGCTGCATTTCTGCATGCGTTGCATTAGCTATCTTAACATGAACTAGGATCATGCATATGATTACTAACTAGTTTTTGTTTTAGCTCAGAGTACTCAGTAAGTGTTTATGCTTTAGCATCCTTGCATGCGTATGAGTGACTGCCATGATAACATGCTTACCATGAGGCTATATACTTATGTGATATAACTGCCTGAATGCCTGTGGGTGAAGGTTGGATTATCTGGATTGGAACAAATCATCGACTGTGAGTTTTAAGCCCACTAGATAGTGGCAAAACCATCTTTTCTAAGCCCACCCAAGGGTGGCAAAATCTGCATTTTTAGCCTACTTGCGAGTAGCAAACCACTTTCTAAACAAACATGAGATGTTTTGTTCCAATTCAGGCGATCCAGTCTATACTTGTATGCTGTGCGCATCACATAGTAAATCTAGGTTAATAATCGGAATAAGAACGCATAATGTTTTCAAAACTAGATATCATGGTTAGTAGAGGCCGATCTTTGATCGGGCGAGCGGGGGTGCTCACGAAGTGACCTTCCCCAATCGTACCCAAGTTCCCGAGCCGAGGCAACTTTGGTGATGACGGACACGTGGCCTTAGGCAACGAATCAGGATTTCTTAAATTTCTCAAAATAAAATATTTAGATGGCGACTTTGTATCTGGCAAAGCAGTCCATGTTTGGCATTTCTTTCAAAAAAATCTGTTTTCAAAAACGATTTGCCGGATTTGGACTCTTTGATGATTCATCGGTCTTGCATTGCACTCTGCGAGATTAGATACAGGACCGTGACACAAATCGAGTCCGAACTGTAGTGAGGCCCAAGGGCGCATCTACAATAAGCTGTTTTATCATGAGCATGGCATGAGCATACTCCTCTTTAGTCTTGTCATGGTCCATATGTTGTGTAGTATATCTCTACTGGGTTGTGGCTCACCTTATAAGGGAAACCATCTCAGGTACCGGTACTATGCCTCCGTCAAGGCACTGACTTGGGAGGATTCGGAGCTGAGGCTTTATTTTTGTTTTATTGTTATTTATTGAATGTAAGCCAAGGGCTGTATTTGCGTTGAGTTGAAACTCCATTTTGTGTAAACAAGAATGTTCTTGGATAAATTTGTAAGCCTGTAGGGCACTTATTATTTGTTCGGCTTCCATTTCATACTTGTTGTAAAATGCATGCTTAGGATTAGAACTGGGGCATTGAGATGTGAACAACATGTATTTGGCATTTGGGATTAAATGGAAATGGATATATGGAATAGTTAACTATATGTATATAAATGTTTTTGTCTATCAGGTGGGTTTGTTGTATAAATAGATATACCCTACCCAATTTTTTTTGGGGCGTTACAACTTGGTATCAGAGCTACCGGGTTTGAATACTTTGGGCTCATCGGAAGTGGTTTTTACCACAGTGGGTTCAATTCGCTAGTGGGAAATGTTGCATATCTTATGTGCTATGTGATAACATGTTTATGTGACTATGTAGGTATAGGGTTAAACTTCTGAGATGTGATTTGCGTCCATGAAATTCCTTGAGGTCTTTTAGAAAAGCACCTGATCAATGCTATTTCTATTTGGAAGTCTTTGAATGTTTGTGGAACGAGTCAACATCTTGGAGGGGTAACTCGTATGTGCTCTATGTGACTCTGTGCTTATATGGTTTGCCTTATGTGATGTACATACATGTGTAGGTTTATGTTTAATCCGTATGCAGCGTGTTAGAACTAGTGTGGAGTACTTACTTCTGAGCTAAATTATGTCTCTTATATATGATGTCATAAAGTAGGAGAGGCCGTAATAGAGGCACTTGAGGTGCCCAGGATGTTCTCATGTAGGAGGATACCTTTTCCCCAGGAAGAAGGTGTAAGCTAGAGTAATATGGTCGGGATGATTGGTCAAGATGTTGTGGAATTAATATTGAAGAGTAGATTAACCGATTTGTATGATTGTGGGTGTAAATGTGACCTTAAAATAGTAGAGTTTGTGTTGTGTAACGACTGGTTTGTTGTTATGAGGAGTTAATTATTTTTCAATTTTATATCAAGTTTGTGGAAGTGGACTAGATGAAAAATCTTAGAAGTAGAATGAGTTAGAGATTAACCTTATTGTAATAGTATGGTTTGGTTGTGACTTTAATGATGATTAAAATAATCTAAGATAACATGCTTTGGATTGTTGACATTAGAACACGTAAAACTAGTTCTAAATTTTCTTGGGATAGATGAACTTAGTTATAGTTGGATTGTTTCACTTGCTTGATAGACTACTTGTGAGGTTAGTGATGGGCCCTAGGCCAATTATTTTGTATGTGTTTGGGAATAAACGTGGTCTTAGCATGATAGAAATTATAGTGTAGTAAGAGATGTGTTTCTTAGAAAGTTTGTTTGTCATAATCATTTTCAAATCCTAAAGGGCGAACGAGATAAATAATTTTGAGATAGATTGGAATGAGTTTAAATTTGATTGGGGTTGCACTTTTTGATTGAATTTTTAGTAGTAAAATATATATAGTGACTTGTGAGATGACATTTTGGGAAATGTAGCCATGTGGTGTATGCTTTTGAGTTTGATGGAGCTAATTGTCTTAGAGTTGATTGTTGATGTACCAAGTGCAATAAGTGTTTAGGGATATGATGTAATTGATGTCTCGGGAGTTGGTTAGCAAACCAATGTCTTTAAAGAAATTTTTGAAATGATCATGTGAGGATGTTGTGATTCTATGAAGATTATGATTAGGTGCCTTGAGATGGTTGATGTGACTATGATTTGAGTATTTTCATGAAAATTACTGCTTGATCCATCGCGAGTGATTAATGTTAATTTTTATAGTTACTCTTACTTATGGATTAGAAATTGTGAATATGAGAAGTATACATGAGCATTTTGGGTTAAGTTTGGCGTGTATAGTGACGGTGATTTTCATGCAATTGAAATAGAGGTTATTTTGTATCTCTTATCCTTTAGCTATAAGATTGTTTTGTATCCTCAGTGTAAGAGTTGTGAACCCCTTATATTGATCTTTCGTTTTGCTACAAGTGTGGTGAGAATTTGTGCTATTGGTATGTTTATCTAATATTATTATTGAGTTTAATTTGGGTGTATTTGACCTTAAGTGATAAGTGTTTTCTTAATTAAAATGTATTTAGTTTTTCCTAATAGAGGATGATTCCTTATTTTAATTTTGTTTCATCATGTTTTGTGGTGATATTACCCTAGAAGAAGTTATTCGGTAGACCCCTCGTCAGGGAATAAATTGGTATGAAGTACTTTCGTTATTTTGTTAGTCTTGAAAATTGTTATGGGATGACTATTGTTGACATAGAAAATTTCTAGAGTGAATGAGTGGCTTTATAACTTGTGGTAGTATCTTTTAGAATTTGGGTGGAAGTGAGTTGGCTAGAGACTTCATAGAAGATTTCAAAGTAACTAAAAGTAGTATTTGTTGGTGTAACCTTTTGTCTTGAGTTGTGTAGGCTTTTCGTGGTGAATTTAATATGGTAGTTGGTGTCGTTATTTGTGACATGAGCAATTATAAGGATTCAATTTCATTTTCTTTGTACCTTAGTAAGCTGTGGTGGATTACTTCTCGAGTTAAATTGTTTATTTTTCAAGTGTGGATCAGATTTTGTAGTGATTGGATTGAAGTACTAGAGATATTTTAGTTAGAATTCTGAATCAGAAGTATAAAATTATTTCTTTTGGCGAGGGATGTACATTGAATTTCCTTTGGAGAGATTTTATTGCAATTTGAGGTTAATCAATTTATTAACAATTTGGAAATTTTAGAATTGTTTTAGTGTTAATCTTTATATGTGTCTTATTGTGATTGGTTTTGTATACTTCTAAGGTGAGAGGTAGACTATTTTGTTAACTGGCCTCAAGAGCAGTATTAATACTTGTCACTAAGTGAGTTAGTATAGTAAAGGTTGTTTAATTTGGGTTTGATCTCGTGGGTTATCGTAATATTAGTGTGATGTAGAATCGTGTTGTAACTTTGGAGTTAGTGTCATAGCTTGGGTTTTAACGAATGAGAGTTGTAGCGCTCCCGGTTTCGATCATTCTTTCATGTTTTGCCACTTCGACTGGGCCAGTCGGGGATCAAGTTGCCCGATCAGCTCGCAGGGGTCCAGCAACGCCCCTTGGCGGGTCTGAGGGCAGCGCCCCCAAAGCAAAAATACAAAATGTATTCGAAGTTGCTTGTCTGCTCGAGCGGCCGTTTATGTGCTCGAGCGGAGAATGTTTGGTTTCAGAAGTTTGACCTGTCTGCAAAAGTACTGGGAAAGTGTATTTGACGCTCGAGTGGGCCTTTCCACGCTCGAGCGGACCATGTTATATCAGTTTTTGAATCTGATATTTCAGATCACTTTTGTATATCTCTCTCTAAAAACATTTTCTTTCTCTTCTCTCTACTGTTCCCTACGCCAAATTGGATCAAAATCTTAATTTCTCAAGATCCATTAGAGTTCTACCATAGGTTCTTCATCAAAGTTGGTTAACTTCTCGAGGGTTTCGTTGTGTGCAGTGAAGATAGAGTTTCGACACCGTTGATTTTGGGGGTTTCATCTCATTTTTTCTTCAAAACTTGAGGTAGGGATTTTCTTAGAGTTATATATATATTTTTACAATATCTATATGATTTTCGAAATCATCTTTCGATAGCTTTGAAAATTGATTGTTGATTCGAGAAGTTGAGCGATTTTGAAAGTGGGTTTGTCTCTTGTTCTTTTAAAAGGATCTTATGGGTTTTGATCTTCGTTGATTGAAGAAAAGATGATTTTGGAAAGTTTTCTTTCAAAAGATTTGAGTTGTATAGTTTTGGTGAGAAAACCTAGAATTTGGGAAAATTTTTTAAAGGAGATTGAAAATCCATGAATGATATTGTTATATTTATTTTGTGTGTCAAAATAAATGGATGTTTGGAAAATTTCTTATTTATATTTATATAAATGATGAATTTCAGGGAATATAAGAATTGTTGTTCATTTTGGAAATTATTGTTTAAAACGTTGAAATTGTTTTGAAATAACTAATTGTCGAAGATACTTGAGAAGAGGGAATTGTGTTATTCTTTGGATGATGAATTGGAATAAAAACATTTATATTCATCTTGTGAAATTAGCATATCAATTCATTTGATTACATTAAACTTTGAAAGTTGATTTGAAAACTTGCATTGAGAAAATAATGTTGAGAAACAAGTTTTCACGGAATGGTTTTAGGGTAAATACGTTTGTAAGTCTTGATAGGTGGTGTAGATAATATTGAATAAGTTGGTCTGAGAGTACAGGGTGAAAGATCGAAAACCTGCGCGGATAGGTGTCGAGCCTTCCGATTAATACCGGTAAAAATGACAATTTGGTAGTACTTGTATAGTCTACTTGCAGACACCGACCTAGGGATTACCAAAGTCGTATTTACCGCCCTTGAAGTAAATTGTTAAGTTTTGAACAACTGAAATTGCATGATATAATTGAGCATGATGGTTTTCAAAAGATGAAAATGTGATTTATCTTTAAAAAAGGGCATAGCATGGCATATACATTTCATCTCTTGAGACTTGTATAAAATGTATATACTTTGTTAAGAATTTCCTACTGGGCTTTATGCTCACCTTATAGGATTTTTGTGCAGGAAAAGATGTGGTGATCCCACCCAACTAGGGGTGTGAAAGTATGTGTGTTGGGAGTACAATGCTCTCATTTTGCTGTGACTCTTTGTGTAAGCCAAGGGTTATGTTTGTGTGGGTTTGAATAACTGTTTTTTGTAACCAGACTCAAGCCTTGGAAACTTGTAAACCCTTGGAGGTACTTATTTGTTTATTTACTTGTTGTTGGATTAATGTATTGTTGCATGAAGAACTATTGTATCATGTAATGTAAGTTTGGAGATTTATATTTGGTTTTCCATGAAAGAGCCATGATTGTTGTCTTATCATTTGGGCTAGAAATTTGGGGCGTTACAACTTGGTATCAGAGCTATCGAGTTTGAATACTTGGAGCTCGTGGGAAGTGGTTGTTTAACCACAATGGGTTCATTTAGCATGCTTAGGAAGTGTTATGCATTTTGTGACTATGTGATAACATGCTTATATAACTAAATGGGTATGGGACTAGACTTTGGGGATGTTGTTTTGCGCCTGTTAAATTCCTTGAGGTCTCATTAGAAGGGTATTTAATTAATACTCGTTCTACTAAGAATTCTTGGTTTTTCGTGGGACGGATTTCATCGTAAAAGAATAGTCCGTATGTGTTTACATGACTAAGTGCTTATGTGGAGTAAAATTGAATTGTGTATATGGTAGAGAAATATATAGAATTGTTGTAGTCGAACTTGTGAGTCAAGTTACGAGCACATATGAGTTAATATGCTAAATTATTTCTCTTGTGACCTTTATTAGGATGTTAGGAAGGGGTCAAGTCCGTGGTGGTAGAAGCGGGAGGCATGGTAGGGCTCGCTGATGTGTGCATGAGGTACCAGTCCATTGGGTTCCGGTGCAAGAAGAAGGGTTCGGCCAAGCTAATATGGCCGAGCAAGTAGGCCAAGCTAATGTGGCCGAACAAGTGGGACAAGCGGGTCAAACCGCAATGGGGGCCCTAGCTCGAGAAATGACAGGGGCTTTAAGGGAGTCTATGAACTTGTTGAGGGTGGAGAATCAAGTTCGAGAGAACACCGCGGAGTCAAGGGCGAGTTTCCTTACTAGAGAGTTCTTGCGGGCCAAACCGGATAAGTTCCATGGTGGTCCCAAGCCCAAGAAAGCGGATGAGTGGCTCGAGTAAACTGTGAAGACATTTGAGATGCTTCACATCGAAGATAGTGAACTAAGAGTGACTTTAGCGAGTTACTACCTTAAGGGAGACGCGGGTCAATGGTGGAAATATGCCAAGGGTAGAGTGGAGCCCATGTGGGAAGCCTTTGCGGTTGCTTTCCAAGATAAGTACATACCTCCCACTGCTAGGGAGAGATTGAGGCAAGAGTTTAAAAACCTCAAACAACTCGACATGCCCGTGGCCGAGTTTGAGGCGGTTTTCTCTAGTTTGTCCAGATTTGCACTAGAGTTGGTGGCAACGGAAGAGCACCGTTGCATTGAATTTGAAAAAAAATTGAAAACAAAAATTATGTTTAAGCTTGTCGGAAATATGATTCGGGAATATGACCGTCTTGTGGAGACGGCGACACACGTAGAAATTTCCATACAAGCCGAGGAGGAGAGGTTTCGGAGTTCAAGGTCTAGGGGCCAAGAGTCTCAAGGAGACTGTAGGCAGAACAAGAAGAGCAGGAACACCTATCCATCCCAGTCCCAAGCATAGCAGTCTAGATCCACTTTTTCTTTGCCTAGTGCGGGTCCAGGAAAAGGTGCATTGAGTAGCTTCTCGTGTTTCAAGTGTGGCCAATTGGGTCACAAAGCCTTCTCATGCCCACAGAAGGGAGGAGGGTAGTTAATAGTACCACCACCTAACCGATCTCAAAGTCAGTCTCAGTCTTAGAATAAAGGTCAAGGGTTTAATTGTTATCAGTGTGGTCAGCCGGGGCACATGAAGAGAACTTGCCCACAATTAGGAGGCGCATCTGGAGCATCAGGGTCGAGGCAGACTCAGAGCCACCGGCAGGCTCAATTAGTCCAAGCTTCGCGAGTTAATCAGGGAGCCACTTCGGCTCAATCAGTACAATAGGCCTATGCTCTGAGAGGGTAGCAAGTTAATCAGGGGCCATAGGGGTGCGTGTATGCTGTTACCGTGCTAGAGTAGTTGCTAGAATCCTCAGTTATGAGAGGTATTTTTGTTGTGTGTAATTCTTTGGCTAATGTATTGATAAACATGGGTGCGTCTCATTCATTTATATCTACTGCATTTGCTTCTGCATTGGGGTTAGAGGTAGCACGGTTAGTGCCTCCACTCAAAGTAGAGTCACCTGTTAGGGGTATAATTGATTTAAACCAGGGTTGTCATGATTGTGAAATAGAAGTTGTCGGGCATCGACTTCCGTTTGCTTTTGTGTTGCTAGATATGTCGAGTTTTGATGTCATTTTAGGCATGGATTGGTTGTGTTCTTATCAAGCTGTGATTGATTGTTACCGTCAGAGAGTTACGGTGTGCACTTCGGGTGGTGATCGTTTCTATTTTCTGGGGAACTGAGTTGATAGAACCTTGTCGCTAGTTGTTGACCCTCGTAGTAGAAGCAAGCTTAGTGGCCTTCTTACAACTCTCTTGGATAGTGAGAGTGATGGGGCTCGTGTTGAGTTACCAAGGGTAGTTTGTGAATACCCGGATGTCTTTCCAGAAGATCTTACTAGTTTACCACCTCACCGGGAGATCGAGTTCTCCATTGAATTAGTGCCTGGCACGACACCGATTTCCATGTCACCGTATAGATTTGCACCCGCCGAATTGCATGAGTTGAAGATTCAACTCCAAGAACTTTTAGACAAGGGCTTCATTCGCCCTAGTACACCGCCTTGAGGTGCACCGGCTCTCTTTGCGAAGAAGAATGATGGGTCATTGTGGTTGTGTATTGATTACCGCAAGTTGAATAGAGTTACAGTTAAGAACAAGTATCCTTTGCCCAAAATAGATGATTTGTTTGACTAACTTAGAGGGTCTCATTGCTTCTCAAAAATAGATTTGAGGTCGGGGTACCATTAGTTACGAGTCCGGGAGGAGGACATTCAGAAGACGGCCTTTCGTACTCGTTATGGCCACTATGAATTCCTTGTAATGCCTTTTGGGTTAACCAATGCACCGGTTTCCTTTATGGATTTGATGAACAAAATTTTTCGGGAATACTCGGACCGTTTTGTGGTCGTCTTTGTGGACGACATCTTGATTTATTCAACCTCTAAAGAGGAACACGAGACTCACTTGCGAGTAGTGTTGGGTTTACTTAGTGAGCACCAATTGTATGCCAAATTTGAAAAATGTGAGTTTTGGTTAACGGAGGTGAAGTTTTTAGGGCATGTAGTGTCTAGAGAGGGAGTGATTGTGGACTCCTCAAAGATAGATGCCGTACAGGATTGGGAACAACCCAAGAATGTTTTTGAAATCCGGAGTTTCTTGGGATTAGCGAGGTATTATTGACGTTTTGTAAGGAACTTCTCAAGACTAGCTACACCTTTGACTAGGTTGACTAGAAAGGGTATCAAATTTGTGTGGAGTGAGGATTTTAAAATGTCATTCCAAGATCTTAAGACTAGATTGACTACCGCACCGATTTTGATAATTCTGGAAAGGGGTTTGAATTACACTGTCTATTGTGATGTGTCCGGGGATGGACTTGGTTGTGTCTTGATGCAAGAGGGAAAAGTTGTGGCCTACGGTTCACAACAATTGAAAACTCATGAGAAAAATTACCCCACCCATGATCTAGAATTAGCAGCGGTGATTTTTGCTTTGAAAATTTGGAGGCATTACTTGTATGGTGAGAAGTTTGAAGTCTTCTCCGATCATAAGAGTCTAAAGTATTTGTTTTCTCAAAAAGACTTGAATTTATGACAACAGAGGTGGATGAAATTTATGGAGGATTATGACTTTGAGTTACACTATTATCCAGGGAAGGCCAATGTGGTGGCCGATGCTTTGAGTCGAAAATCTGTGAGTACTTTGGCAAGTGTGGCCATTCGGGAATGGGATATGCTAGATATTATTGGCAAGCTTGATTTGCACTTGGGTGAGTCCGGAGAGAGTATTACCTTGTTTACTTTGAATGCTCAACCTACCTTGGTTAGTAAGGTCATAGAGGCACAACGAGGAGACCGTGATGTGGAATCATTCCGTGTTAAGATTTCCAATGGAAAGGAAGAGAAAGGTTTGAACGTTCACTCAGATCTGAGTGTACGTTACCTTGACTGTTTGTTTGTACCAGAATCTTGTAGAGAGGAAGTACTTTGGGAGTTCCATGACTTATGCCCTGCGGTACACTCGTGAGGCACAAAAATGTATCATGATCTTAGTCGTCAGTTTTGGTGGAGGGGTATGAAACGGGATGTCACTTTATTTGTATCGAAGTGCCTTATTTGTCAACAAGTGAAGGCCAAACACCAAAGACCAGCGAGTTTGTTACAACCCTTACGAATAGCCGAGTGGAAATGGGAGCGTGTTACCATGGATTTTGTAGTTGGGCTTCCTAGAACACAACGAGGCAATGACGCCATTTGGGTGATTGTTGATAGGTTGACTAAGTCTATCCATTTCATTTCGATGTGCACCAGCGACCCAGTTGAACGCTTGGCAGAGTTGTACATTAGAGAGATAGTTCGCCTTCATGGAGTCCCTGTGACTATTGTGTCGGATAAGGATCCCCGTTTTACTGCCCAGTTATGGCAAAGCCTTCAAGAAGCATTAGGAACTAAGTTGACTCTTAGCACTGCTTATCATCCTCAAACCGATGAACAGTCGGAACGTACCATTCAGATTTTGGAGGACATGCTTAGAGCTTGTGTCCTTGATTTTAAGGGGCCTTGGGAAAGGCACTTACCATTGATTGAGTTTGCTTACAACAATAGTTACCAAGCTAGTATTGGGATGGCACCATTTGAGGCCCTGTATGGCCGACCTTGTAGATCACCGGTTTGTTGGGCTGAAATGGGTGATGAACTGTTACTAGGTCCGAAAATTGTTAGAGAGACAACCGAGAAAGTTGTTCTCATTTGGAAGAGGTTAGCCACGGCCCAAAGCCAACAAAAGAGTTATGCCGATAAGAGGAGACGACCTTTATCTTTTGAAGTTGGTGGCATGTGTTTCTAAAAATCTCACCAAGGGAGGGTTTGATGAGATTTGGTAAGAGTGGTAAATTATCTCCAAGGTTCATTGGGCCTTTTGAGATCTTAGAGCGAATTGGGAAAGTGGCATATAGGTTAGTTTTACCGCCATAACTTTCGGGAGTTCACAACGTATTTCATGTAGCTATGCTTAGGAAGTATGAACCCGACCCTTCTTATGTGCTTGATTGGGCTGACTTGGAAGTAGATGAAGATGCCTCTTACGAAGAACGACTGTTTCAAATATTAGACACCCGGGAGCAAGTGCTATGGGGCAAAACTGTAACAACCAAGATTTTTAATTATTCTGTAAAATTTATACTAATATTATTTAATCACAATTAGAAAAATATATGATTTATTTTGTATTATTATGTGTCACTTTGTGAAATAATATAATTATTATGAATTTAGGGGTCAAAGTATAAAATAAATAATTAATTTACTGTTGGCATACAATAGAGTGTAATTTAATTAAGAATTATATATATATATGATTAGTTTAAAGATTTGGGCCTAATTAGTATTAACTATTTAAACTTATCCGTTGGAAGGATAAGCTCAAATCTTAAGTGTAATAATGGTTGAGATATAAGAAGGCTACGTAGGTGCCACGTGTCACTCCAAAATGTGTTGGGCAAGTATTGCCTGACTAGTATATAAGGAGGTGATTCACCTAGAGAAAGAAAGAAAAGGAAAAAAAAAAGAAAAGAAAGAAAAGAGAGAAAGAAAGGAAAAATGAAGAAAAAAATAAGGGAAGTCGAAAGAGTCTTTGATAGTGGAAAGAAAGAGCGAAGTATTAAAGTTAAAGTGAGTTATATTATATCTTGAATTATCCTTATTCATTTTACGTATGTTTTGATTTACCAAAATCTATTTTATACAAGTTATGTTTTATTAGTATATTAATAAAAGTTATGTTTTATAAAGAGTTCAGTTACGTGGATTATTTTCTGAACCTTATTTGTTTAAAAGGAAACTCATGCGTATGTTTGTTTTACTTGTAAAGAATATTTGGCTATGACCTTATATACAATTATGTTTTGTAAGTACCACCATGGGAGTCCCATGCCTTGAGGGACTTAAATAACCATTGGCCTCTGTTTGGTTACTTTGTGGCCCTCTGATCCATTGACCTCTGTTCTGTGTGGAGCAAAGTGATGTGCGGAGCTAAGTGCTACACTATTGTGAGAGCCACCTCTAGAATCCATACGAGCCACCTCTTGAATCCGTACCTCTATTCCGTGCGGAGCAAAGTGCTGTGCGGAGCAAAGTGCTACACTATTGTGGGAGCCACCTCTAGAATCCGTACGAGCCACCTCTTGAATCCGTACCTTTGTTCTGACTGTCACTTCGGTGACCTCTGTTCTGTTATGTTCAGTACCTTGATTATGGTTATTTACTTACATAATTTCTGTATTTCAGCTTCTGCCACTTAAATAATTTGTTTACATAATCTCAGTTTTGCTACTTAAAGGATTATTTGTTCCGACTAAGTTATCTTAAATGTTTTGGCCTAACTAACTATCCATGGTTATTTCGTGCCCCTTATACTCTTGGTATAATATTTCTCACTCTGCCATGTGCTTATAGCTGTTTACAAATTTTCAGGAAACATGCAATTCAGAACTAGCTTTTGGAAAGTCTTAGATGCGAGGCTGCAGATTAAACACACACAACACTTTCATTGATATTTTTATATGTAAATATCGGCCTTTTTGGTCAATAAATTTTGTAATAAAAATAGAAGCTCCGATTATTATTTTGGTACCCTTACTTAAATATTTCTTCCGCTTGCATTTATTTATTTGTTTATGAATTGGCCGGAGGTAACTTCAGTTACTGGCCATCACGATGCTTAACCCTTGGGTACGGGGAGCGGGTCGTGACAAAAACTATACATTTGGTAAATGTGTTGTGGAGACACCATGGGGTTGAAGAAGCGACGTGGGAATGGGAGGCGGAAGTCCGCTCCAAATATCCAGATTCGTTTGAAAATGCTTAAGTTGTTTTTCTTTGTAATATTCCCTAGTATTAAGGGAAACGTATTTAAAGTTATTAACCACATATTGATATGTGCGTTGTTGTTTTAAGCATAAGGTTGTTGAGAGTTGCCATTACTTTTTAGGAAATTTCATGTTTATGCATATTTGGGAGGTTGTTGTTAATGAGATAACTATGGTGGAAATTGTGGAATTTGGTTGAGAGTTATTATTGTGATTTGAAAATGAAATAGCGTGGCTTTGATTGCTAGAAACCCCTTTGTTTGGGTAGTTTGATTTGAAATTTCGGGGACGAAATTCTTTAAGGAGGGAAGGTTGTAGCGATCCAAGTTTCGATCATTCTTTCATGTTTTGCCACTTCGACTAGGCCGGTCGGGGATCGAGCTGCCTGGTCAGCTCACAGGGGTCCAGGGAGTAGCGCCCCTTGGCGGGTTCGAGGGCAGCGCCCTGGCGGGGTCGAGGGGCAGCGCCCCCAAAGCAAAAATACAAAATGCATTCGAAGTTGCTTGTTCGCTCGAGCAGAGAATGTTTGGTTTCAGAAGTTTGACCTATTTGCAAAAGTACTGGAAAAGTGTATTTGACGCTCGAGCGAGGCTTTCCACGCTCGAGCAGACCATGTTATATCAGTTTGTGAATCTGATATTTCAGATCACTTTTGTATATATTTTTCTCTAAAAACATTTCCTATCCATTCTCTCTACTTTTCCCTACGCCAAATTGGATCAAAACCTTGATTTCTCAATATCCATTAGAGTTCTGCCATAGGTTCTTCATTAAAGTTGGTTAACTTCTCGAGGGCTTCATTGTGTGCGGTGAAGATCGAGTTTCGACACCGTTGATTTTGGAGGTTTCATCTCATTTCTTTTTCAAAACTTGAGGTAGGGATTTTCTTAGAGTTATATATATATTTTTGCAAGATCTATATGATTTTCGAAATCATCTTTCGATAGCTTTTAAAATTGATTGTTGATTTGAGAAGTTGAGCGATTTTGAAAGTGGGTTTGTCTCTTATTCTTTTAAAAGGATCTTATGGGTTTTGATCTTCGTTGATTGAAGAAAAGATGATTTTGAAAAGTTTTCTTTCAAAAGATTTGAGTTGTATAGTTTTGGTGAGAAAGCGTAGAATTTGGGGATTTTTTTTAAAGGAGATTGAAAATCCATAAATGATATTGTTATATTTTTTTTGTGTGTCAAAATAAATGGATGTTTGGAAAATTGCTTATTTATATTTATATAAATGATGAATTTCAAGGAATATGAGAATTGTTGTTCATTTTGGAAATTATTGTTCAAAACGTTGAAATAGTCTTGGAATAACTAATTGTCGAGGATACTTGAGAAGAGGGAATTGTGTTATTCCTTGGATGATGAATTGGAATAAAAGCATTTATATTCATCTTGTGGAATTAGCATATCAATTCATTTGATTACATTAAACTTTGAAAGTTGATTTGAAAACTTACATTGAGAAAAGAATGTTGAGAAACAAGTTTTCACGGAATGGTTTGAGGTAAATACGTAGGTAAGTCTTGATAGGTAGTGTAGATGATATTGAATAAGTTGGCCTGAGAGTCTGGGGTCAAAGACTGAAAACCCGCGTGGATAGGTGTCGAGCCTTCCGGTTAATACTGGTAAAAATGAAAATTTGGTAGTACTTATATAGTCTACTTGCAGATACCAACCTAGGGATTACCAGAGTCGTATTTACCGCCGTTGAAATAAATTGTTAAGTTTTGAACAATTGAAATTGCATGATATAATTGAGCATGCTGGTTTTCAGAAGATGAAAATGTGATTTATCTTCAAAAAATGGCATAGCATGGCATGTGCATATCATCTCTTAAGATTGGTATAAAATGTATATACTTTGCTAAGAATTTCCTACTGGGCTTCATGCTCACCTTACGATATTTTTGTGCAGGAAAAGATGTGGTGATCCCACCTAACTAGGGGCGTGGAAGTATGTGTGTTGGGAGTACAATACTCTCATTTTACTGTGACTCTTTGTGTAAGCCAAGGGCTATGTTTGTATGGGTTTGAATAACCGTTTTTTGTAACCAGGCTCAAGCCTTGGAAACTTGTAGACCCTTGGGGGTACTTATTTGTTTATTTACTTATTGTTGGATTAATGTATTGTTGTATGAAGAACTATTGTATCATGTAATGTAAGTTTGGATATTTATATTCAGTTTTCCATGAAAGAGCCATGATTTTTGTCTTATCATTTGGGCTAGAAATTCGAATTTGATTGCCGTGTAAATTCTGTACGAAAATAGTTCGTTTTTGTATTTTTTAAAAATAGTTCCCGATCTCAGAAAATTATGAAAGTTTAATATGTTGTTCTCATATGAGTCTAGCACGTTGGATAAAAATTTCAGAATTTAATGATGAGTATTTATTTTATGAAAATTCACGGACTGATTGGTATTCAGTTTAATTTATAGAGAATTTAAAATTGAGTTTTGGGTGTTTGGGCCATAATTTGAAATAAATCAGTTGGGGATTTATTTTAAATTATTAAACTCCATTCATTTTGGACCTAATTGATTGAATTGTGACCCGTTAGTAACCATGTAATAGTGTTGTGGTTTTATTATTATTATTTGACTACCATAAAAAAGTTGTGAATATTTATGGTGTGTACCATTAAACGAAATATGTTTTGTAGTGAGAAAATATTATATTTACTTTTGTCATTAAAGATGTTGAAATGTATTTTTAATTGATATATATAGGTGTGTATATATATATATGGTTAGATATTTGTTTAGTGAAAAAAAAGAAAAAGAAATATCTATAAATAGTAACCAAATAGATATTTTGTTCAACTTTTGGGAATTCTTGGAGTTCTTGCCCTGTGAAAACAAGAGAAAAGAGGTTCCAAGTTGGTTTTTCTTGGGTTTTATCTAGTGTAAGTCATTTTTGACCCCTAGTGCTTTGGATCAAAACGTGAGGGTAGAAAAGGCGTCGTTTGGCTCCGAGCAGTTTAATTTCTGTTGCCAAAAAAATTTAAAAGCTTCTTGGCTTGAGGTAGGGATTTTTCCTACACTTCTTTATGTACTTTTACTTAATTATATGGAGTTTAGAGTTGTATATAATTTAATTAGAATTTTTAGAAAATTTGTGATTTATTTGCTTAAAAGAGAAATTTTGAGAAAAATAAAGAGTTGATGCCCAAGTTGCGAAAGTGTAAACTTGGAATATGTTTGTAAGGTTATGAAAGAGCTATGTTTTAAATTTGAACAAAAACGGACTTCGATTCGATCGGTTTTGAAATTTTTACCGTTTTGCGACCTAAAGAGCATTTTTAAAGAAAACAAAGGAATGACGTTTAATTTTTGGGGCTTTTGATCAAAATAGGATGTCATAATTGAATAATGCTTGGAGAATGAGTTTGGAAAGAAAAGAATGTTTTCTTGGACATTAACAGTATTATTCTGCTTAATGTATCTGTTGGAATAAAACCGACACGGTTAGAAATGGACCTTGAGAGGTTACCGGACGTGATTGTGATATGAAAACTAGTGTAGTTATTCATATTTGATGAGATGTGGAATAGATTGTATTTATCAGAATTTTTGGAATTTAATTGTTTAAATATCTATTTACAAATATCTGTTTTGGGCTATCGGTGGAGGATAGCCATGATTGTTGTAGAAATGCATGAGACTTAGGTAAATTGAACCACATTCCTCATTTGTTGCATTGGACATTGCAGTACATTCATTTCATTAGAAATGTATCTATTTTTTAGAAATGTTTGGAAATGTATCTATTTGCAAAAAGATGAATACTTGGTGAATCTGGGTAGGGGATGTCGAACTGCGCGGTTAGGTGTCGAGCCTTCCAGTTTATTGGTAAAAAGGACAATAGTAGTGCATTAGGGCCTACTTGCAGACACTCACCTAGAGATTTATAGAGCCTGTATTTATGTAATAAATATGGTTTAAAATGGAAATGGTTTTATATCTGTTGTTGCATCTTAGCATTGCATGCTTTATAAAAAGAGAGATAAACTATTTGATCAGGAGCATAGCATGAGCATACTCCTCTTTAGTCTTGTCACGGTCCATATATTATGTAGTATATCTCTACTGGGCTATGGCTCACCTTATAAGGAAAACCATTTTAGGTACAGGTGATATGCCTTCGCCAAGGCACTGACTTGGGAGGACTCGGAGCTGAGGCTTTATTTTTGTTTTATTGTTATTTATTGAATTTAAGCCCAGGGCTGTATTTGCGTTGAGTTGAAACCCCATTTTGTGTAACCAAGAATGTTCTTGGATAAATTTGTAAGCCTGTAGGGCACTTATTATCTATTCGGCTTTCATTTCATACTTGTTGTAAAATGCATGCTTAGGATTGGAACTGGGACATTGAGATGTGAACAGCATGTATTTGGCATTTGAGATTAAATGGAAATGGATGTATGGAATAGTTAACTATATATATGTGTTTGTCTATCAAGTGGGTTTGTTGTATAAATAGATATACCCTGCCTAATTTTTTTTGGGGCGTTACAGATATTGCTGCTGCTGATTCCTCCATCATACTTGGTACTTTCTTACTACTCGATCGACTGTGAAGACTCTCTCCATCAGCCAAGCATCCACATGTCCACATCAATAATTAGCTTTAAAATGATCAGAGGAAAAAGACAAATAGCTAGTTTGTAGAAGATAAGGCCTCGCTTTGACAAGCAGCAAAATTCACGCTAAAAAACGACAACAGCTATTGTAATTATTTGCGTTTGTCAATAGTAAGGCCTCTCCTTCACTGACTACTTTAATAGAGCAGATGACCCCTACCCTATAAAGAAAAGCTGTGAGAATCTTTACACGTATATTGTATCAAATTATAGTGTCAAATTTTTAAATCAAGAATCAAGACAGAGAGGATTGAATGATGTGCTATGGGGCCCAAAGCAGTACCTGATATCTTTATCCTAACTCTTTATTGATTCTTTCTATAGTCGGTGTCTATTAAAATAAGGAGTTTGTATATAATTGTAGTCCTTGTATTTATTACCTTCTAGAAATATTGTGAAGCCTATGACTAGGCTTGACTAGGCCTTTAGGCTATTATGCAAGGTTTGGCCGTAAGTTTGAGATAGACATTAAGTTTAGGCTAAGTCTTTGATTTTTGTTTGTATTCATCAATTGTATTGTATAAATTGGCATTCATGCCAACGGATAAAGCAATATAAATTCTCTCCACTCTTCCTTGGAAAAAATTCCCTAACTTCTCAAGCCCTTGTCTAAAAAATTCCAAGTGTTCAAATCTTTCAGTGTCTCAAAGTATGTAACAAAATCTTTGTAAGTATAATATATATTAATATGAAGTGTGAGTAGTCTCTCTTTTTCTTTAGATATTTCAAAAGGGTAACTCTTCTGTTCTAAAATTTATTTTCTTTTAGGAAAACTAAGTTTATGGAATGCTTACGTGCTCATTAATATTCCATGCTTTGAACCTTCATAGTATTTATTGTTTTCTATTTCATTACTGAGTGACCTTAGCTGAAGAGCCCGTGCAAGTCGTGGTTAGGCATTGAGGGTAAATTGTAGGTAGAAAGGGAAAGGTAAGAAATAAAAAATAAAAATATACTATGTTAAACGAGGCTTAGCTTCAAGGTGGGAGTACATGTAATGAAAGCAAACATCACTTAAAAGTAGTTTTGCTAAATAAGAGAAAAAAATTTAGAATACAAGGAGAGCAACTTGAGTGGAAATATTAAGGAAATATTTTCAATATAATAGTTTTAAAAATAAGAATTTTATGCTTGAAAAACTTAGAATTAAAATCAGATCTAGTACTGAGCATATACAAGAATTAGAAGATCAAAAGCAAAAATATCAATTTATATTATCATTAGCCTTCGGTAGCTCTCTAGTACACTATAGTTTGAAAGTCACACAAATAAATAGACAGTTAACAATAGAACAAGAGGCCTTACAACAACTAAACAGCAGCTTAAGAATTTAACTATAGAATTAACCAGATAATCCTAAACCAACATCAAAATAGTGGTAAACCACTACCCTCCCAAAAATTGGTATCGGAGCAGTGTTTGGTTTTAGAACAGTTTAAGTTAGTTTATGCATTTTGCTTACAGAAATAGAGTAGTTTTTATTATTGGACAATTTAGTTATAAGTTTCATATTATAGTAGCTTTCTATAATTTTAAAGTAGGATTTAATTTTGTGTATGAAAAGAGTAGAATACTTAGATTTAGAACTTAGTAATTATAATCATCACCTTAATATAGATAAAAATAAATTTCGTTGTAATTTCGAAGGAACTTTTACACATTAGCTCCACAGTGAACATAATTCTCAGCTAAATAGTATTATAGATCATTAGATTAATTTTGCATAAAATATTAAAAAGGAAGTAGATAAAATCAATAATCTCTTTACTTTATCTATAGACCATCTTTGTAATACTCACAGTATAATCAAGGATCAAGATAAAAAATTAGATTATATCCAAGATTAGTGTAGCTCGATTCTACAAAAACAAATAGATTTAAATTTAGAAAAATTCCCAATCGAGTTAGAAATAGAAATTCTAATTTCAACTATAAATATTAGTAGTTCGAAGCAAATAGAGTTAGAATTTAAGGAACTAATTGAAAAAATTCATAATCAAATAAATCAAGCAGCCAAACAATAGAACAAATCAACCAAATTCAAGATATTTTAAAACAAAAATTAGAAATTTTAGAACAACTAATAAGATCTTAATTTATGAGTAGTGATAAAAAAGCTAACAAAGATTACTAGGTCATTCTAAAACAAGCAGAAGACTTTCATAATAACTCAGAGGGAATTAGCAGCTATCAAGGAATAAATCAGTCAGATAAAATATTTGTAAGACAAAATAATATAGAAATTTTATTTCTTATCTGGTTGTGTGAAAAATTTGAGGAATTATCAAAACAACTACACAGTTTAGAAAATCGTTTAGTTTCGTTAGAAAGTATGTTTGGTTTGAGTTTTCTGAATTAAGTTTTTTTAAAATTGAGTTTTTTTGGTTTTCGTATTTTTTTGTCTTTTGTGAATATTTTTAAAATTTTAAACATTTTTTTACTTTTTTAGATGCATCTTACTTAGATGTATCTAAAAAGTAAAAATTTTGTGAAAAAATATTTTTAAAATTAATAAATACATAAAAATACAAAAAAATGTATTGAATTGTTATATTTTTTTTGTATTTTTGGTATTTAGTGAATTTTTAAAAGATTTTTTTTACAATTTTTTTACTTTTTAGGTGTATTTATGTTAGGTGTGTCTAAAAAGTAAAAAAATGGCTTAAAATATGAAAAAAATTCAGTAAAAACAAAAAAAATGGAAAATAAGAAAGTAGAATTTTTTGAAAAGTGTTTTTAAAAAAATGGAACTAAGGAAGCTTACTTCAAAAAGGAAGAGGAGTAGAGGGACAAGCAAGTAAAGCCCAGTCTCAAATAAACGAAGAAGATATATCTAAATATTTTGAAAAGCTTAAATTACCAAAGAAACCTGTTTATAGAACTTATAGAAAATAAAAATGTTTAAACAGTTAGTAAATGAAGTAGTAGTAAAAAGCGTAATGAAGAAGTTAAAGTAGAAGAATTTATAGATATAGAACAGCAAATAGAAAATTTTTAAAAAGAAGAACTAGAGTTAACTCTAGCTAAGTACGTATATAAGTTAGGAAAAATTCATAAAAAATAATATTTTTTTAAACACTATGGTAAACAAATCATTGGTGTAACTCAAGAAGATGAAAAAATAGAGCTAAATTTAATAAATAGAGAAAATTATAATTATGCTATAAATGAACATCTCAAAATGACCCACGTAGGATTAGTTGTGATGGGAGTTAAGGCTTTAATCAGAGAAAATTTAGAAGGTAAAGTTTTTGTATGTTTTTATGATGATAGGTTTAATGATGTGGGACAGAGTATTTTAAGCAGTTATGAATTAAATATGAATCAGAGAGGAGGAATTCTTTTACACCAGATTTCCTTTTACCAATAAAACATTTTGGAGTTGTTTTACCCCTAAAGCCACCTTCTCCTAAAAACTCAATCAGATTAATTAACTCTAAGTACCATTTTTTTTAATAATCCACTTGTTTGGAAATTGGGGCGTGACAATCTCAAACCCCATTTTAGCATTCTGCTATCTCGGCTTCAATATATGCAACATAGTTGATTCCAAGCGACAGGCTCAAATTAAGACGTGCACCTCTCTCTGGTACAATGAGCAATTTAAGTGAACACTTACTTTGCCTTTTTCTTATTCATTAACTGTAGTCGCACAAAGCAAATGGCATTTTCCCCATTGTGCTCATATACATGTTAGGGAAAATATGTGATTTCCCACAAGTAAATCAATCAATGGGAATAAAAATTAATGTAGAAAAATTAAATCAAAAGCAACACAAGAATTTTTACGTGGTTCCCTCAATGTGAGGTACGTCTACGGGATCGAAATCCGATTCCACTATCAACCAAAGAGTTTCTAAACGATTACAAACGAGACACGAATGGTCTCACAAACCACCCTTAGGTGAATTCCAAATAATCACAAATAAACAAAAGGAAAGACCTCACCAAATAGATGAACAAAAATCTTCGGAACCAGAGTTGTAGAAGATCCAAAATAACGAACCAAATCAATACCAAAAATGAAGCAAAGAACCACCCAAATTAATTCCACTGTTAACACACCCAAATAATTGATTTCACCAAAATGGAGTATGTGTAGCAGCCGTTTTCTTCACCTCGGGATGAGCAAAAACAAACCCTAAAATATTGTAAATCTAGGATTTATTATCAAATCTTAGTTGTTTCCAAATTGGATTGGGTCTCCACAAATTAAATATAATAAATAAAAATATATTATAATTAATACTAAACCAAATTAAACTCTTTTTCCAAAACCAATTGGGTCCCACACTCTAATAAGGAGGTATACCCAACAATTCTCCCCCTACCGACTTAGGTGGAGAAATCAACCATACCCGCCAAAGTTCGACACTTTAAATGTTTGTTCCTTGACAAAGTCTTTGTCAACATATCTGAAATATTATCATCTGTATGAACCTTTTCGAGTTGTAACAATTTCGAATCTAACACATCACGAATCCAATGGTATCTCACATCAATGTGTTTCGATCTCGAATGAAAAGTAGAATTTTTACTCAAGTGAATAGCACTTTGACTATCACAATAAAGCACATACTTTTCTTGCTTCAAACCCAACTCTTGCAAAAATTTCTTCAACCATAACTCTTCTTTGCAAGCTTCTGTAATGGCAATAAATTCAGCTTCGGTAGTTGAGAGAGTAACACATTTTTGTAATTTAGATTGTCATGCCACAGCTCCCCCTGCAAAAGTCATCAAATACCCCGAAGTAGATTTCTTAGAATCAATATCACCGGCCATGTCAGAATCTGTGAACCCATCAAGCACAGGCTTACCATCTCCAAAACACAAACATACATTCGAAGTCCCTCAAAGATACCTCAGAATCCATTTTACCGCTGCCCAATGTTCTTTACCCGGATTAGAGAGAAACCGACTCACCACACCAATGGCGTGAGCAATATCCGGCCTTGTACAAACCATGGCGTACATCAAAGAACCAACTGCTGAAGCATAAGGAACTTTCAATATCTCTTCCTTGTCTTTCTGACTTGTAGGACATTGATTCGAACTAAGCTTAAAGTGACCCGCAAGTGGACAACCAACCGGCTTTGCCTTATTCATGTTGAACCTCTCAAGAACTTTCTCAATGTAGCTTTCTTGAGACAACCAAATCAGTCCCTCTTTGCGATCACAAACGATTTTCATACCAAGTATTTGCTTTGCCGGTCCCAAATCTTTCATAGCAAAAGACTTGCTCAACTCCAATTTCAACCTGTTTATCATGGTAGAATCTTGACCCACAATTAATATGTCATCAACATAAAGCAAAATAATAATAAATTTGCCGTCTTGGAAATTTTTCACAAACACACAATGATCCGAAGTAGTTTTAGAAAAACCATTATTCATCATGAAAGAGTCAAATTTTTTGTACCATTGTCGCGGGGCTTGCTTAAGACCATACAAACTTTTCTTCAATTTGCAAACAAATTTCTCTTTCCCTTTTTCCACAAAACCTTCCGGTTACTCCATGTAAATTTCTTCTTCAAGATTACCACGAAGAAATGCGGTCTTCACATTAAGTTGCTCAACTTCAAGATTCATACTTGCAGCTATGCCAAGTATAACCCGAATAGAAGACATCTTTACAACCGGTGAGAAAATCTCGTTAAAGTCAATACCTTTTTGTAGACACCCCATTTTTGACCGTCCTCAAGACTTGGACGTCACCATTTGAACACTCGGTGATCATCCATATTTGTGTTCGTCCTGAGTTCTCGGAGGTCTCAGCCACGCGCCTTGCCTCAAGACCTCTCGACTTGCCTGTTTTGTGTTTGGTTTTGCACCAAACACTTGTGTTTTGCTTTTGAGGGTGGGAAACAGCTTGTTGGCCATCCCCACACCTCACCGGCCATGGTATGATGCCATCGGCCCTGTTTTTTTGCTACCGGCCAAAAGTTTTGGCCGGTCGGCATTGTGTTTGGTCGGCCGGCCACTGATTTTGGTCAATCGTGTCACGCCCTCAAAATTAAACCCATAATAAATAATATTAACATACATCATCATATCAAAACAAGAATATAATTCCATTCATCAGAGTATTAAGAAATAAAACATCAAAATAAATGCCCTACGGGCTTACATCTTGCCAAGCCAATACTTGGACACAAATCCATGAGTTCTAACTCAAAAACAAATAAAGCCCTAGGCTTGAGTGTTTTACATATAAAAGCAAATAAACTAGAAACAAATCTTCGAGTTCCAACCCCTCACAAGCTAAGTCCTTGGAGGCAGTGAACCATCTGCACCTGAAAATGAAGTTCCCATATAGGGTGAGCCACAGCCCAGTAGAGAAATACTAAACCAGGCATAAGAATTAACTAAAGCATTAACATCCGATACATGGTTAGCACAAGATAATAAATTCCCAAATTTTATGACACGAATGCCTATACAGTCTATGACACGTGGTCTACGACACAACTCACTTTCCACTTATACCTACATGGCTCACAACCTGGCCAAACAACTCAACAAGGATAACAAATCGGATTAACCTTTCTTACAATATAATAAACACACATACTGGTGTTACATCAATCACAATCACATTCACTTCCATACTTCCCAACTGATACACATGGTGGTGATGTATCATGCCAACAATAAATAGAAATACTTCTATTAACAATAAGTACACATAAATGTGATGCTAGTGGGGTCTATCCCCTTTCTCCTCCCAACACATCTGGTTTAGAGGTCCATCCCCTTTCTTCCCCTAAACCCTCCAACAAATTCGGTTTAGAAGTCCATCCCCTTTCTTCCCCTAAACCGGGAGTTCATCCCCTATCTCCTCCACAACCAAATGCATATGCAACATAATTAATACTTGCCATATACAACACATAATCAATACAAGTAATGTTCTGTATTAATTCAACAGTCAAACAGCTGACTAAATTCCAGTTATACCTAAGCCACATGCAAGGTCTACAACAATCACTGGCTATCCTCCACCGATAGCCCCAAAACAATTATTTCTAAGCAAGAAATAAATATCACAATATATATATATCAATTTCACAGATGAGTGATTAAATATTCAACTACATCAACAAAATCTCAATTTCCCCAAATCTCATGAATTTAACCAATACACAATTCCCCTTTAAATTAATTACATGAATTAATCTATAACAAAACCCTAAGGTTTTCCCCCAAAATTACCAAACTACCTCCCACATACCAAAACACCAACACTTAGGATTAAAACGTATACAAGGAGTAGGAAATCCCTACCTTAAACAGAAGAACCCAAAAGGAGAAGGAGAAGATGATGCTCAAAACCCCAAAGTGCTCCAAATCAACAATTGCTCCGATTAAATGAAAGCTCTCACTCTCCTCTACCTTTTTAATGAAGGAACTAGATTAAAAACGCCCTCTAGATAGATCAAACCCAAGGAAAAGATGAGTTGAGAGAAGAGAAACTCGAAACTAGGGTTTCTGGATCAAAAATTGTGAAAAAAGACGTTTTAAAACTGCTGCTGCGTTTAAATACTGGACAGGCTCGCTCGAGCGAAGACCTGGTCGCTCGAGCGACAAGACACAAAAACAGACCTCGCTCGAGCGAAAAGAAGCTCGCTCGAGCCAAAGACAAACCATCTCGCTCGAGCGAAGGAAAGCTCGCTCGAGCCAACAAACACTGCCCTCAGGTCTAGCACTAGACGCAACCCTCGCTCGAGCCAAGAAATGCTCGCTCGAGCGACGAACCAAGAAGGACCTCGCTCGAGCGAAGAGAAGCTCGCTCGAGCGAGCAAGCCAAAAACTGAACATCAAGAATTTGTTTCTAGACTCAACCAACCTGTAATCAACCTGCCCAAAACATCCTATAACCAAAGAATAAGGAATCAAGGACAACAACGACAATAATATGACAACGGAATCCACGGAACATAAGTCCGAATACAATAATCAAATGGGAAAAAGACCGGGGTCGCTATAAATCGGCCACTTTTTCTGGCCGAGACCTTTTCTTGGGGGGGTTTGAACCTTTTGAACCCTTGTTTTAGCTTCTTGAGGAAGCTTGAACCTTTTGAACCCTTGGTTTTAGCTTCTCAAGGAAGCTTGAACCTCTTGAACCCTTGTTCTAGCTTCTTCAAGAAGCTTGAACCCTTTACTCCAAGCTTCTAAGAGAAGCTTGGACCTTTGACCCCTTTTCCTAGCTTCTCCAAGAAGCTTGGCCCTTTTGCTCCAAGCTTCTCAGAGAAGCTTGGCCCCTTTACCTTAGCTTCTCTAAAAAGCTTTGGCCCCTTGGTTTCTCTATAAAAGAGGGCCTCTTCATCCATTTCAAGGGTTGAAAAATCTGATATATAAGATATATATATATCACTCTCTCTTTATATCTCCCTCTCTCTCTACATTTGGGTGTGTTAGAAAGTTCAAAAGGGTCTTGTTCTTGGCCTATTGCACACCACTTCATAGCCACACACTTCCATCATCACTTGGAGGTTCTTGGAGCTTGTTTTCAGAGGTTGAGGGTTGCATTTTTGGGTCTAAAAGCTGCTGGTTCTTGTTGGTCTTCAAAGGTAACCCTTTTTCCCTCTTTATTTCCCGTTTTTGTACACACTTTTAGCCTTACTTTCAAGCATATTTGGGCTTTGTCATAAACTGAAAAAAGTCTTATATTGAGCTCCTTTTGAAGTTTGTTTAGATCACTTTTGTGTTTGGGGTCGTTTACCCTCTCTTAGGCCTTATTTGGCCCCATTTTGTGCTATTTTTGGTGAGCTCCGGGACCACCTTGTTTGGGCCTCCTCACCACTGAAATCTTGAGGGATTTCAGTGGTGAGGATGGTGGTTTAAGGTCCTAAGAAGGAGAGGGCCTTCCCCTCTCCTTGTTGCTTTCAATATGTGCCATTTTAGCCTCATGTGTGAATACCATTTTTAAGTTCATGTTGGCCATGTCTTAAGTGTTATTTGTGCTTATTTTGCCATGATATAGCACTGTTTTTACTTGGTTTAGACACACCATGCTTGCTTTGCATACTTGTCTTGTAATGCCATGAAATTGCCTTAACATGTATCTAGCATTTAGACCACTATGCTTACTTGTTTTGACTTAGCTTTGTGAAGCTTTTATGCATGTTTTAGTGTGCTTGAGGACTGTTTTTGGTTGTTTGGGTCATCCATGATTTGCTTTGTATAGCTACCATGTAATCTCCCTTGTAGGCCTTGAGTGTTGGACCCTCTAGCATGCTCCATTTGCATTATTTCAGTGGTTTGGAACCACTTGCCATGTCATTTCAGTCCTCATGATATGCTCGTATGCTTGCATTTTCCATCCCTTTCATGCTTTGAAGAGTTGATGGCTTATGCTCCATGTTTAGGCCCTTGTGCATGCATGCTTGTGTGTTTGTTTTCATGCCTTTGTTGCATCATTTTGGCCGCTGATTTTGGCATGCTTGAGAGCTACCCATGTTAGTGTAAGTCCATCCCACCATGTTGTTGCATGCTTGTTTCATTGTGCATGTTGTTGCATGCCATACACGTCCACATGTTTAGGTTGTATGCCTATTGCATATTGCATGTTCACATGCTCATGTTGCATGCTTAGCTTGCATGTTTAGATTGCATATCATAGCATGCATCTCTTGCCTCTTGAATTGATTATGATAGAGGTTGGGGCCCATTATTTGTTTTGTGCATTTCATTCCATATTGAAATTGCACACCTTGACCTCTTGGACCATCACGCATTGAAATGCGCGATTGGTGGTCCGAGAATCAAGGACCATACCCCTTTGAGTCATAAACATGATAAGGGGTGTGGTTGTGCACACATTTGCTTGAAATGCATTGTCATGCCATGTTTTGTCCTCTGCTGCTATCAAAACAGGTTCTGCAGGAAGATATGGCCGGTCGACTACATACAGTGCCGACCGACTATGCATGGATAGCCGAGAGCTAAATGGATGGTTGATGACCATTCTGCCATGGCCAGTGATGATTCCACTTGGTCGGTGGTGTTCCACAGTGTCCAAAGAGTGTTCCTTGGGAATTGTGCAATTTTCAAAAGAGCAGAGCAGGGAAAACAGAGGCAGCTTGTGCATGGCGTTGGATTTCCGGGCGAAGCCAATCCGAGCACGCGTGCATCCCTCTTCCCGGGGCCTTTTACTGCTTTCCTTAGCTTAATTAATTTGCTTAACTAGTTAAGTGGTCTGTAATAATTAATTAGCTTGTAGGTTAATTAATTTGTATATTCTTTTGGTCCCTCCGAGCGAGGGCGAATTTGTAATAAGTGTGGGTGCGTGTGTGCATGTCTTCCAACCCCCACTTCTTTCTCCCTTTTACTTACCTGCTTTTGATGGTTAGTATTAGGGCATATTTAAATTAGCATACTTTATGCTATGCATGCGTGCATCCATACATTTGTCTTGCATGCACCGGGCTCGGCGCATCATACTAACTGCATTGTATTTCAATTCCTTGTTGAATACATGTATCAAGTTGCATCTCACATGCCATTCTTAGAATAGCCGAGCCTATTTTAGTTGCATTTTGCATGTGTTGCATTAGCCATCTTAACATGAACTAGGATCATGCATATGATTACTAACTAGTTTCTATTTTGGCTCGGAGTACTTGGTAAGTGTTTATGCTTTAGCATCCTTGCATGTGTGTGAGTGACTGCCATGATAGCATGCTTACCATGAGGCTATGTGCTTATGTGATATAAACTACCTGAATGCCTGTGGGTGAAGGTTGGATTGCTTGAGTTGGAACAACTCGTTGAAATCCGTGTTTTAGCCTACTTGCGAGTAGCAAATTTCAAACCATTTTCCAAACAAACGGATATGCAATGCTTTGTTCCAAGTTGGATGATCTAGTTTATACTTTTGTGTTGTGCGCATCACATAGTAAGATTAGCTAATTAATCAGAATAAGAGCACATAATGTTTTCAAAACTCGATATCATGGTTAGTAGAGGCCGATCTTTGATCGGGCGAGCGGGGTGCTCATAGCTGACCTTCCCCAATCGTACCCAAGTTCCCGAGCCGATGCAACTTTGGTGATGACGGACACGTGGCCTTAGGCAACGAGTCAGGGTTTCCTAAATTTCCCCAAAAATAAAATATTTAGGTGGCTACTCTGTATCTGGCAAAGCAGTCCATGTTTGGCACTTCTTTTCTAAAAATTTGTTTTCTCAAAACGATTTGCCGGATTTGCACTATTTGGTTCAGATTTAGAACCGTGACAATTTGAGTCCGAACTATAGTAGACCTACAGACGAACCGAACGGGAGTCATCCTCCCGGGGCATTTGGGGGACGTCTACAGTTTTTTTTGCCCAAAGCCTTTCACAACAAGACGTGCCTTGTACCTCAGATTCTTGCCATCATTCTTTAATTTGAAAACCCACTTATTTTTCAGAATTTTCCTCCCTTTAGGCAACTTCACTAAATCAAAAGTCTGGTTTTCAAGTAAGGAATTCATCTCCTCATCCATGGCCTTTTTCCAATCACCTTTCTTTGCATGCTCAATTGCTTCTTGGTAGCTCTCAGGCTCCCCTTGATCGGAAATCAACACAAACTCATTGGTAGGAAACTTTCTTGAAGGTTGTCGGTCCCTTGTAGATTTCCTCAACTCAAGTTGTGGTGGCGGTTCTTGAGTTAGATGCTCTTCCTCAATTTCTGGCTCAACTTTATTAGGATTAGCATCATCCTCCACATCTTCAATAGGTGGCTGCACATCTCCCCCGTTTTCATCATCAACTGAAGATGAAGGAGATGAATCCATGTCAATGAGATCACTAGTTTTTGGCTCCGGTTGATCACCTTTGCCAAAGTTTTCAATTGTTTGGTCTTCAAGAAACACAACATCACGACCTCGAATGACTTTCTTGTCGACCGGATCCCACAATCTATACCCAAATTCATCACGCCCATAGCCAAGAAAAATATATTGTCTTGACTTACTATCAAGCTTGGACCTCTCATCCTTTGGAATGTGAACAAAAACTCGACAACCAAACACTTTCAAGTGCTCATAAGATACATCTTTGTCTGTCCAAACTCTTTCAGGAACACCACCATTCAAAGGATAGGAAGGAGACAAATTGATCACGTCAGCCGCTGTCTTCAATGCCTCACCCCAAAAGGATCTTGGCAATTTAGCTTGTGAAAGCAAACACCTTATTCTTTCCACAATGGTGCGGTTCATCCTCTCGGCAACGCCACTTTGTTGAGGAGTCTTCTTAACTGTCTTTTGATGCCGAATACCTTGGCTGCGACAATATTCATCAAATGGCCCAATGTATTCACCACCATTGTTTGATCGGATACACTTCAATTTCTGCCCTGTTTCTTTTTCAACCATGGCCTGAAAATGCTTAAATACTTCTAGAACTTGATCTTTAGTTTTTAGTAGAAAAGCCCAAACTTTCCTTGAATAATCATCAATGAAAGTAACAAAATAAAGTGCACCACCATGTGTTCTAACTTTTAAAGGACCACAAACATCCGAATGAATCAACTCCAAAACATTTTCTTTTCTAGAAGCAACATTTTTATGAAAAGAAACTCTATGTTGTTTACCCGCCAAACAATGAACACAAGTTTTGAGGTGTGTATCTTTCAAACCGGGTAGAAGCTCTTTCTTGAACAATTCTTGCAGCCCCTTTTCACTCATATGGCCAAGCCACTTGTGCCACAATTCGGTAGAAGTATCATCTTCAAGTGCATTGACAACACTTTTACAAATTTTTTCTTGCATCGAATAAAGTGTATGAGTCTTCTTGCACTTAGCCACCACTAAAGAACCCTTTGTGAGCTTCCATATTCCATCACCAAATTTGTTGTTGAAGCCTTCATCATCTAACTTCCCAATAGAGATCAAATTGAGGCGAATGTCGGGAACATGCCTCACATCTTTAAGAAACAACTTGCAGCCCAAATTTGTTTCTAAGCAAACATCACCCATGCCAATAATCTTGGACAAACCTTCATTACCCATTCGAACAGAACCATAATCTCCTTCGGTGTAGGTAGTGAAGAAATCAATTCGAGAAGTCACATGAAAAGAAGCACCGGAATCAATCACCCAATTACTCTCTTGGCCCACAAAATTGATACAATCATCTTCACAAACGACCATGAGATCATTGGTAGTAATTGCCGTTGTGTCTTCTTGCTTCTTATCCACACTTTTGTCACGCCTTTTCTCCTTATTCTTGAGCTTTCGGCATTCCCGCTTCATGTGCCGTTTCTCATGGCAATAATAGCACTCAATGTCTTTCTTTGAAAAAGAACCATCTTTTGATTTGTCAAGGCTTTGATCACGACCATGAGGAGTCTTGCTCCTCCCCCTTGTTTTACTTCGGCCTCTCACAACAAATGCTTCCGAATGAGAGGAACCCGCTGATTTTTTTCTAGTTTCTTCATTCAACAAGCTACTAGTGACTTGGCCCATTGTGACAACTCCATCAGGTGCCGAATTACTAACTGTCACAACCAAAGTTTCCCAACTTTCGGGCAAAGAACTAAGTAGCATCAAAGCCTGCAACTCATCATCAAAAACAATTTTCATAGAAGCAAGTTGGTTAACAATACTCTTTATTTCATTCAGATGTTCCGGAATAGGGCTGCCCTCTTTATATTTTAAATTAACTAACTTACGAAACAGAAAAACTTTATTTGTGGCTGATTTCCTAACATAAAGGCCTTCTAATTTTTTCCATAAATCATGTGCTGAAGTTTCAGTAGCAACATGATGAAACACACTGTTATCAATCCATTGACGGATAACACCAACAGCTTTTCGATTAAGCCTCTTCCATTCATCATCTTTCATACCCTCGGGTTTGCCACTATCACCCTCAATTGGCCTATACAAATCTTTACAAAATAATAGGTCCTCCATTTTAGTTTTCCAAGTTACCCAATTGCTTCCATTGAAGCTAGAAATGCGACCTACATTCCCCTCCATTGATTTACTCAGATAAATAAACCCAAATAAACCGTAAGCTCTGATACCAGTTGTTAGGGAAAATATGTGATTCCCCACAAGTAAATCAATCAATGGGAATAAAAACTAATGCAGAAAAATTAAATCAAAAGCAATATAAAAATTTTTATGTGGTTCCCTCAATGTGAGGTACGTCCACGGGATCGAAATCCGATTCCACTATCAACCAAAGAGTTTCTAAACAATTACAAACGAGACACGAATGGTCTCACAAACCACTCTTAGGTGAATTCCAAATAATCACAAATAAACAAGAGGAAAGACCTCACCAAATAGATGAACAAAAATCTTCGTAACCAGAGTTATAGAAGATCCAAAATAACGAACCAAATCAATACCGAAAACGAAGCAAAGAACCACCCAAATTAATTCCACTGTTCACATACCCAAATAATTAATTTCACCAAAGTGGAGTATGTGTAGCAACCGTTCTCTTCACCTCGGGATGAGCAAAAACAAACCCTAAAATATTGTAAATCTAGGGTTTATTATCAAACCTTAGTTGTTTCTAAATTGGATTGGGTCTCCACAAATTAAATATAATATATAAAAATATATTATAATTAATACTAAACTAAATTAAACTCTTTTTCCAAAACCAATTGAGTCCCATACTCCAATAAGGAGGTATACCTAACAATACATACATATATACCAATGCATACTTATATTTGTTAAAAATATATATGTGCGCACATATTGCAGCATCAAGTAGAAAGAATAGTAAATGAGTTAGATTTAAAAGAGAAAGAAAAGGCACCCCCAGTTTTTTGATGTCATTATTGCTAGAGATTAGTTAGTGAAATGAGATGTTTAGGCCTTTTGATCCACATATTGGCAAATAATTTAACATGTGGTAAATTGTTTAGGCCGTTCTTTTTTCTTTTGATTAATTTTGCTTTAAAGATGATTTTAGTATTTGATGAAATGGTTAGTATTTGATGATTTTCATATTTGTCGATTTTGTTAAATCGCGTATTTTTTTTTTCAAGTTCAACTTAATTGAACCCTTATGATAAATATTGTGTTACTTTTGAATCTTAGTAAGTTTTACTTATTTATTGATAGATGTTTTTGCGGGTTATGCTGAGGGAGTAGTTGGGAGTGGGTGATGCTAGGAGCCAAAAAGGGATTATACCATTTTTCTAGTTTTGTTTATTTATTTAATTTTTTTATAATTTTTTTATTTTTGAGGACTTGAAATTTTTAGTACTTTGTATCAATATTTTTAAGGATGGTTGATGGATATTTGTTTTGTATGTATGAAAGTTTATGTTTTGTTTGCACACTTATATATATATGTGCATAATTAATTTGTTAATTTTATATTATTTTTTATTAAAAAAATTTCGTTAAGTGCTTGCAATAGATATTTTAGTTGTAGCAAAATGTATATATGGTTTTTATAATAAATAATTATTTGCAATAGCAAAAATCCATCGCTAAAAAGATTTTATTGAAGTATCATGAAATGTCATAGAAGATTATTCGCAACCGTAATAAGATGGTCGCTAAAACATAAGCATCTTATTTTTTGAGTTTTTGCGGCGGCGCGCTAAAAGTAGGTTGGGCGGTCGCAAATAATTTGTGACTGCTATTTTGCTGTCACAAAAAGTATTTACCACCTCTGATTTGTTGTTGCATGGCCATCGCAAAAGGTCTTTTGCGACCGTATTTCCATTATTTGACAGTTTGTGGCGGTCGCAAAAGTACTTTTTTTTAGTAGTGACTGTTGTGCCTCAATTTAGGCCCATTTCAAGACCCATTTTGATGATTCAAACCGTTCACATTTTAGGGTACATCAAGTAGATCATGCCTGTAAAAAATCAAGTTGATCAGATATCGTTAGTCCTTACATTAAATCACATTTGTATTCAGTTTTACATGTAACATCATATTTACCATTAATTTTTCTGGATACAAATGTGATATGATGAAAGGGCTAATGATATTAGATCAACTTGATGTTTTACACACATATTCTACTCAATGTACCATAAAATGTGAACGGTTCAGATCATTAAAAAAGATCCCAAAATGGGCCCAAATCGCAGCACAATAGCAGTGACCGCTATTCCCCTTTAAACCGGGCATAGCAAATAATTTTTCTCAAATTGAGAAGATTGACAAAGTCATCAAAATACGTCTTTGGTCGTTTCCTTGACTATTTTCTTTCAGTTTTTTAGACTTTTACCATGAACTTCCATTTTAAGGGAAAATTTTTCAACTAATCCCAAGAAAATAAAACTCAATGCTAAAAACTTAGTTATGTGGTTAACAGTTATGACACATGTGACATTGGTTATGAAATATGTGGTATGCCATGTGGGGTTTATGGTTATGACAAATGTGGCATTGTTTATGAACTATGTGGTTAATGATCATGCGATATGTGGTGTTGGTTATGACATACATGGTCTATGGTTATGACATACGTGGTTAATGGATATGAGATATGTGGCATTGGTTATAAGATATGTACTTGATAATTATGAGATACCTGGTTAAAGGTTATAAGATATGTCATTTTAGTTATGACTTGCATGGTTAATGGTTATGAAATATATGGCATTGGTTATGAGGTATGGTGTTGGTTATGACATTTGTGGTTATTGGTTTTGAGATGTGTGTGGTGTTGGTTATGAGATATGTAGCATTAATTATGCGTAAAGTTGAGCGGTTATGCGATCTGTGGTATTGGTTATGTGATATGTAGTATTGGTTATGATATTTGTGGTTAATGGTTATGAGATTGTGTGGTGTTGATTATGGGATATGTCGTTAATGGTTATAAGATATGTGATATTAGTTATGAGATGTGTGGTATTGGTTATGATCAAAGTGTTGGTTATGTGATATCTAGTATTAGTTATGATATTTGTGGTTAATGGTTATGAGATTGTGTGGTTGTGGTAAAAGGGGTTTTTGGGTGTACTCTTTGATCCAAGCAAACAATCTTGATTCTCGGGTTGCTACTTGAAATGGAAATGAACACTCCGGTCGGGGGTGCCAAAATTAGCATTCCAACGGAAAAATCAGTATTCTCTCAAGTTTTCTTATTTCTCAAGTTATCTTTTTTGTTTTCGCATACCTCACTTTGGTTGATGCTCCTTCTTTTTATATTGCTCTCCAAGGGCCCACTTTCCCATTATCACCTTTCACCATCACATCTGGGACCTCCAGATGTGCCAGAAGATTTACGACATACTCGGCCCGTGGGATAGATTCTACTCGGCCTTGGACTTGTTCAGATGGGTCTGGTCATGCCGAGTTATCCTCATCAGTGATCTCGGCATCCTCTTTGAGCAGCTCACCTGAGCGGTCATTTCTATTCGGCCCCCACAGTGGTATTGGTTATGCTCAAAGTGGTATTGGTTATGTGATATCTAGTATTGGTTATGATATTTGTGGTTAATGGTTATGAGATTGTGTGGTGTTGGTTATGAGATACGTGTTTAATGGTTATAAGATGTGGTAATGGTTATGAGATGTGTGCTATTGGTTATGTGATATCTAGTATTGGTTATTATATTTGTCGGTAATGGTTATGAGATTGTGTGTTCTTGTTTATGAGATATGTGGTAATGGTTATGAGATGTGTGGTATTGGCTATGTGATATCTAGTATTGGTTATTATATTTGTCGGTAATGGTTATGAGATTGTGTGTTCTTGTTTATGAGATATGTGGTTAATGGTTATAAGATATGTGGTAATGGTTATGAGATGCGTGGTATTGGTTATGTGATATCTAGTATTGGTTATGATATTTGTGGTGTTGGTTATGAAATATGCGTTATTAGTTAGGAGTCTGCAAAAGATTATGAGATATGTGGTATTAGTTATGGATATGTGATATTGGCTCATAACTAAGTTATGAGGACAAATGACAGTCACTTGTAACTAAGTTATGATGACAAGCGATAGTGACCAATAACTAAGTTATGACCAAATTGGTTCTCGTTATGAATATGAATGGTGTTGCCCTATAACCTTAGAAAATGATCTGAATAACAGGTCATTTTTTGGAAGGTGACACTTTCTGATTGCTTATTAAAGGATGTATGGTGCATCTTTTAGTGGGATATACCATAGCATCACCCTTTTGGTGTTGCTAAATATATCAATATAATTTTATTCCTATGCCTATATTTATCAAACAATATTACAATCACATTCATTTACACTACTCATAGAGAGAGTCGTATATTTTCTCAAATTTTTGAGGCCCAGTAACATTACAAGTTAAGAATTGAAACATCAAGAACTACAAAGAAAAAAAAAAAAAAACTAGTGTATGATCTAAATTATTTTTAATGTGAATTTCACTACACTAGAGTTAAATCTGATATAGACACTTTTTTATTGATATTTTTGTGTCTGAGGCTCCGTTTTCATGTAAAATAATTTTTCCTAAAAACAAAATTTTATTTTTGTTTTCCGGTGTTCAGTTAACACTTACAATATTTTTTACAACAAAAATTTTAATAAAGAACTAAATATAGAATAAACTTTAAAAACGAAAATAACAAAGGAATATGATATTCATACATAAAATATGTTGTATATAGCCCGCCAACTTAATTCCGATCATTTGCTTAATTTAACCATAATATATGTATATATATAAGAGAGAGAGAGAGAGAGAGAGAGAGAGAGAGATGTTCAATGTGTATGAAAGTGATGAGACTTGATATGTACGTTGAATAGTATGGACTAGAATGAGGGAAAAAAAAATGACTTATGGAATTTTAAAATGTAAGTCATTTTATGTTGAAAAATATTTTACATATAAAAATATTTTACTTATTTTAAAATGTAAGTCGTTAACAAAATTTTATAGCAAAACAAATCGGAGCCTGAATGTTTTATGTTTGGCATTACTTCACTTTCCAGTAAATAGATGCTCTCCCTGAGATCCTAATCAATTTTGGGTCAAAATGACCACTTAACTTTGATAGGATGGTGCCCATTATTTGTGAATGTATTCTTGTCATTGCACTCTCAATGTGGGTTGTTGAGTGGAGATTATTATTAAATCTTATATTTGAGAAAGAGTTTGTGATAGAGAAAGAACTAGAAAACAAAAATGTAAAAATATGGGAAGTGACATTCGCACTACTATTTTTTTTTTATTATTGTAAAAGAACATTTCATATTTTGTTTTTAGCATGAAAAATTAAACTAAACACAATTTTCAATACACACTAAATGAAAATTTTGGAGTGTAATTATAAAAAATTTAAGTTATATTTCATTCACATTTTTTTTCTTTTCTTTTCTTTTTTCCCACACAAATTCCTCTTAAAATTCCAGATACAAACATAATCTTTGAAAAACTGGCATTAGTTTTATTTCAATTAGGCACCTCACACGTGTCATTCTAAAAAAGTTAAGAGATAATACGAAAAGAGGCGTGTTATAACAAAAAATTCAAGAAACAAAATATTTGTTATATAATTTCTTCCCAATATGAAACCAATCACAAATAAATTGAGACAAAAATTTGATGACAAAAAGCATTTTTATATGAAAAGAAACCATAAAATGAGAAGTTTGATTTGATGAATGAGTAATGTTAGGGATCATAAAAAAAATATCATGAAAGATTTTTCATCTTTAGATTATACATATAATAAAACACCATTGTGGGAGCCGAATAAATAGAAGAGTTGGAAGGGGTGTATCCCAAAAATCAGAGACTGTTCGGCTCCATCCTGATCAACTAAGATGCCGAATACATTGAATAGGCCGAATAGACGGGGATATGTAGGTCGGAATAAACAAAAGGATAAATAAGTAAAAAGTGGGCTCTGGACCCAAGGTCCAGAGAATGAGTATAAATACAAGAGCTTCAGATTTAGAAAGGTATGTGAGAATCATTTCACTTAACTTAGTAAACAAGTTTTCTTGAATATAAGAACTGACTTACCCGTCGGAGTGCTAACCCCGGCATCCCCGACCGGAGTATTTGTGTCTTTGCAGGTGACTAGCTGAGGATCACTAGCGTCTCCCCAGGATCTGAAGAGTATTTCTAAACCACTTCCCTACAATCATACATTAATCAAATGATAAAAAAAAATTATGATATATTTTCTGATATATTTTTCATGAATCTTAACATTATTCTGGATGAATATGATGATTGCTTTGCTAGAAAATGAGTGGAGAGATAGGAACAAAAGTCTACAACTAGTTAGTCTTATCAAGCAACAAAAATGCCAAATTGTAACAGCTAAGGTGGGCCGTGGAATAAACCAAGTGATTCTTTTCTTTTTCTTTATTTTTGCAATAAATAAAATTAACTCTTAGCCTATTAATTAAAAAACAGTAGAGATCCAAACTTGACCATAATTAAGTATAAAATAAACTAGGAGTAGAAAGAGGTGCATTTCATTATCCCATAACCACCGTGTAAAAACAAAACAAAACAAAATAAAAAGAGTGCACTTTACCTTTTTATGTTTTGTTTTTTGTTTTTTTATTTTGGTTTTTAATTTTCTTTTTCTCGTTTTGACTCTTCAAATTTTAAGTTTTTTTTTTTTTCTTCTTCTAATTAACTCTTAGAACTATCTTTTATTCAAATCTAGATAGATTATATCACATTAGCTGTCACATGGCATAAGAAAATATATTATTATAGTTTATGTCATGTGATAGCCAGCCTGACACTTTTTTGCCTAATTTTGAATAGAAGTTAGCTTTAAGAGTAAATTGAAAAAAAATTGAAATATAAAGGGTCAAAGTGGGAGAAAAAAATTTAAAGATCAAAGTGAAAAATGAAAAAAGAAAAAAGAAAAACAACACAAAAAGAAAAGAATAACGACACGAAAAATAAAAAACAACTACCACCAAGACAAGATCCCGATTCTAGGGTTTAAAATTTTGATGAATATGTGCAATTGGCTCACAAAGCCAGCTCACAGCCAAAACAAAAAATATATATATATATACAAAAGTCTGACTAAATAAGCCAATGCTATAAAATATGAATAAGTCTATAGATACAAATCAACCACATAAAGCATAGGTGGAGCAATCTAAGTAAAACTATATCTTTTATGATGGCCTGTGCATGGCCAAGATTGTTTTTATGTACTCAATTCTATGATTAGTTCTGTGTCCGTAATATTGTTGATAAGGTGCACTATACAATTTTTATCTTCCACCCCTCCCCAACCAAAAAAAAAAGAAAAAAAAAAAATTTGTTGTATGCTATTGCCATGTTGAGATGTGATAATAAAAGTGCAATTGCCTAAGCAGTTGCATAAATGGAATCCATTTGAAGCTTCACAACCTAATAATTTTTGTGGTAAACTTGAGAGGAAGCAAAAATGATTTTCACTTTGCTTTTTCAAACAAAATAGAAACAAGCTCTGCTCGAGCTTTCTCAAAGGCATTCACCAAATTCCCAAGTTTTCTACTAACTAACTAACTAACTGAGCAAAATTAGGCATGCCACCCCTCCTCCGCCACACAATTTAGCTATAGGCCCGATAAACTTCCCTCCTTGAATTCCCGTATCAACTGCTCCCGGGCTGAATGCAGCAATTAAACTCAACTTGTCTTCACCTAGACACGAACCCAAAATCATAGCTGATAGGTCTTGTAATTGGCCTGGCCTTGGGGGTAGGCCATCAAGCAGATGCCTTGGGTCCCCAGTTTTTGAACCGAACCAAAATTCTATGACCTGTTATAGTGTTAGAAAAATAATCCAAGTATTTATAAATTAAAAGGTCCAAAAAGTTCTCTGGGCTTTTTATAAATTAACAGCCTAAACAAAAGTTCTCCTGGTTTTTTATAGATTAACATGCCCAATCTAATTAAGTTTCCCTTCTTTTTGTTTTTTTTTTTGGTCAGTGTTAGTTTCAATGATTTTTTGTTTTACAATGAAGATCAGAGGACTGCATTTACAAAGTGTCTACACGTCCATTTCATTAACAAGAAAATTAAGATGTACTGTGAGATGGCTACAGTGGTTGGCAAGGATAGGGCTGCAAACGAGCCGAGCCGAGCCGAGCTTTAGTGTGTTTGGGCTTGTTTATTAAGATTTTAATGAGTTCGAGTTCGAGCTCGAGCTCGAGCTGAATAAAAATTTAACGAACCGAGCTCAAGCCGAGTTGGTTTAGGCTTGACTCGAGCTCGAGCCTGTTCACGAACCTTAACGAGCCAAAAAATTTATAAATTCATACTTGCATGTGAGACTAAAGTTACAATTAAAACTTTGATTATACAATTATATATACAATATATATAAACATACTAAAAAAAAGTCCATATTTTATTAAAATAATAATATCTACTACCACTATTATATAAATATACTATCTATAGTTAAGTATTATTTACATTTATATTTTTTAAATATATAAATAACATATTTCTCTTATTTTTTATACATAATTTTATATTATTTAATATATAAATAATAAATATTGAACGAGCCAGCTAACGAGCCGAGCTTTAGAATGTTTGGGCTTGTTTATTAAAAATTTAACGAGCTCGAGCTCGAGCTCGAGCAGTAAAAAAAAATTAACGAACCGAGTTCGAACGAGCTCTTACCGAGCCGAGTTCGAGCTTGTTCATGAACGATTCTGTTCATTTACAGCCCTAGGCAAGGATCAAGTAAAAGGGAATTTTGCAAAATCAATTGTTGATGTTGATTTGGACTCTGGACTGGAGTATGAAAGAGTACATTTGAATGATGACATTGAAGATGTATATCAAAATACAAATAGGTTGAAAACAATTCTGCATCCTCAATTGTTACTTCATCCCAGTCAAGACAACATCACAAGTGAAGTCATGACACTAATAATGAGTCAAATATTGCAACAATTTAAAAAAAACTTTAGACAAGTAGTGGATGTATCTAGTAGGCATGATGAAATAATGAAGATGGAAAGTTTTGATGAGGTTTTTCTTTGCTTAGCTTTCGATTATTTAGTAAAACATGAAATGCTAGGAAAGGCATTATGGCCAAGAACAATAACTTTTGAAGTATTTGGCTTGAAATTTTTGAGAAAAAACGAGCTATATCAACTTAAAGCGGGTATGGAGTGAATACTCTGTTTTAGCAGTATCGATTTAGATTGGAGTATTTGTAAGATGTTGAGGCTTGGTAGTTCTTGTTGCTTCTAGTATGTTTTGCTCAAGTATTTTAAATTTCATTTTACAATTTCATCACTGATCACTGAAATATTATTATTCTAAAATCATTATTTTCAAAATTCATGAAAATTATTTGTGTAAAATATTTTATGTCAAAACAAACAGAGTCTTATTGGAAAAAAAATATTGTTTGGCCATTTTATTTTTAAAAAATACCAAAAAATTATTCTCAACAATTTTTTTTGCACAAAACTGAAAATAATGATTTTTTTTTTCTGTTGTTTATGAGAGCATCTCCAATGGTTGTTGCTATAATATCAGTGTGCTTGGTTTGAGTTTTTTGGATTAAGTTTTTTGAAATTTAAGTTTTTTGGTTTTCGTATTTTTTTGTTTTTAGTGAATATTTTTAAAACTTTAAACACTTTTTTTACTTTTTTAGATGCACTTTACTTAGAAGTATCTAAAAAGTAAAAAAATTTGTGAAAAAATATTTTAAAAAATTAATAAATACATAAAAATACAAATAATGTACTGAATTCATGTATTTTTTTTTATATATATTTTTGGTATTTAGTGAATTTTTAAAAAGTTTTTTCACAAATCTTTTACTTTTTAGGTATATTTATGTTAGGTATGTCTAAAAAGTAAAAAAATTGCTTAAAATATTAAAAAAATTCAGTAAAAACAAAAAAATACGAAAAACAAAAAAGTAGATTTTTTTGAAAAATATTTTTGAAAAATTCTAACCAAGCAATTGTTTGGCAATGAATAGTTTTTTTTTTGTCAAATTATATTAATAGTGCTCCAATGATCATTTGTTATTTTGGCAAATCTCAACTAATTTTTTCTCCAAGTTTGTATGTGTTGTTTGGATATAAATTTTTTTGTGATTTTATTTTTATTTATCTTTTGTCTTTTGTAATCTTTTTTTAATTGTTTATAAAAAAATATATATATATTTACATTATTTTTAATTAGACAAATATAAAAAAATTAAAAAAAAAATTAAATACAATTCACCTCACAAAAAAATATTCCACTAAAAAAAAAAAAAATTTACTTACATTAAAAATTAAGACCCAAAAACCCTGGCCTTGTTTGATTGGGGGGATTGGGAGGGGGGACTATCCACTATTTGGACTTGAGTCCAAATAGTGCTCCTTATCCGCCATTTGATTTTTTTTTAGTCCGGCCGGACTCCATGTCCCCCATATGGGGGACTATCCTGTCCTGGGGGGTGTGGGACAGAAAGTGAGGGACTAATCACTGTTTGGATTAGATGATGAAATGACCATTTTGACCCTCTACTATTTAATTATGTATTATATTTAATAAAATTCAATAAAATTTAAATGTCTCAATTTAAAAATAAAATAATTTTATTTAACTTTTTATTGATGTTTTATTTATTTAATTTTTTGAAATAATTTTTTATGGATATTTTATTGATGTTTTATTTTAAAATTTTGTTTATGTTTTATTTAATTTCATTATTTAAATTTAATAGATGTTTTATTTAATTTCATTTTTTGATTATTATTTTTTTTTAAACAAATTTATTTAAAATCTTAATTAAAAAAAATAATATATATTTTTATTGATATTTTATTTATTTATTTTTTAAATAAATTTATTTAATTGTGTAAAAAATAAAATAAAATATTTTTTTATTTAATCTAGCTAAAAATAATTAAAATATTAAAGATATGTTTAATATTGCTATTACTTAGTAAACAATTAAAAAAGGGTAAAATAGTCATTTGTTCATTTATTCTATCCAGTCCGTCCAACCAAACGTTGGATTCACTAAAAATAGTCCGGGGGATTCACAGTCCGGACATCTAATCCCATGAAAAAACAAACACAAGATACATATCTAATCCGATCAAATAGTCCGGGGAATTCCAATCCCATGACTCAAGTCCGATAGATTCTAATCCCCTTTTTCAGTCCGTCCAATCAAACACACCCAAAGAACTATCTCATTTTGGAGAACCCCACTGTCTCTCTTATCACTCTCATTTCTAGAACCTCACCACCGACGCCACTCATTTTCTCTCTTCTAAAGCCCAAAGCAGCGTCTCTCTCTCCCTGTCTCCATCCTTTGATGGCGAAGGTGAAGCAGCTTCTCTCTCTCCACCATCTCTTCCCCAGAACCCACCGTCTCTTTCCCAAAACCCACCGTTTCTTTCCGAAGATTGCAGATCGAACACAACCCCATTTCACAGATCGCAGATCATTCTCCCCCATTTCACAGATCGCAGATCACAAAGGTCCAGGTATTTATTGTTTAAAATTCGTTTGAAATTGTTTGAAATTGCTTGATGGGGTTGAAATTGCTTGATTGCTCTATAAATTTGTTTGAAATTACTTATTGAAATTTGTTGATTGTTGTTGTTGTTGTCTGATTATGTTTATTTTATTTATTTTTTTGTAAAATGTTCTAATTTTTTTTTTGAAGGGTAATTTCTTTTTTTTTATTTTAAATATGATATAAACAATTTCTGTTTTAGAAAAAAAAAAAAAAAATTGGTGAATTTGGTTTTACAAAAAATTCAAGAAAAAAGGCAGTTTCGCCCAATCTCTGTTTTGCTGGGAAGGATGAGAAATGGGGGAGGGAGGAAACGGTTGGTTTTGGTGACTTGGCAGCTTTGGCAGCTGCCAAAGCTTGTGCCGTATTTGACACAAGCTTTGGCATTTGCCAAAGATAACAACTGCTAAAACTTGCCATTGGAGGTGCCTTTCTATCAACTGCTGCCATAATTTGGCAATAGCATGAAGATGCTCTAAGGTGGGCTCCATTTCTTGTGAGAGAAGTCATGGATCCTGTACATAATTTCTCACTCAAAAATAATTAAAATAGAAATATTATCACTATTTTTCGTAATAAAAATTGAAATCAAATAAATATATGGATATATATATATATATTGGGTCAGGCCTGATATACAAATATAGTGAGGCTCAGATGTTACCAAGCTCAGCTAAAACCAGGTTTTACAAGGCGAACATAAGCCCATTAGTTTCTAGATACTTGTCCAAACTCAACTCTATCTACAAAACACACACAGTATGTGGAGTCTAGTCCATCCGGCTGGCCTGAACTGCCCATTTGCACAAACAAATACAAAAACCTCCGTGGAAAACTCGAACCTCCAAATTCCAGTGAGAAATTGAGAGAGAAAATGGCGATGATGAGGTCGTTGAACTGCTCAATCTGCTTCAGATCTCTCTATTCCTCTTCCGCCACCGTCAACCACCGTCAACACCTCCCACAGGGCCTCTGCTATTTCCATCTCTCCCCTCCTCCCCCCTTTCCATTTTCTTCAAAACCATCCCTTCCGGTACTTTCTTGCTCTCTTCCTCATCTTTCTGCTTTTACCTATATATCTGAACAGGTGCTTTGTTGATTGAGACGGATCTGAATACTTACACATGTTAATTCTTTTTTTAATACATTTTTCACATATTTTAATATACTTGACCTGGTTTGAGTTCTGATGATATCTTAATTGCATCTTTGTCATATCCAATTCTTCTTCAACACCTTTAAAACGGGCATGCCCATCATCTAGTTCTTGCTTTAATTCTGCTATTTTCTTCTCATACATTTGAATGGTGTCTGAAAGAGCCTTCTGATATGTAGAATTTTCCTTTTGATATTGCTGGTGGGAGAGAGAGAGAGGGGAGAGAAACAAAAACATCATAACTAAAGTCTCTCTTGTTAGCTGAAACTAGGATTCTAGGAGCAACAAAAATTTGAACTGCTTTTAAAATTTTACCATTGACATGGCTTAAAATCTATAGTGAAGAGATTTGACGTGTTAAAATGCATATAAACAATTCTGGCTGTAAATTTTGATTTGGAGCTTTAAAGTACCAAGAAATCACTGCTTTAATCTTTTTACAAGATTAAAAAGACCAATGAAGACTTATTATAAAGTGATTATTAGAATTAGAGGTCTAAGAGGAACATTGTCCTTTCCATATTTAATGAGATGGTTAACCTGCATTGACTTTTGATGATCACTTAGCAACTTCTTTATCACATCTAACTGTTTTTCAGCACTTTTAGAGTGAGCCTGCTGCTCCTCTAATTGCTTCATCAACTCTGCTATCTTCTTCTAATACATCTGGGTGGTATCTGCAAGTACTTTCTGATACATAGAACTGTCAAGCTGGTATTGCTACTAGCAGACAAACCAGCACAGTTTGTGTTTGTGCACATGTAGACCCAAATAATATTAACCAAAAATAAATTGTTTTCTAAACTGTAAAGCCAGAACTTTAGATCCAAGGAACAAATACAATTTAAAACTAAGAAACAATAAGAAAACCAGCACATAGCAAAGGTCTTGACTACCATATAGATGAAATTGATCATAAGTATACTTTTCTTCTAGTAATTTAATTGGGCAGTAATAGAGAAACACCTAACCACCGAAGTGTACTCAAATTGGGAGTGTGGGGCTAGTTCATAGTTTACCAGAAGACTAGAATATACAGAGAATAAAAAGGGGAGGAAAAAAGAAGAAAAGAAAAACAAGAAACTGTGTGTTTCACAGTGTTTTTAAAGGCTCAAGGCGCACTAAGGCGCTGAAGGTCTCTCGGGGCCTAGGCGCAAGGCGCAAGGCGAGGCGCGGGCTTTATTGAAGTAAGGCGCACAGTCTTCGTAAAAAATAAAAAAATTAATATAGACTAATCATTCATAGTACTAAGACAATTTTTTACATACTAGTACTTACTACACAACACAAAAAATAAATAACAGAAAAAAAAATAATTTCAGTATAATGATTATTACATAAATAAAAAAAAATAACAATTTCATACATACAATTTCAGTATAATTAATTAATTCATACATACATAAATAAAAAAAATAGATACATAAATTAATTAATTATTTTGATTATTACATACATAAATAAATAAATAAATAAATTCATACATACATACATAAATAAAAAAATAATTAATTCATAAATAAAAATTATTATGATTATATGATTATATAATTACTTCAAAAAATAAAAATAATTAATTCATAAATTAATTATTATGATTATAACAATTTCAGTATAATGATAAAATAACAATTTCAGCCATGAAAGTGCATATTACATAACATTTCAATTTTCAAAAATAAAATAATCCACATTCAATAAATTAAAAACAAAAACATAAACACAGAATTTATTAAACACATATAAATACAGAATTTATTAAATACAAATAAAAACAGAATTTAATAAATACAGAATTTATTAAATACAGATAAAAACAGAATTTAATAAATACAGATAAATATAGAATTTATTTTTTTCCCTAACAGATAAATACAGAATTTAATAAATACAGATAATTAATTATTTATAATTTTTTTGTATTTGTATTTGTATTTATTTTTCAGAATTTATTTTTGTATTTATTTAGTTTTTTCCTAACAGAGTCGAATCTTTCTTTATTTATTTATTTAACTCAGGAAAAAAAATAAATAAAAAAAATAAAACAGAGTCGAATCGAACGAAGTCATAAGAAGAAGAAGAAGAAGGGGAGAGAGAGAGAGAGAGTGAGATCAGAAGACCTTCCGAGGTCGAAGCAAAAAAAAAAAAAAAAAAAATCGTAGTCGAAGACCAGACCAGACCAGACGACCAGAAGAGGAGGAGAAGAAGAAGAAGATGGCGAGGCGAGGCGAAGCATACCTGTGCGAAGTTGAAGTCGCTGCGAAGTCGAAGTCGAATCGAGCAAGCCCAGTCGTTGTCGAAGTAGAATCGAGGCGAGAGAGGTAAAACGACATAGATTAGGGTTTATTTTACAGTCAGATTTGGTTTTATTGTACATGAGTTGTTATCCTCTGTGGCTAACAGCCATTCGAACACACACCCCGTAGCCTTTAGATCAGATCTAGCAGCTAATAAATCAAGCGCGCCTAGTCGTGCGCCTTGCGCCTCTGTCGCTTAGCTCAAGTCGCGGCTAAGGCGCGCGCCTACCTCAAGTCGCCTCGCCTGGGACCTGCACAGGCGCAGACGGCCCAATTGTTACAATAAGTGATGATGTCGAGAAGACGGCCCAATTATTGCAATACTTATTGCAAGTAGGAATAATCATTCATGCTTACAAATACTTTCCGAACGAGGCAAAACAAGGTTTTATCAAAGCTTTATAACATAACTTTATTAAAAATACCACTCACATAGTTCTTCGAACGTCGGGGTCAAGGTGAGTCCAAGTCCTACAAACACATGGCAAGTCTATTGAATGCACTTTCAAACAAGCTTCACATGTATACAGATGGTCTCGACATTCTTCAAAACTAAGTCAAATCAAAACAAAACACTGTTTCTCATCTCGGGAGAACATGCCGGGCACCAACCAGGTCTTGGCTGAGGTCCCACACCTCCTCGCCGAGGTGAGGTCCCGATGGCCACATTCAAGGAAATGAAGTCGGGAAAATCTGGGTTTCCTTTTTCTTGAAGAACATAACGAACATGAAGAAGATGAATGCAAAGATCATAACTTATCATTACAAAATCTGAGATTTCATGCTATGAGTTTGAAAACATGGACCTGGGTACCCATACTTGAAGATCTTAGGAAAACAAACACAAATACATGAATCTTGATGCAAGCTTTCGGATCAAACAAGGCTTTTCTTCAAGAACACATGAACACTAACTTCTCTTTTTAAAACCAACTTTAAATCAATGCATGGCATGCAGAACAGATTCGATCATGCAATACAGCTAGATGATCAATAAGAACAACGAGAGTAGATCAAGATTCTAACCTCAAAACACGAATCAAACGGTTTGAACTCTAAGAATCAAGCTTGGAAATCTATTCCTTCCCTAAGAACTTCTCTTCTTCTCCTAGAGCTTCTCTCTCTTCAAGAACAAAGATATGATACAAAATGATACATTTCTAGGTTTGCCGGCTGACTTAACACTCAGCCCGGACACGTGGCAACGGTTGGTTGGCCCTACTCAAAAAGGTGACTGACTGAAAAGACAAGACTATGACAAAGTGTGTTCAACAAGCTAGGTGGCAAGGGTACTCCGGCAAGTAACAATCTCGGCTAAGAACGAGGCTTCGGCAAGTAAGGGAATAATGATCTCGGCTAGGAAGGACAACACTTGGCCTAGCTGTGCCACATCTTGGCCTAGATGTGCCACACCTCGGCCTAGATGTGCCACACCTCGGTCTAGGTCATACTAATCCAGGAACAAGATCACTTGGGTTCAAGGATAACATCTCGGCCCAGATAATACACATCTCGGCCAATATGTTAGGGTGCGAGTGGAGGTCAACCAAAGAGATCCCAAGATGGTTCTAGGTGTAAGAGTATCAAAGGAGCGACCTAGGCTCAAGATGACCTCGGCTGAAACACACACCAAACAAGGAACATAGCATGCAAGTAACACTTATGCAAGACAAGTAAAAGGTTGCAAATGTAACATATCGAGACAAGATCATGTAATATATGCAAGCATGACTAGAGTAAAGTGAGGGTTGTTACACAAATAGCAACTCAAATGAAGTTTCTTGACTGCAAAACACGATAATCATTAACAACCTTGGCAATGCAATGCATATTTCCCTTCCAAACACACTTTCCTCTCCAAAGAGAATTAGTCCAATAATGACACAGCAGATGACATCGTCCTCTGTCCACTCTCAAAATTAGCAACACCAGATAGTCAGTGGCAACATACACATGTAGCACTGGATTGAGAGGTCAAATAAATAAAAAACATGTGAATGTCAAACAAATGGAAACAACAAGAAACTTGGAGGATGTAAAGTTTTATGTTAAAAACAGATAATACCAAACATTAAGTTGTAAGTATCACACTATTTGAAAGCTCAAAATCAAGAGAATGTCAACAAGATTCAAAGAGAGTGAGTGAACAAAGACATGAAATGACATGTAAAGGTTATATTTGAATGATGAAGTGCTTTATCTAACTCGCCCGTTGTCCAAACATTATGGTGCTTGAGGTTTTAGCATGATGTCGAGAAGACGGCCCAATTGTTACAATAAGTGATGTCCTCGCAGAGCCTGTTTCATTAAATAAAGATAAATCTTCATAGAAACCAACAGAAATAGAATGCAAACAACTGAGATATACTTTGCTTCAATAAAAATTTCCTATCAATTAAATGATTTTTTTTTTTTAAACCAAGTCTCACAATGAGAACTGAAACCTGGTTGTAGAATCACAAAAACATAAAATGTTCGAATGATTATTAGCGTAACACTATTGTTTGGAGTTGGAAAATAAATTCTAGTCAGCCTCTCCAGTCCTTGATAAGCCAATGCTTTCAGTGCAGTCATTTTTGTTTTTTCTACTAATGTTGTCATTGTTTTCATTTTGACCTTCATGGTGGTGATCACTAATCTGAATGCTTCAGCAAAATCCAAAGGGCATATGGATAGATTTTTGTTAATTTCCTTGCATCCATGTTCCATCTGTACAAACCTTCATAAATGTACCGAAGATACAATGAGCTTTTTTATAGCAATAATGATTAATTTTTAGTGTTTCAAGGTCAGTCTATGTACTCGCCTTCTGTGATATCCTAGATATTAGTATTTCCATTGCATGTTAGGGCATGTTATATGTGAAAATAATCTAAATAACTTAATAAGGTAAAATAATCTTAATAACTTAATATGATAAAATATCACATTCAAATCATAATCATTTCATTTTTTTCTCTCACAACTAGGCTTAGCCTAATTGGCCACCATGCCTTCCTTAGGGCTTAGTCCCAAGGAGGTCATGGGTTCAATTCCCCTTAGGGGGGTTGAATTAAGGGAGTGCAAGCACTTATGTGCTTTGCCAAGGGTGGGGAGCTTTGCTCCCATAGGTGCTAATCTAACAACTAACAACTAACATTTGCCGATCAAAAAAAAAAAAAAAAATCAAGAAAGTCAAAAATTCTTCCTAAACGGAACTAGGTTAAATTAGCTAAAATAACTAAAAAGTTTGGCTCAAAAAGTTCATCCCAAATGAGCCGTTTTCTTTTTATATTAGAAAAAACACATTCTATAGGACAACATAGCATCCGTAAGCCTTGACTCTAGGATAGCTGGTTGACAACCAGATTTAACCCAATCCATAGGAAAGAATTTACTACTGGGATAACAATGGACCTTGCTCAACTCTCACAACAAGAGGCAAAGTCATGATCAAAGTACAGGACATTTATCTTGCAAAGTTCATGTCCCTCGGGAATTGAACTGTGCTCTTATGTGTAATAGGCTGGTGCGTTATCCATGCTATCACCGCCCTAGTGGTTCATTTTAAATTCACTTGATTCATGGTTTTGTGGGTGCAATATTAGAGTTTATTTAAATCATATATTTTTTTTTTTTTTTTAAATTAGGTAGTTTATTTCTAATATACATTTTTAAAAGTAAATATGATTTAAACATGTCATTATTCATCTATGATAAATTTAATTTTTAAATAAATAATCTATTAAAGTCATTAAAAATAAACCGTTCAAAACCGTTCAAATTAATAGATTTATAATGGACTGAATAAGAAGTTACGATTCAAATAATTGATGAGAGAGAAAAACATCCTATGTAAAATTTATCATTTGTTTTTAGAAAAATATTGAGATGTATCACATAGCATAAAAAACAACATAATAAATAAAAAATAAAAAATTGATGAAATAATTAAATAATATATAATAGCTCTTTTGTAAATAAATTGAGTGAGAAAAAAATAAAGAATTGAGGTTTTCTCTAATATTGTGTTTGGTTGGGGGATTTGATGAGAGATATGGAAAGTGAAATGGAAAAGGTACGTGAAGTGTAAAGAAAATATATCTATATTTCACATAGTTTCACACACCTTTTCCCTTTCTCTCTATAAAGTCCTTCCCAAATCTCCCAACCAAACACATCGTAAGTGAACAGTAAGGTGGGTTCCATTTCTTGTGAGAGAAGTCATGGGTCTTGTACATAATTTCTCACTCAAAAATAATTAAAATATAAATATTATTAGTATTTTTCGTAATAAAATTGAAATCAAATATATAGATATATATATATGTTTTAGGTTGGGCTTGATAGACAAATATAGTGAGGTTCAGAGGTTATCGAGCTCAGCTAAACCCAGCTTTTAAAAGGCGGACATAAGCCGATTAGTTTCTAGACACTTGACCAAACTCAACTCATCTACAAAACACACACACCATGTGGAGTCTAGTCCATACGGGTTGGCCCGAACTGCCCATTTGCACAAACAAATACAAAAATCCCCGTGGAAAACTCTACCCGAAAAGAAGCTCCAAATTCCAGTGAGAAATCGAGAGAGAAAATGGCGATGATGAGGTCGTTGTATCGCTCGATCTGCTTCAGATCTCTCTGTTCCTCTTCTGCCGCCGTCGACCATCGTCAACACCTCCCACAGGGCCTCCGCTATTTCCATCTCTCCCCTCCTCCCCCCTTTCAATTTTCTTCCAAAACCATCCCTTCCGGTACTTTCTCGCTCTCTTCCTCATCTTTCTGCCTTTACCTATATATCTGAACGGGTGCTTTGTTGATTGAGACTAATCTGAATACTTACACATATTATTCTTCTTTTTAGGGCAATAATTTATGTATTTATGAAATTGAATGTGCAATTCTTTTAAGCGCTTCACCTGTTTGATTATGTCTTGTTGAACTATTAGTGTACTCTAATCTAATGTCCACTGTTCCTATTTTTTGTTTTCCTTTATTTTTCTATTTAAGTGGAATTACCTCCTTTCTCATCCATCACCCAAACATTCCATTACCTTGCATTTTTTTTTTTTTAAATTTATTTTTTTAAAATGTTTTTCATCTAATTCATTTATTTCTACTCTTTTATATTTGTATTTTTTCATCCTATTTTACATTTTTATATGCTTGCGAATTTAGGAAGATGCCTCAGTGAAAGGAAAAAATTTAAGAAAAAGAATATAAAAAAAATAGAATCACTTTGGATCACTAACTAAAGTTATCATTTTTTGAAAAGTATTCTGGATTTCAAAACGTGCATTCCATAGTGTAACACACCCTGGTATTAACGTTTTATGGTAGCACTGGTTCCATGGTTGAAGCTGAGAGGATAAGTAGTGAGAGAGAGTTCTTTGATAAACCAAATAACATCTTATTATTGGTTCATGTGCATTCCTATGCTGCCTCACTGCTAGTTTCTGTACATCTTTGCTCATTTGTTATTTTCATATTCAGCTTCCCCTTTCTGAATTATGGTCTCATATTGTGACAAACAGATTGCCTGCCTCCTTTCACAATGGCCATTGGAAGTACACGCTTTTTTAGTGAAGATGTGACCCACTTTCCTGACATAAAAGACACTGAAATTCTATTTGTTTTTAAGGACTTAATGGCTGCAAGTTGGGATGAGCTTCCAGATGCACTCATTAGTGATGCAAATAAGGCTTTGTCTAAAAATACAGACGACTAGGCTGCCCAAGAAGCTGTGGCAAATGTTTTCCGTGCAGCTGAGGCAGTCGAGGAGTTTAGTGGGATGCTCGTGTCTTTGAGGATGGCAATTGATGACAGCACTGGATTGGGTGGCGAGGTGACATAAATTATACGGGAAGAATGACTTCTTTTTTTTTTTTTTTGTCTCTCAAGTTCTTGTGGTCTAATGATTTAAAATTTTGCTGCTTATTGTAGGATGTAAAACCCTTGCCGGAGGAATTTGTGAACGCATTGCGTACAGTCTATCAAAGATATACTGCATATTTGGATGCTTTTGGGCCAGACGAGACCTATTTGCGTAAGAAAGTTGAGACTGAGCTTGGAACGAAAATGATACACTTAAAGATGCGGTGCAGTGGTATTGGTTCTGAGTGGGGAAAGGTATTGTAGTTTTTGCACATTGCTTTCTTGTCACTATGTTTATTTGGAGCACTCCAGTCCAGCCATACCACAATATGTAAGTTTTATGAGAGCCTATTTTGCTTGGTGTGTGAGATTTAAGGTGCTACATATTGTGGGCACCTAACCAATTACTATAGTTCTTTTGAACCAGCCATGAAAGCACACTAAAGTAAACATCAAATTGTGTTTTCAATCAGCTTGTCTTTTAACTTACGTGATCTGTACATAATTGCACGTATGCAATAGTGTATAGTGTTAGTTTGGGTTTATGTTGAGTTTGGGCAAGTTTAGATAAAGATTAATCTTTTCAGGAAACTCAGATCATTTGTTCTGTGGGAAAACCCCTTGTGTTGTCTTAAAAAACTTTACATACTGAAATAAGTCAGTAGACTTGAGCTGCTCCCTTTTTTTGGCTGTACATGAAATTGGTCTAGATGAAAGGGTAGCTTTGCCCAACGGTAATGCTTACCATTAGCGTCCTTGATGCTATGGATTCTAGTCACAGAATAGTCTCTCCGAAAATGGGGTAAGGTTGTGTACATCTTGCCCTTTCAAGATCCTGCTTTGTTCTGTGGGAAAACCCCTTGTGTTGTCTTAAAAAACTTTACATACTGAAATAAGTCAGTAGCCTTGCTTGAGCTGCTCCCTCTTTTTGGCTGTACATGAAATTGGTCTAGATGAAAGGGTAGCTTTGCCCAACGGTAATGCTTACCATTAGCGTCCTTGATGCTATGGATTCTAGTCACAGAATAGTCTCTCCGAAAATGGGGTAAGGTTGTGTACATCTTGCCCTTTCAAGATCCTGCTTTAGAAGGAACCTTGTATACTAGGCTGCCCTTTTTATGAAATTGGTCTAGATCCTTAAATGCAGGTATGGTTTGACAATGTCTTGACCACTAATTACTCCAAATGAATATCAGCTATCCTGAATTTTACGACTCATGCCTATCACCATTCTTTTGTGCAATATTGTGAAGAATATAAAGTTAGTTTGTTTAATTATTGAATCAGTTTCTGTTCTGATTGCAGGTTACAGTTCTGGGGACTTCTGGACTTTCAGGTTCCTATGTTGAGCACAGAGCTTAGTTTCTTGGAGATGGTTAAAAGCATCATGTCTTCATGTTGTCTTTTCTCTTGGGGAACTTTATTCATGTTTGTTCCTCTTTCAGACGTTGTACTGGTCGTTGTCATTAATCTTTAAATAAATCCAGTTTGATCTCATGTGCTCTGCTTCTTCTTTTCTTTATTTTTTTTAATGAAGTTCGGTGAAACTAATAATTACAACTTAATGTTGCATATAACATCAGAAAGCTCATGTAAGGAAATTGGTTTCCTTTGGGTTAGAAATGTTTGTTTGCCATTAGTTTGTCCTGTCATTTTGAGCCATTGTTGATTATAATTTGTGTTTAATAGTGTTTGATTACCTTATGTAGGAAGATTATAGCATCATCTAAAGTAGATATATATTATATGATGTTGATGAAGGATGGTGCAATTAAGGAAAACTGTACGCGAACAAGAAAATTTTACATTACAAAATGTCCATCTAGAGTGATAAGGCTCGATTTTTTTTAATTAAAAAAAAAAATCTCTATTTGCATATCAGGAGATATCTGAGTGCATCCACTTTTAATCCTAAAAAAACAAAAAACAAAAAACCTGCACAATGAGATTAAAGATCGAGAATGAGTGAGCCTATAAATTCATAGGCACGAGGGAAATCATTTAATAGAAAATAAATTCAAATGCCATGGTGGTTCACAGTGAGATCACCATGTCAATTTAGGGAAGAAAAAATGGAGTAACATAACTAAAAAGTAGTTGATGTTAACCAACATTTCCTTGGTGGGGATGTGGAGAAGAACCCTTACTTTATTTGCATGACCAAAAAAATAAAAAAATGGTAAAATTCACTTTGCAAAGTTACAGAAGAAAGAATCTTGCACGTTAAGGGAATCTTTTTCCTTCACAAATCAAGATCCAAACACAACCTTATGTTACGAAAGAAAGGAAATATAAACCACAAAAAACCTATTCCATAAATTTACAAAAGATGATCAACTATTCGCCATATGAAATATAAACCAGCAAACACACTGTTTTTTCAAGTGTGTATGTATGTAGAATTCTCACCAATCTAAAGCACCTTGCACCAGAGCTCTGAAGCATTCAGCAGCCATCAATTGTTAAAGAATAGCATTATTATTGTTATAACTGATTGCTATTTATCAAGTTTAAGAGAATCAAACATCTTTCCAAAGATGTGTATGCAGTAACCATAAGGTGTCAATAATCACCTAGCTGGCTATTATTAACTAATTGCTATTTATCAAGTTTAATAGAATCAAACATCTTTCCAAAGATGTGTATGCAATAACCATAAGGTGTCAATAATCACCTAGCTGGCTATTAAAAAAAATAAGAAGAAGAATTTTCTTATCAAGAGGGCAAGCTGATCCAACTCCTCAAACATCCAACGCAACATGTGTATGACTTGGAACAGAGTGAAAGTGAATGTAAACCATGAGATCAATTTGTTGAATCATTAGACAATAATTTTAATGGAAGATAGTTATACTTACTAATTGTGTTTCCCATCATGGAACTGAGCATTTTTTGATGACTTGAAAGTTTTCAAAAATTCTGTAGCCTTCTGTACTTTTTGCTTTTGCTTTGACTTGTCGCAATTGTGTTCAGCAACCAGTATTTCAATTATGCAGGGTAATGCCCGGCCTACTACATCAGTGTCAAGAAAAGCAAGGCGAGATCTCCTAGCGACGAAATCTACTGCAAATTCACAGTACTCATGCCTAGCACAGTATGCCACCTCAGCTTCTAGAAAGGGGTATCCATGGGCAAATCGCTTCCCCAACTATTCATTCTAGAAATAAATAAATAAAGGGTTTACACAGTCAATTGGCAGGAACCACAAATTACGTGCATCAGTGATACAATTCCATCACGGTACACCCCGAGTATCCAGAAACTAATCTAACTCTGCTAGTAGGATTGTCATGCATAACTATAAGTATTGCATAGGATTGTCATTACGAAATTATAAGAAGTATTCCACCTCAATGAATTAAAAGGATTTATCTATAGATAGGATTTCATCAAAACAGAGAAAAGAAAAAATTCACCTGAACTTGATTTGGTATTCTTCCAATGCAAAACAAAGAAATTGAGAATGAGACAGTGTCAACATGATGTTTGCTACCCCATAAAGATAAATAATTAGAAACCCCATATTCTAATGGTAAGAAACCATTAATTGAAATGTAAATAATCCATGTATAATCCCCAGGTGTGCACCACCACACTCGTTTGCCAGTGATCTGAATTTAGAAACAATTCAATATGAAGTTTGTTATATCCACATCATGAGCAAATGGATGGGGATGTATCTAAGATGCTACATGTAGGTTCTGTATCAATCCACAAACAATTAATTTATAGCCAAGCATCTTGATGACTGAGAGGGTAATTTACATGAAATTGGGCCCAGCTGGGCAATGGGCCGTTATGGGCCGCAGTACAGAGGGCCGAGTAAAAAGGCCATATAAGTTACTTCGGTCTTGTAGGTGCTTTGGAGTTAGTCCGGTCTCAAAGCCCATATGTTAGTTCGGTCCAAGAAGGCTTAGAAATTAGTCCGGTCCAGAACCATAATGGTTAGTCCGGTCGCATAAGGCCTTATTCTCTAGTCCGGTTGAGAAGTGTACTACGGATGGTTCGGTCGCCAGAATTAGTTCGGTCGCAGTATATGGAACCCATTTTGGTATGCTGAGTTTTCTTAAGTACTTGGTGCCAGAGTTAGTTCGGCTTAAACTCTTCTATGGATAGCTCGGTCCTAGCATGTGAAGCCGAGGTAGAAGACAGTAAGGAAGAGCCGAACTGACATCTAGATCGGTCACTTCAATTAACATGGCAATGTTATGTCGGTCGTATGGTAGTCCGGCCATGGTAAAACCATCTCACTTGGTTTAAGCAGTGAGGGGGGTGTTGAAGGATAAGCATTATCTTTCAGGAGTGTGAATCCTAGGAGGACTCTGCATGGAGGAGTAAGAGTCCCACTAGGATTGTGCCAAGCGGAACCTATAAAAGCTCACAGGCATCACCTATGGAGAGGTAACATAACTTTGTTTTCTGAATACACAGAGCTTTTGTCTATTTGTCAAGCTTACTGACTTAGGCATCGGAGAGATTTCCGGCACACACCCGCCGGCTAGCTCACGTTTGTGTTTTCAGGTGATAAAGCGACGACGTACGAAGGAGCGCAGACTTGATCAACAGGATTATACGAGAAGGTGTATTTCTTTCCCGTACAATTCGCGCCGTCTGTGGGAAGTACAGACAAGAACAAAACCTCTTGATCAAGCAAATCCTCTTTAGTATCAATGGCGCACAACGAAGATTTGCAGCAGTCCGCCATTGACGGACAAACCCCAGAGGGAGGAGCGAGGCGCGAAGGTCTGCCTCTTATCCCTCCCATGGCGGACTTGGAGCCACAGTGACAGAATCCCAGGAGGGATACAAGGGGGAGAAGGCGGACTAACAGCCCTCGCCACTCTCGTTCACAGAGTCCAGAAAGACAAAGGCGGAGGATTGATCAAACCTTGGAAGATCGCATGAAGGAGCAAGACGAATTGATACGACGGATGGCGGCGGACATGGAATCTCTAAAGCGCCAGGTGAAAGGAAAAGAAGTGGAGACAGGAGAGGGGCGCACAAAGAGGACGCCCCCTCGCCACTCAGAAGGTCGTAGTAGGAACACTACACCCTCACAAGCAGAGAGTAAAAGCCTCAGAACAGGTGATACTCAATCTAGATCTAGCAGAACTCCTCACTCCAGGTCTGAGAGGGCGAGATCCGAGAGGTCGCACACAGAAAGGAAGCACCTATTGGCCTTCACATACGCACCAAACAAGGTCCAGACAGACGGAGTTGCCCAGATCGTCCGACCTACGATCCGTGCTAGAAGAGAAGGCACGATGGAAGGAGGACGCCAGGGCACGCGATCCACATAGAGTTTCGGCCTTACAGCGGTTGGCTCCTCGGACGCACGGAAGCGTCGAGGTTGGAATGCCAATACCGCGCCCTGCTTACGAACCAACGGACAAGGCATTGGCGAGACTGCAGACCTCACCGTTCGTTCCGGCCATAGAGAATGCGCCCCTACCATCAGGCTTCCTTCAGCCCAAATTTACTACATACGAGGGGAAGACGGACCCTTACTCACACTTGAGCCACTTTCGCCAGGTTATGGCTGTATACCGACGGAACGATGCCTTGATGTGCATCCTCTTCCCATCTAGCCTTGGAGACCTAGGCTTGACTTGGTTTGAGAAACTTCCAGAGGGCAGCATAGCCTCTTGGGCACAATTGGCGAAGGCGTTTGTAACGCGATTCAGAACGAACACTAAAACCCCGGTGGAGATCGACCAGTTACTCTCCATCGACATGGGCGACAAGGAGACCCTAAGATCATACAACAGTCGCTACTGGGAGACCTTCAACCAGATTGGGGACTGCCCCACCAATCTCACCATTGCACAGTATAAAAGAGGCCTTCCAGTCGGGAACAGACTAAGGGACTCTATCACCATGACACCACCCCTCACCATGGAAGCCTTGATGGAAAGAGTGCATCAGCACATCAGGGTGGAAGAGGATGGCGCACGTGCCAAAGCAAAATCTGGCGCGACCGCAGCACCAGAAAAGAAGGCCTCAGCAAAGGTCAATGCGGTAGACCGTCCGAACAGAAACGGACGTGGCAAAAGAGACAACGGAGAAGACCAGGACAAAAGATGGTTGAGAGTCCGCACTGCCATAACCACGGTCTTCAAGAAACCGATCTACCAAATACTTAGCGAGATTCGAGATGAGCCTTTCGTCAAGTGGCCAGCCAAGCTAGGCGAGGCTCAAAAGAACTACGACGACAGGTCACGGTGCACCTTCCATAAAGAAAAGGGGGCACCGCACTGAGAATTGCACGCCATTGAGGCAGCATCTGGAGGAGTTGGTGGCAGCAGGCCACCTGGATAAATACATTGAAGGGGGTGCGCAACCAGCCCCCCAGGACCATAATAACCCCGACGGGATGCCGATCGACGCCCCACCACAAGGCATTATCAACGTGATACATGGAGTCTTTGAACCTGAGCGTGTATGCGAGCTCAGAGGATCAATCAAAAAGGCTGAGCACTTGAGAGAAGTGCTAAGTGCCCAACCTGCCATCAAGAAGGGGAAGACAGAGGCCACGAATGTCATGTCTTTTTCGGATAAAGACTTGGCAAGGATATATTGCCCTCACAATGATGCCCTGGTCGTCACTCTCCGAGTCAAGGATTTTAACGTCAAGCGGATTCTGATTGACCAAGGTAGTTCATGTGAGATCATGTACTATGAAACCTTTAAACAATTGAAGTTACAAGATAAAGATTTGGCACCTGCCGTATCTCCCCTAATTGGATTCAACTCCATGCCAGAATAGCCTGTCGGCAAAATAATCCTCCTAGTCAGAGCAGGGAGTGTGACGAAACAAGTGGAGTTCTGGGTGTTGAAGGTCCCCTCCACTTACAACATCATCTTGGGCAGGACATGGCTACATGCCATGCGCTCGGTGGCATCCTCCTACCACCAAGTGATGCGGTTCCCCAACGACACCGGAATAATCGAAGAAGTCTATGGAGATCAAATCATGTCGAAGCAGTGCTTTGTCACGGTGAATGGCAGCCGCGCTGCCAAAGGATACGTTCATTCGGTGGAAGAACCTAAGAGTAATGAACTGTTCGCAGATGTTGGCAAAGCGGCTAGCCAGAAAGCGGTGGAAGACTTGGTAGAGGTAAGAATAGATGAAAAGAACCCGGAAAAGTTCTTTTTGCTCGGTTCGTCGTTGTCCAGCACCGAGAGATTAGAGGTCTTGGAATTTTTGACTTCTAACATCGAAGTGTTCGCCTGGACACCATACGACATGCCAGGCATTGATCCCAACTTCATCTGTCACCAACTCAATGTCCACCCATCTGCCAGACCAATCATCCAGCGCACCCGCAGATCGGCACTCCACCACGCCGAGATAGTGGCGGATGAAGTAGGAAACCTGCTGGAGGCAGGAGCAATTAAAGAGGTGCACTACCCAAGATGGATCTCCAACACGGTCGTAGTACCAAAGAAGAATGGCAAGTGGCGCGTCTGCGTCGACTACAAAACTGTCAACAAGGCGTGCCCAAAGGACAGCTTTCCTCTACCACGGATAGATCAACTGGTAGACCTGACGGCGGGGCACAACCGACTTAGCTTTCTGGATGCATACAGAGGCTACCACCAAATCGCCATGCATGAACCAGACTAGGAGGTCACATCCTTCACAACTCCAAGAGGATTGTACTGTTACAAGGTCATGCCCTTTGGCCTAAAGAACGCCGGGGCGACGTTCCAGAGAATGGTCACTAAGATGTTCGAACCATTGTTAGGCAGAACAATGGAGGCTTACATCGACGATATGGTGGTCAAGAGCAAGGATGAGAATGACCATCTGAAGGACCTAGGTGAAATGTTTGAGATCCTAAAGAAGCACAAGTTACGCCTCAACGCGTCGAAGTGTGCATTCGGAGTAGGATCTGGCAAATTCTTGGGCTTCCTGGTGACCAACCGGGGTATTGAGGCAGACCCATCTCAAATCAAGGCAATTCAGGATCTGGAGAGACCAAACTCAGTAAAGGAAGTGCAGCATCTCACCGGCATGGCGGCTGCGCTCAATCGGTTCATAAGCCGATCGTCAGACAGACTACGACCGTTCTTCCATGCTCTAAAAGCCAAGTTTGAGTGGGACGAAGAATGCGACCGAGCTCTGGAAAGCTTAAAAGAATACATGTATTCTCCACCACTACTTGTAACCCTTATACCTGGAGAAGAACTCTTCTTGTACCTAGCAGTCTAGCAGCACGCAATCAGCGCGGTGTTGGTCCGCGCAGAAGGAATCCAACATCTGCCCATCTATTATGTCAGCAAAACATTGCTAGGCGCCGAAACAAGGTACTTGCCACTGGAAAAACTGGCATTGGCCTTGATGATGGCCTCAAGGAAGCTATCGCACTACTTTTACGCCCACACCATAGTTGTCCTCACAGCCTTCCCATTAAAGGCTTTGTTTGAAAGGGCGAACTTCTCTGGGCGAATTCTGAAGTGGGCAGTGGAGTTGGGACAATACGACATCAAGTTCCAACCCAGGACTGCAATAAAGGCTCAAGCATTGGCAGACTTCGTCGCAGAATTCACCCCAGGAAGTCATCATATCTGCCCAATCGACCTGACTGAAGCAACCGAACTAGGGATGGAAGTTGACGTCGGAATAACGCAACCCCTAATACTAGTTACTCAGTCAGGCCCCAAGGCAGACCAGAGTAAAGCAAGGAAGGAAAAGGCGAACCATGCTACGCCAAGTCAAGACCCACCAACAAAACAAGACTTGGTACAACCAGATGGCAAGGGGCAGGTAGCGAGCATGGACCTTGAAGAAGACACCAGCAACACGGAAGATCCCAAGACATCATCTGATCCCTCCACTTGCTGGAAGTTGTTCGTCGGGGAGATGTGGAAGCTCTTCGTGGATGGAGCATCCAACCGGCATGGAGCAGGACTTGGCATAGTCCTCATCTCTCCAGACGGCCTAGTAGTGGAGCAGGCAGTCAACCTTGGCTTCCCAACATCAAACAACGAAGCAGAGTATGAAGCGCTTCTTGCAGGTCTCAAATCAGCATTCTACATGAAGGCCACCGAACTAATGGTTTACAACGACTCACAGCTGGTAGTGAACCAAATTTCAGGCGACTATGAGGCAAAGGATGACAGAATGGCTAAGTACCAAGAGCTGGTCAGAGCAGAGATCAAGAAGTTTGAAGTGGTGAGGATAGAACAGATCGGCAGAGAGGAAAACAGCAGAGCAGACGAACTAGCAAGCTTCGCCTCAATAGCAGATACCTCCATCCCTCATCCACTACTGATCGACTACCTGCCTAGACCAAGTATTGAAGACCCAGAAGCAGAAGAGGTATGTTACGCCGATCTAGGCCCTTCTTGGATGGATCCCATCACATTGTTCCTAAAAGATGGCACCCTACCAGAAGACAAGAAAGAGGCCAACAGAATAAGAGCAAAGTCGCAGCGATTTTGGCTCTCCCCATCCTTGGCATTGTACAAAAAGTCGTTCTCAGGACCTTACTTAAAATGTGTTCACCCCAGCAAAGTGGAAGCGTTCCTGTTCGAAATACACGAGGGTGTATGCGGCAGCCATCAAGGAGGAAGATCATTGGCATACCGAGCAATTTCACAAGAATACTGGTGGCCATACATGCAAGCGGATTCAGAGAAATATGTCAAAAAATGCAAGAAGTGTCAGAAGTTTGCACACCAAATACACCAACCTGCCAGAGAACTTTTACCCCTCACTAGCCCATGGCCATTCGCAATGTGGGGCTTAGACATAGTAGGGCCACTTCCAACAGCACCAGGCAACAGGAAGTTCTTTCTCGCAGCAACCGACTACTTCACAAAGTGGGTGGAAGCAGAAGCCTTGGCGTCAATCAAGGAAAAAGATGTGAAGAAGTTTGTCTGGCAGAATATCATCACTCGATTTGTCATACCAAAGGCACTGATATCAGACAACGGCACTCAATTCGATGGCAGAATTTTCAGGGGCTTTTGTGAAGAGTACAAGATAGAGTTCTACAATTCTACACTGGCATATCCCCAAGCAAATGGTCAGGCAGAGGCATCAAACAAGGTAGTCTTGGATGGATTGAAGAAACGGTTAGAGAAAGCCAAAGGCAAGTGGGCAGAGGAGCTCCCTCATGTCTTATGGGCTTACCGCACCACGCCTCGACGATCAACAGGAGAAACTCCATTCTCCTTAGCTTATGGCATGGAGGCAGTCATCCCATTAGAAGTTGGCCTCCCCACAATTCGAAGCGAAAACTTTGATCCAGACTTAAATGGCGAAGCCATAGCATTGGAGCTTGACCTTGCAGAAGAAAGAAGAGACAGAGCATTGGTTCACATCGCCTCCTACCAACAAGAGTTGTGCAGAAAGTATAACAAAACAGTGCATCCAAGGCAATTCAAGATCAGAGATTAGGTGCTGCGCAAAGTGATGAGAAACACCTTGGTTCCAGGAGATGGCAAGTTGGGGCCTAATTGGGAAGGACCTTACAAAGTGGTCGGATTAGCAGGCAAAAGGGCATACCACTTGGAAGATGAGGACGGTAAAGTAATTCCCAGGCCGTGGAACACTGCCAACCTCAAGTTGTTTTATTTCTAGCTTTTTTTTCTTTTAAGTATGTGTAATTTTTTACTTTCTCAATAAAACAAATCGATTCTTTTCAGCATAATTGTTTTCTGTAGAAGGTAACTTTAGTGAGTTAGGAGCATTGTAAACATAGTTGGCCTGAATAACCAACTATGACCCTTCCTAAGCCCAGGATCAGGATCCAGGCTGCAGGACGTTTGGTCGGAATAACCAAACACTTTATTCTGAGTTGGCTGGAAAAACCAACTTAGAGGTTGGCTGGATTAAACCAACACCCCTCCTAAGCCCAGGATCGGGATCCAGGCTACAGGACGTTTGGTCGGAATAACCAAACACTTTATTCTGAGTTGGCTGGAAAAACCGACTTAGAGGTTGGCTGGATTAAACCAAACACCCCTCCTAAGCCCAGGATAAGGATCCAGGCTGCAGGACGTTTGGTCGGTATAACCAAACACTTTATTCTAAGTTGACTGGAAAAACCAACTTAGAGGTTGGCTGGATTAAACCAACTCTTGTTACTATTCAGCCGAAGTAAGTTTATGGCTGAAGAGTGGTTGGCTGGATTAAACCAACTCTTTGTACTCTTCAGCCGAAGTAAGGGTATGGCTGAAGAATGGTTGGCTGGATTAAACCAACTTTGGGTACTCTTTAGCCGAAGTAAGGACATCGGCTAAAGAGTGGTTGGCTGAATTAAACCAACTCTTAATACTCTTCAGCCGAAGTAAGTATGTCGGCTGAAGAGTAGTTGGCTGGATTAAACCAACACTGAATACTCTTCAGCTGAAGTAATTATATCGGCTAAAGAGTGGTTGGCTAGTTAGATAGCTAAAACCAGAATACGGTATATCGGCCCAGATATATTTCAAATAGCAGTTAGAAAGCAACCATTCAAATCGAGATCACAATTGAGCAAATGAGTTCATGGAAAATTCATTTCAAGTGCAAGCATACAGAACAAAACCGGAATACGAGTTGAGCACAGAAGAAGATTTTTCATTGAAGTGCAAAACAAAATACAACTGAGGGGCCGCAGCCCAGTTACAAATTCAAGACAAAAGAGAAGCATTCAAAATTATCAAGTCTAGAAAGATGTTACTTTACTCCGGTTACAAGGGCAAAAACAAAAAGAAAGAAGACAATCAGTTGAAAAGATCATCAATTTCGGCATCAAACTCAGCATCGGCGTCAACACGAAGACCGGTTTCAGGCGGGAGCTCGGTCTCGGTCACAAGACTGGTTTCGGTGGGAAGCACGGTTTCACCTGGTTGTTCAATGATCAGGTCTTCCACCGTGGGCTCCACCCGAACTGACTGGTCCACATTGACAACCGGAGTGTCCTCAGAATCAGAATCTTCGTCAGAGCCTGAACCCTCTTCAAGAAATTGCTTCTGACGATCGGCAGCATATTCCGCCAGTGAGGTCGGTATGAAGTACGCTGGAGAGTTGAAGACCTCGGTCTGTGGATCTTGACCGAGCTTCTCCACAGCTGCCCTCCAGCCGCACTTAAAGAAAAGATCCTTGGCGGCATCACACTGTTGGGTATAAGCGTCCTCTGCATTCTTGAAACCTCGCTTTTCGGCTCCTTTTATGGCTTCCTTCAACTGCGTTATCTCGATGTCTTTCTTCTTTTCAATCTTGGCCAGCTAGCGCAGATACTTATCCTTCAGTTCAATGGCAGCCTTTTGCCTTTCAGCTTCGGCCGAACTAACCAGTCCGGTCAATCGACCGTTCTCAGAACGTAGCTCGGCCAGCTCCTTTCTGGCCTCCTCTAGCTCGGCCGATTTTGCTTCGGCCTCTGCCACAGCTTGCCTTGTTGTTTTTCTAAGCTCCATCACTCTCCTATGTGTAATGTTGTTTTTCTGAATGGCCTGCAAAAGAGTAGTATTTTCTCCTTTAGCCGGACTGAAAGTTGAAAAAATTACAAAGGAAAAAGATAGCTATTTACCAGGATCATTGACTTTGTTGATGACCGAATGGACTTCAGCTCGGTGTTAAGTTGCTTGTAGTGGTGCTCCATGTCTTTTGGAAGGCACACACTCTTGGCTAAATTGAAAGCCATCAAGTGATCCTTCTCGGTTACCACCGAATCAGATTCCAGAATATCTCGGTTGGCAAAGGTAAGATTGGGAGCCCATTTGGAGGAGGCAGCTCGGTCAGAGTGCTCCGGTGGAGGGCTCTGTTGAGGGCTTGGAGGAGGGCTTGGTGGCAGAATGGTCTCATCGTCGTCAACAAGTCGTTGCTCGGTTTGGCTAGTCTGGGCACGTTTGTTTCGACGAGATGAGGATGGCTGTTGAGATAGGAGGGCTACCACGGTCTCAGTGGTCTGACCGGTTTGTGGTACCTCAGCTCGGGTTGTTGCGGTTAGCAATGCCTTCAGCCTGCTCCTTTTTGCCATCTCTTGTTCGGCGGTGAGAGGCACTAGGTTGATCTGAGGCAAGGTGGGGTCCGGTTCTGGGGCGTCTTCAAGGAGGAAGTCGGCCACTCTCGCTTTTCGGCGACCGCTGTATTTGTATGTCGGTTCAAAAGCTAACAGCTTGGTCCAACTTCTCTCGTTATGTCGTAGTGCGGCGCGGAGTATATCCAAGTTCGGATAACCGTATACTGATCTGAGATGGGCTTTATCTGCAAAAGAAGACAACTGTTAGTTCGGTTCAGAAAGAGAAAGCCGAAATAAAGAAAAGCATGAAATAGAACCGAAATATTATACCGGGTATGCCTTTTTTCCAATTTATTCTTCGGCCAGGAATCTGGGCTTGATGATCTTCAAAGTTCCCAGATACCCAGAAAAAATCATCGTCGTTCAAATCTTTATCCGGTGTATCCTTAATTATTTTTTCTCGGCCACGACGTATTCTCAAATAATATACCCACCCATCCTCTTTGGATCCTAGGGAATATTGGTGGAACAGTTCGGCTAGACCGAGGTTAAGACCGGCTTGGCGGTTTAGTTCGGCTATGCCCATTATTATACGGTAGGAGTTGGTGGAAAGTTGGGTTGGGCATATTCTGGTTTGCCTAAGGAATTCGCAAATTAGGGGTTGGACTGGAAATCTTAGTCCGGTCTCGAATATTGAAAGAAGGGTAAAAGGCACAAAACTCTCATTCCCCTATGGTGTGACACCTTTTTTGGCTAGGGTAAGGTGGACGTCGGCAGGAATGTTGTAATCCTTGCGGAATTCAGCTAGGCCTCCAGGGGTTTCTACCAAAAATCTATATTTACCCATTTGTTCTATAAGTTAAGAATAAGTTAGTTCGGTTGAAAAACTGTGCTCAGTAGTTCGGTTGAGCGCGCAGAGGTGCCTGGGCAACCTAAGTCTGCAAAGTGGAAAACAAAGGGGTTAAGCACAGATCAGTGGACCGTGCTACAAATAAAGAGCAAAACAAAAGAAGTCCTACTTCGGCTACATGGGATGCTAAAGGATCTATATCGGCTTGAGCAAGGTGCTTGGTAGCTCGGTTTGAGCAAAGGATTGGTTATCTCGGTTTGAGCTTCGGTTAAGCCTATAAGGGCAGCTTTCTGAGTTCGGTTTAGAAACTAAGAAAGCTGGCTGCCCCGAAGGCTTAGCTCGGTTGATGACCAAGGTTTCTAGTGTGCTAAGTTCAACCTTAGTTCGGTGCGTTTTATCTCGGCTAAAGGCAATCAGAAGATGGTTTGATTTGTTAAAACTACTAATACAAGTGGTAGTTCGGTTGTGTAGTCTAGTCTCACTGGCGTTAAAACTACAAACAGTTTACTAGTTCGGTTGTGTGTGATTTTGGATCAAAGGGTGTTCTACAGATTATTTCATGAATGCCAGAGGTTCTAACATAGTGTTTTCAGAAGAAATAAAGCAAAATGGAAAAGATGTGTTTTGTAAAAACATGCACAACAAAGTACAAAAACAAGGAAAACAAGATGGATGTGCAAAACTTACCAGATGAAGAGGCAAGAACTGGAGGTGAGAGCAGCAGCAGCAATGAAGAACACGAGTTCACGAGGTTGGAGAACAGTGGAGGCTCAAAGAGAGAATATTTTGGTGAAATGATTCAGAATAGCAGAAAATTTGTTTTGGAAGGGCTCAAGGCGGGAACTGTTCAAATTTTTCGGAGTACGAGGGCGGCGTGACAGCTGCTCCCATCCAGTCAGAGCCTGCCACTTGTCACTGGAAAGGGAAGCGATTCAGTTTCTGTGATTGAAGCGACGTTTTGACCGGATAAGGATAGCTCGGCTTAAATGTAGCTCAGCTCTAGAGCGTTAGCTCGGCTGGAAAGGCTAAAGGGTTATTTAGCTCGGCTGGAAAGGTTAAAAACTTTAGCCCGGTTTATAGACAGGTAATCCCTATCACGCTACGCAGATGGAATTAAGGGGCAATTGAGAGGGTAATTTATATGAAATTGGGCCGAGCTGGGCAATGGGCCATTATGGGCCGCAGTACAGAGGGCCGAGTAAAAAGGCCATATAAGTTACTCCGGTCTTGTAGGTGCTTTGGAGTTAGTCCGGTCTCAAAGCCCATATGTTAGTTCGGTCCAAGAAGGCTTAGAAATTAGTCCGGTCCAGAACCATAATGGTTAGTCCGGTCGCATAAGGCCTTATTCTCTAGTCCGGTTGAGAAGTGTACTACGGATGGTTCGGTCGCCAGAATTAGTTCGGTCGCAGTATATGGAACCCATTTTGGTATGCTGAGTTTTCTTAAGTACTTGGTGCCAGAGTTAGTTCGGCTTAAACTCTTCTATGGATAGCTCGGTCCTAGCATGTGAAGCCGAGGTAGAAGACAATAAGGAAGAGCCGAACTGACATCTAGATCGGTCACTTCAATTAACATGGCAATGTTATGTCGGTCGTATGGTAGTCCGGCCATGGTAAAACCATCTCACTTGGTTTAAGCAGTGAGGGGGGTGTTGAAGGATAAGCATTATCTTTCAGGAGTGTGAATCCTAGGAGGACTCTGCATGGAGGAGTAAGAGTCCTACTAGGATTGTGCCAAGCGGAACCTATAAAAGCTCACAGGCATTACCTATGGAGAGGTAACACAACTTTGTTTTCTGAATACACAGAGCTTTTGTCTATTTGTCAAGCTTACTGACTTAGGCATTGGAGAGGTTTCCGGCACACACCCGCCGGCTAGCTCACGTTTGTGTTTTCAGGTGATAAAGCGACGACGTACGGAGCAGCGCAGACTTGATCAACAGGATTATACGAGAAGGTGTATTTCTTTCCCGTACAATGACTGAGAAAACAGATAGTAGAGAATCATATCACTAGTTCTGCTTAAATAATTACAAGAAAATTAATGAACTACATATAAATCAACTCAAACCACTTCCTTCTTCTGCATGTGAGTGTCTCCCATAAAAAAACTAGCACACGAGAAACTATGAGAAAAGTGTTTCTCGTGTGCTAGTTTTTGAAAAGTGTAATCGAGCAGAATATCTTGATCTATTTATTGAAAAGTGTTTCAACAAGAAATAGTGAAGTACAACAAATATCAATTGCCAAAGTTATGTCACAGACTGACAGCTTAAACTTCTAGAAGAATATAAAATAAATTGCAGAAAAAAATTACAGTAAACAACTAAGACTTCATAGGGAAAAAGAATGCTAGAAGTATGGAATAAAGTATCAAGCAAGGGTGTCAAACCTGAGCTATGGCAGCCACCCGTTCAGCCAAAGTACCATATGCATGGGACAAATGCTTTGCTGTGGCAGTGTCCATCACTCTGGCACAACTTTACCACTGTACGACTTCTTCATGCGGACATATTGTTGGGCAAGCACCGTAAAAGATGCAGGGTCATATCCATCTCCACCAATAAGACGTAGGTTGTATGTCAAACATTTGTTGGTAGGACTCAGCTTACCAGACTTGATAGCTGTATCAACTGCATCTTCTGCCATGCTTACTCATGTAAAGAAAACAGAAGTTTCATTAGAATAGACTGACAGGAAAAAGTTGCTTCACACTTCTAACATTGATTTCACTATAAATTAAGGGGCATAGAACTGGAAGTGCTAGCACAATGAGTATTTAACTAAATTCAGGGACATGATTGTACCAAAGCATAAAAAAGACGATCCCAGTGCATACAAGTTTCAATTTCCAAAAACTAATACAAATTCAACAACTTATAGGGAAACCTAGATCAGCCAATATAAAATGTACCTTCTGTATGTAGTCCACTTTCCACCAGTAATCGTGACTAAACAGGGGTAATCTTCGCATACAACATGATCCCTGGAAATGCTCTCAGTGTTCTTTGCTCTAGGATCTGTTGCCAATGGGCGAATACCACTCCAAGCAGAAAGAACATCTACAGGCCGTACCTAAATTGTCCTGGTATATTTTTAGTATCCACTAAAAACTGAATAATTAAACAAAATAGATGACACCTAGGTTGACTCACATCAACATAAATGGACCAGAATAAAACTAAAGCCTCCCTAAGAAAACAAAATTGAAGTAAGAAACTAATGAATTTGTGATGATGTCTTGACATGTATATGAAAAATATTTAAAACATCAACCATTATTGCTTCTTAACAGCATGATTGTATTGGCAAATATCCACCAATACAAAAAAACTAATTGGTCCACAGACCTGGAAGGCAACCAGACCAAATAAGCAAGTTAAGTCATAAATTTGAGATCCCAACTTCTTGAGGTATGCCTAGACTTGAGGAGATCTCTAATATGGGAAGGAGCTACTAAAATTGGAAAAACCACAGAATATTCTTCTCATCTTCTGTGACAAACTATAAATCAGTCAGTATGTGGATCACTTGGATAGCATTACAAAACTATTTACACCTACAAGTGTCAGCAAAAACACATGCAAAGATGCAGAGAGTCAGACAATGCTGAGAAGGCTACACAGGCCAACACATTCTTGCATACTTCATACATCCTTAGCTATGCTTCAATATTTTCTTTTGGTTAATGTAGGTGCAAAATATTTAGGTTACATTATCTCAAATGCATACCAATTACATGCAAATTGAACAGATTGAAGGAGGACATGTCTTAAGCTAAATCTGCACAGAAATGGCTGGCATTTGTTTAATATGTGAGTGCAACATGTTTCCAAAGACTAGGGAGCCTTAGCCATATAAAATGGTGAGGGAGATGCTTATAGAATCTATCAACTTTCATCACTAGGAGATATTTAAGTATTGAAAGGGTTCAAACTGCAAAAAAGCTACTATAAGATCCTCTACATAGTAACATTTCAGCATCAACAGTGGATATTGAGGTTTCAATGGGCATTTCATTTGATAAAAAAATTGAGATGCATATCTTGAGCATTCCAGTCTATAAGCTACATTATGCTATGGGATCAAAAGACATCTGCCATGGAGTTTGCTTTAAAAATAAGAGATAGGTGGCAACATTTAAAGCTGGGCCTATAGTCCAAATGGTAAGGACTGCACAGCATAATCTTGACACAAAAATTTGAGGCTCACATCAAAGAAAATGATATCAGACAGATAGCAAAAGTTGAACTTCAACCAACAAAAAGAAAGAAACTTCTTATTCTTCAGTCCAACTCCATTTAGAATACGATAACACAGAGACAACCAGATAATAGTGTATATCTTCAGGTTTTGTTTTTCATAATTCCACAAAGATTTACAGAGATGACCAGAATTTTTTTTATTTTTTATTAAGAACAAACTTCACCAAAAATCCCATAAAAAATAACTTTACAAAAAACAAATATTTGGAAAATTAGCATTCCATGCAAGATATAGATGAGCATGCACACACAAAACAAAAAAAAAATGCACAAACCTTAACATTAAGGTAATCACAGATGGCATCCAGTATAAATTCAATCTCATCCTCATTTGGTTCTGGAAGCATTGTAATGGTGGTGCTGGAATCCGTAGTGCCAGCAACCGTTCTTCCCAACCACGGCAGCATGAAGACAACACATCCATCTTTTGTTGTGGGAACGATTAAACCCATTCCCTTGGGAGAATAGTAATGTGGAAGCACGATATGAACACCACTGCTTGGACAGATCATAAGTTTTGCATCATTGCCAGCCATTTTCCTCACAGAATCACAGAATGGCCCAGCCGCATTCACAACAACTTTTGCATATGCATCAAACTCTTTACCTGCACAATTTATCGAGCAATAAGGATCATATAAAATCGAATTAATCATATTGATGACCCTACTTAAACCAAAATTCTAAGCATTGAAACCATGAACACAAAAGCAAGAACAACCAATGAGGGAGAGAACCCTTAAATAAACAAGCAAAAATCATTTGTGTTGAGATGGGGATATTTTTTTTCTTTTAATTTTCTACAAATAAGTTAAAGCTCAAACACTCCTGCCACTTCCAAAACAATGTTGAATAACAATATGCAAAAGAGCATAATCACCACGTGTGAAGAACACCTCACGCACATATAGAAGCTGTTAATGACTTTCTTTAATTAATCCAGAGATGTAGTTGGTGCCCCTAAGTCTTGACATATATACTAAAATATGATAATCAAAAAAAAATTAATAATTAAACTTGCATGTTGCTACATCCATAGGGCAGGGTCAAATGTGATTGAGTGAAACATACTTGGAAATCATAAAGCAGAATGGTGCAAAATATCATAGTGGCGCAAATCTCGAGGCTTGAAACTTTATTGTATTTCACAGTGGTAAAAAGAATGAGACAAAGTTTAGAAGTTTAAATCTTCATGTTGACAATAATATGCCAAAACATAGTGCTTATCATACCTGTCAGATTGTCTCAAATATGAGCACGCAACCTTCATCTTTTAGAAAGGATATGACTTCAGCATGGTTAAGCACAGCTGCACCTGCTAATGCAGCAGTGCATGCTAGCCCAACATTAACTCTCGAGTCATTCATTTGTCCATCATAATAAACCACTGTGCCCTTCAAGGTTCTATCTTTGCCCTTCCTTGCAAGAGTGGGGAACAGTTCAACAGACTCTAGTGCAGAATAATATCTGGACAGGTGCAGGAGGCGTGGTCCTGCAACCAGATCATACAGTTTCAAGCCCATCCAGAAGTACACTGCCTCAAACCAGTTAAAACACGGTGTCATGCATGGCAAAGCATTGCATAAGTGTGGAGCATTCTCAATAACCTGTTTACGCTCCTCGAGAGCATGGAATACCAGCTTCAATTGTCCAGTCTAAATTAAAAACTGCTTTCTCCAAGTACTGAACTCCTGAAAATGTTGTTTAAATGAGTACTAACAATAAAAGAGGAATTTGACAATATTAAAGAATGTTAACAAAAAACAGCAAAATAAATACAAGAACGATACTAATAAAAACTTCCTGAGTAATAAAGAATTATTTGCAGAAGATGAACAACTTTCACTACATTCATAATTTATTTTGTTATAGATAAAAGCAATCTATTAGAGTGCAAAAGAGAAAGAAATCAATGTTAGTTTTGACACTTCAAAATAAAGCAGTTCCAAGAACAACTGTCAACCATAATGTCTAGATAATCCACATATACAAAGTGTAATGTCTGATGCCAGATACTATGACACCATAACGATGTTTGTTTTTCCCTTTTGTAACTAAATCATAAAAACCCCATAAGCTGGCCTGTTATAGAAGGAAGGCTCCAACTCATGATCTCAGCCTTCTTGAGACATAGTCCACGACCACGTTCATGACGTAGGTGGTTGGTGGAATATTCACATGAAGATTGTCAATTGAGTCGTTAGAATTTGATTAAAAGTCTTTCAAAATATATTGCTTTATTTTCTTACTTTTAAATGTCCTTAGGTTTTAAGGGACAAAAGCTTGAGGCTTGAGTTGTTAATAGTGTTTGAAAACATTTTTAGATGTTTTACGATTCTAGGATCAAAATCTTAGGCCTAAATCCATATTAGGTAGGGTGGTTTTATATGTTAATTACTTGTCATTAGGGTTTTTGTATTCGCTCAAAATGGCTTCTTAGGAGAAAAACGAAAAAGGTCTTGACAAATTAATAAACGCTTTAATTCGAGCCTCGTGCATTGAGTCCCCCATTTTTTAGATTCCCACAAACTTCATCCAACTTTCTTGGTTTTAGAAACCATTGGCCGTTGTTATAGAAATCATTTGACTAGGGTGGCCTAGGATTGCTACCAAAGTTTGAAATTACATTATTAGCATTACACTGTGACCAATATAAAAATTATAGCAGGTATACCAGTTGTGATGAAAGAAATGCCTTTTCTACTTCTTTGAATATCTTAATTGTGGAGAACCAAATAGGTTTTTACTTTGTTCAAGTTGAAGATGGTAGAAAGATAAGAGAAAGGTCTAAATACTAAAGGAATGTGGATCAAAGTTGTGAGAGCCATGATGATCTAGGGTCCAACACATGTTATGTGGCGAAGTCAGGATTTTGTTTCAGAAGGGGCACCTTTGAATTAAAATCTTAACAAAAATCATAATTTAACTTAATTTTTATTTGATGGTAGGACTAAAAATTAATGCGATGCAAAAATTATATTTAAATATAAGGTCAAGTTAACTAATCACTATCTTTATTGTTATTAATTTATTTTATATATGATGATCATCACGGTTTAAAAAATAATTACATATACCCTCATAAAATATGAAAACAAAATTATATTAAGATGAACACACATAAAGAGATATAGTGAGGATAGAGAAATAAATGAGAAAATGATGAATACATAATATACAACGGCTATTATATATTACTTGTTTTTTTTCACCGTTTTGAATAATTGAATTACATGGCAATATATTATTAGTTGTCATTAATTGTGTAATAATTTTGTGTCGTATAAGAGGTGGTATAAAATAGTGACAAAATATTAGTGATATATAACATTTCTGTACTATCAAATTTATAAGAATTTTTTTTAGTATAATTAAACATTTAAAGTGATAAATTAAACATTTTTTTATAAAAAAAGTAAAGAAAATAGTGATATAAAAATTTCAATATATTACTTGGATTAAATTGAAATATATATTTTTATTAGGGGTAAAAAGATAATTTTCCAATGTTGAGGGGGGGCACGTGACCCCTCTGGGCCTCACGTGCCTCCGCCCCTTATGTCCTTAGAACAAAATAATCAAATTTGAAACGGGGAAGGAGAAGAATGATTCATATTCTTGATACTTGTAATAGCTTGTTAATTTGTGTTAAGATATGTAAATTTGAAACTAATAAGCTAACTGTTGTCTTTAAAAAATTCAAAAATAATGTGTCGTGTGTTGTATTACTATTATAATGATTATTAAAAATTAGAAAAACTATCATATTGCGCTAATGAGCTCTAAATGCAAACTTATTTGGAGTTTGGGGGATGATGACTGCTCACATGATTCTAAAGATACTTGACAGGTTAGGTTGTTGTTACGCCCCAAGCCTCGTGACAACGCTGCACACTCATCTAAATGAGCATGCAAGGCTAAGAGTCCAATAAAATAAACCAACAATATAAAATACACAAATTAAATCTTAAATTATCATAATGCCAAAATCCATAAATAATAAACCATCCTTGTCATATGAAATTATCCACCAAGTTCACTACTATAATCCACTAACAAACTAGTAACCCAAAGTAAAGTAAAATCGTAGTCCTACTCTCGGCACTCCCACAAGTAAAAAAAAAAAAATGCACGCAGCTCTACTCCTCAGAATCTAAAAATAAATAAAATAAGGGTAAGCTAGACAGCCCAGTAAATAACCAAACATCACTGCTAGCGGGATCAAGTATACAAAAAAAAAAAAAAGTTGATAACTAATAAATATATTTTTGCTACAATTAAATAAATAAACAATTATTTCGTAAGATACTTTCATAGCTGAAAGTAACCAATGTAGCAATAAAATTTAATTGAAAAGACAATGAGATAATTCTAAGTAGTTTCGTAGTTCAAATCGATGGTTTGATATTCAGACGGTTCAATGATTCGATTTACAAAACCCAAGTCTTAGTGGCTACGGTCATTTAGCCCGTGACAAAGCCCAAAACATCACTCTAGGCGGTGAAGCCAAAGAATTAGTCTCTGAGCCAATAGGGAATAAACAACCCCTATTGGCTAGAGTCTAAATCATAGTCAGACTAGAGTGATGTTTAAACACAGCTTTTAAATAAAATATTCGATATTTTCAGAATAAACATTTGATACAATTTTCAGAATAGTTTCACAGAATATTCAAAGAATTTTCATAATAATATCCGATGCTATTTTATACTTAACCCATATTTTATTTTAAGAGAACAGAAAGGCTATAAATAAATAATTATAATTTCAAACGATTCTTTAGGAATAAAAATGAACCAATAGTGATGGAGGGTTACTTACCTCAAACAACTAAAATAATATTTCCCAAGCTAATCTCAAATTACCAAGATCCATCTCAATCTCACAAACCTAATAAAATATTACACCGCATAAACAATTATTATTTGCACCCATCCTTCTTTTCTTGTAACAACAATAGAATAAATTAATCCAATAATCTACTAGGAACTCCCACAATTCAGCATCAAAACAGAGCTACCACGACTTCAGAAATTCTTAACCTATATTATTCTATTGTTATTTATATACATGTATAAATTTGTAACTGCTTGCAGTCAATCTTGTATTCCACAAACACACCACCATTAAACTTAACCCATCACATATCAATCTCAAAATATGAACCACCCAAATGGAATGCAAAATACATTCTAAAATTGAGCGAAACCGACACCCCCAACATAGACTACATCAATATATTTATTTAATCATATATGCCCATAAAATCATCTATTGATATATTAACACTAAATTCATAGATAGAAATACAATAAAATAAATCTCACTTAAGTGATAAATAAAGCAAAACCACCACTCTATGAATCCTCCCTCCTCTTTTTTTGGTTTTGATTTCTTTTCTTTAACTTTTTCAAACCCTTGTTGCCTTCTACCTTCCGCAGCATCCGGAAGCCTCTCTTTGTTTTTTTGTTTTTGTTTTTGTTTTTTTTCTTTTTGTCTCCAAGACTAAAAACCACGGCATGATGGCTTATTTAACCTAATTTTTTTTTCTAAAATTACAAAATTACCCTCCTAAGTTATAGAAATTATAATGTCATCTTATAACTAATTTCTTGATATAACTAAATGACCAATATAAATTAATTTAATTACCAATCTATCTAATAAAATAATTCTACACATAACTTGGTTTTACAGTTGTAATCTAGATTATTAACATTTAGCTGGTCTTGTGGTTTGTCTGGCTACTCCATACTTGCCCTTGTAGTCTTACTCAAACTGCTTTTTATCAAGAGCGATGACAAGAATTTTTAGTCATCTAGTCAAGGTGCACATAGGATGGGGAAAGCATCGTTTCAGTGGAAGTTGTTGGAACTTTATTTTCTATTCCACTCAAGTTCTTCAAAGATACAAATAGGATTTGGGTTTTAGGAAGTGATTGTGGTTGTGGCAGTGATGGTGGCGATGGAGATTTAGTGTTGGTGAGGTGGTGATGATGGTCGCCATTGCATGTGCCCTTGATGGTTGTCTTTGATGGGCTCAGAAGAAGAGGGTAGAGAGAGAAATGGGAGGAAGGGGAATCTTCGGGTCCGGATGAGGAGGTTGAAGTCTGTAACAAGGAGGAGAGGGTTGAAGCCTTTGATCCGAACCTAAATTGGCTATTCCATGAAGATGAGGTATCGTTTTCTTCTTCTATTAAGCACACTGACTGAGGGTGAGAAAGTCTTTGATTCTGGGGAAAACGTATGTGACTCTTTTGACAAAGATAACATGAACTCTTCACTTCCTAATCATCTTCAATGCATTCAATCTGAGTCAGTTTCTGGGGGGAGTCACTCTTGGGTCATTTTTTCTCACATCCTAGCAGAGTGGTTTCTACCAAGAATGACAATTTGCCTTAGTTATATGCTAGTAGATTCTCTACCAGTGATAGTTTGAACCCACATGCAATTAACAAGGAAAGTCATAGGGATGATCTTCCGATGGAAGTGTCTACTAATCATAGGCTTGAGAGGAACGATGTTCTTGGGAATGACGGTGATTAATCCAAAAAATGGTCGAGGAAAATGAGTATGTGTCTTTCCCTTTGGAAGAGGGAGATGTGCCTCACTTTACACAATTACTTGACACTCTTGGTTTGTCACGAGTTAGGAAGAATAGGAAGAAGTCTAGGTCTAGGAGTGTGGGGTTTACATCCAAGGATGGTAGTAGTCATAGAAGCTCGAGGCAGAGAAAAGGGATGAAGGAATTAAGAAATCTTGAAAGTGGCATTAATTATGAGGGGCGGGAGAAAGAGACAAGGGGCGATGTTGGTTCTCGATGAAGATTTTGAGTTGGAATGTTGGAGGACTACAGTTTTGTAGGAAAAATGTGGTAATTAAAGAGGTTTTGAAAATTCATCAACTAGATAGAGTGATGTTTCAAGAGACAAAGTGAGGAATGTGATAGAGGTTTCATTAGGAGTGTTTGGGGGACTAGGTTTAGGAGATGGGTTGTTTTAACTTTTAGCAGGAGATCAGGGGGAATTTTGATTATTTGGAATGAGAGATTCTATCGGAGTGTGAGATAGTTGTTGGGGTGTTTTCATTGTCCATTAGGTTTAGGAATCGGGATACAAGGAATGGTGGTTTACGGGGGTTTTTGGTCCCAATATGCCTAGTAGTCGTCAAGAATGGTAGGAGGAGTTGGTAGGATTACTTAGGCTTTGTTCCCCTAAGTGGTGTGTGGGCGGAGATTTCAATATGGTTCGGCTTATTTCGGAAAAACTCAATGGGGTTTCTACAAATAGGAGTATGCGGGATTTCGACTCTTTTATGAGGGAGTGTGAGTTGGTCGACCCTCTCTTGAGTAATGCTGGGTTTACTTGGTCTAATCTTCAAGAAAATATTGTGTGTTGTAGGTTGCATAGGTTTCTTCATACTCTAGGGGTGGGAGGATTTGTTTCCTGATATAAGGCAAGAAACAAGGCCAAGAGTTGTGTCAGACCATTGCCCGATGATTCTTGAGAGCTTTCCTTTTAAATAGGGTCCTAACCCCTTTAGATTCGAGAATATGTGGTCGAAAAATCAATCTTTTAGGGAGAATTTGAAGGATTGGTGGGCGAGTAGTAAAGTCCATTTGGTGGGAGGGTTTTAAGTTTATGCGAAAGCTGAGAGGAGTCCAGGATATTTTAAAGGTTTGGAAGCATGAAGTTTTTGGTGATCTAAATGAGGTGAAAGTGGAGTTAGTTTAGGATATAGAAAAATTGGAAGCGGAGGAATTTGGGGAGGGTTTATTTAGGGCTTTAAGGGATAAGAGATCATTGCTCAGGATGAAGTTGGAAGAGCTTTTTTTAGGGAGCAGATATTTTTGGGACAAAGAGCTAAGTTGAAATGGGCTAAAAGAGGGTGATACCAATTCTAGATTTTTTCATAGGGCTGCATTGGGAAAGAGGAGGAAGAATTTTTTTAAAAATTTGGAGGTAGGACAGGGTGTGGTGGTGAGTAAGGAGGAGTTTGTTGTCAAGGAGATTTTCAATTTTTATTCAAATCTCTATTCTGATGGGGGAGTGGATCGTCCAAGGATCGAAGACATTAATTGGGCTCTTGTGGAGTCAACGACAGCCGATTGGCTTGAAAGACCCTTTGATGAATGTGAGGTGAGACAGGCGGTGTTTGAGTGTGAGAGAGATAAGGCTCCAGGTTTTGATGGTTTTTTAATGGCTGTATTTCAAGATTGTTGGGACATTGTGAAAGGGGATCTTATGAGAGTGTTTGGTGAGTTCTTTGAAAGTGGGGAGGTCAACTTATACACCAAGGCATCCTTCATTTGTCTAATTCCCGAGAAGGAGAAGTCGGTCGAGATTGGGGATTTTAGACCCATTAGCTTGGTTACATCAAAGGTGTTTTCTAAGAGAATTAGGGTGGTCCTTGGGGAAACCATGTCTTCTGCACAAGATGCGTTTGTGCAGGGACAACAGATATTAAATGTAGTCTTAGTAGCAAATGAGGTTGTTGAGGAGTATAGAGGGTTACATAAGGAGGGTGTTGTCTTTAAGGTGACTTTGAGAAGGCGTATGACCATGGTGATTAGGGCTTTGTGGATTTTGTTTTAGAAAGGAAGGGGTTTGGATCTAGGTAGAGAATGTGGATTTGGAGGTTCTTGTCGTCGTGCAATATGTTGGTCATTGTGAATGGTAAGGCTGGGGACTCTTTTCGGGCATCTAGGTGTCTAAGGCAGGGTGATCCTTTTTCACCATTTTTGTTTATTTTAGTTGCTGATGTGTTGAGTCGGATAATTGATATAGCTAAGGATAAACGTGTTATTGAGGGATTTGTGGTGGAGAGGGATAAGATCAGAGTCACTCATCTACAGTTTGCGGATGATACTATATTTTTTTCATCAAAGGAGGAAAGTAAGGTGGGTAGTTTGCTAAAGATTTTGAGAATTTTTGAAATTGTGTCGGGCCTCAAGGTCAATCTTAGCAAGAGTAGTGTTGTGGGTATTAATCTGGGAGAAAGCTATGTGCGAAGGGTGGCGGATATGTCGGGATGTTCCATTGAATTATTTCCTTTCAAATACTTGGGACTTCCATTGGGGGAGATCCTAGAGTGGTGTCCTTTTGGGAGCCTGTTCTTGTCGAAATTGGGAAAATATTGGAGGGATGAAAGCAAGCTTTGTTGTCTAAGGGAGGGAGATATACTTTGGTAGAGTTTGTATTTAGGCTATGTTCCTATTTATTTCTTGTCCATATTCAAGATTCCGGTTAGCATTGCGAGGAAAATTAAGAAATTGATGAGAGATTTTCTTTTGGGAAGGGTGTGAAGAGGGTAAAAGGGTTCATCTGGTTAAGTGGGAGGTTGTTTCACTCCCTAGGGATAAAGGGGGTCTGGCTATAGGAAATATCATTGCTAGGAACATTGCTCCTTTGGGCAAGTGGTTGTGGACATTTCCTATTGAAAGTGATTCGCTATGGTGTTCAGTTGTTAAGAGCAAGTATTGTGTTCAACCCAATGGTAGAGATTCTAACGTGGTTAATAGAGACAATTGTCGTTCTCCGTGGAAGTCCATTTCTCGCTTGTATCCACTTGTGTCTGATTTCCTTTCATTGAGAGTAGGGAATGGGGTGAGCATCCGTTTTTGGGAGGATGTGTGGGTAGGAGATATCTCATTTGATAGAGCTTTTCCTCTTCTTTATCGGTTGGTTCGTTCTAGGAATGTTTCAATAGCGCTAGTGGCATGCTCTTCTATGGCTCCCATCTCTTGGAATTTTGATTTCCTTAGGAACTTAAATGATAGTGAGGTGGTTAAGTTTGCATCTTTGTTGGTATTGCTTCATGGGGTATCTCTTTCTTCCTCTCGTGACATTCGGGGATGGAATCTTAGTTCTTCAAGGGTCTTTTCCTATAAATTGTTTTTTGATAAGCTTATTGATAATCCCTCTATTCCTTTGTTTCCTATTCATAAGAAAATTTGGAAAGCGGTTGTTCCTCATAAAGTGAAGTTCTTCATGTGGTCTTTAGCTCAAAGGGGTGTCACAACTAATGATGTTCTCCAAAGAAGAAGGCTTAATCACTCTCTTTGCCCTCAATGATGTGTGATGTGCAAGATTCGGAGGTAGCGGATCATTTATTCCTTCCGTGCCTAGTGGCTTTTGTATTAGGGCAGTGTCTTTTCGGCTTATGTGATGATCAGTGGGTTGCTCCGCGGGACTGCATTGAAATGCTTCTTGTTAGGTTCAAAGGGTTTGGGGGCACCAAAAGAGCCAAAACATTGTGGTCAAGCATTGTTTTTGTGATTTTCTGGACTATATGGTTGGAGAGAAATGCAAGACTCTTTGATGGCAAGGAATCAAACATAGAGGCTTTGTGGGATAGGGTGGTATACCTGGCTTCGTTTTGGGCATTTGTATCACCTCCTTTTAAAGGAGTTCCCTTGTTCTTGATCTCTAGGGATTGGGCTGTTGTTTGCCATCTCTAGAGCTAGGTGTTTTGTGCTTTTGTTTTGTTCTTTCTCCTTCTTTGTATGAGAACTTCTTGTCCTCTTTCATTTTTCTTTTTTAATAAATTTTTTGTTGATGCTAAAAAAAAGAAAAAGAAATGGGAGGTAGGGGAAGGCATTGTTTAGTTGGAGGAGAAATAATGAAATTACTTTTATCTATATAGTTGTTTAACTGGCTACTTGAAGAAAAAAAAAAAATTTATTTGGCTAAAAACCTTTCTACAATCTGAAGTCTCAAATGAGAGTAATTAAGTGAAATCACAGATTCTGTTATCACAGTTTTGAAGTGTGATTACTGCTGCCTCCTATATTTTCATATGTGCTCATGTGATTATATATTACATAATTTGGACTGATGTAAGATTTTTTTGGGCATCAACAATAAATTTATATAGAACTTCCTAATGTGTTGAAACATTTTCTTCTTTTTCTCTTATTTTACTTTATCTACCATTTTCCTTTGAAATTGGGTTCCCTTAATAACTTTAGTGAAACCTGTGATGAACTGCCATTCGGCTTCAACAAGATGCATGAATTCTCCACAGTTGATGGTTTTGTGGAGGTAACTGAAAGCGTGGCAGAGATGATAAAATACGTGGCCAATGAGCCCTCGGTGGGACTTTTCTACGTCCAGCAACATAACCAAAATGCAGTGCCAAACCTTATTAACCTCAAGAACAATGTCATGGAGAAGTCTTGGGAGTTGACTTTGCATACAGAAGATCTGGAAGATTCTATCACAATGGTGAGGTCTATGAAAGACTGCGGCTTCCCTATAGCTGATGAGATGATTGGAGACATCAAGAAATCTCTAGCGATCATGTCAGCAAAACAACCTAAAAGAGGGTTGATCCATAACCCAAGTTCAGGTTTTCAAATGGGAAGAACTAGTTCGTGGGGTCCATCTACTTGGGGTTGTAATGCAGATTCTATGCGGCAAGATGGTGAAAGAACTGGTAATTATCTGACATCGGTTTTAAAGTCAGTGAAAGAAAGAGCCAGCAATTTCAAGTGGCCTCAACTTGACCGTAAAGAATCGATACAAAGCAAGGGCGAGAAACTTGTGTCTTATCTTAATCCACCACTACCAGTTTCAGCCTCAATCACCACTTCTACTCTTGCCTGATGCAGAAGCTGATGAATTGCCCATGTCAAGTCAGATTGATGATGAGCTACAACAACAACTCCCAGTTGATGAAAGTGCATCGAATCATCAGTTGGTTTCGTTTTCAGAGAACTATGATGAATTTACGGCTGAGAGAGAAGCAAAACTTGGGGAGTGGTTGGGAGGGACCGATAAAGAGGATGGTCGTCGCTTGGAGGAACTGATGCAGGAGTACAGCTCAACGACACTTTGAATGCTGCATAAGGCTTTTTGTAAATTATATTTTGCTGTATAATTATTATCATGCTTGGGCATCACAACACACTAATCAGATCATGGTGCTAAAAGTAGTAGTAGTTAATCCATTGATGTTTCAGAGTGGAAAATTCCTCGTAAAATTCTTGAAATGTGTTTCTGGCAGTATTGTTGAAGCAGAAATCTTCTTTCTTCCTCTAAATGATCTTTATGCATTCCTAATTTTGCATTTTGTTACGTTTGATTGTAACTTGTTAATAAAATGTAAGCTTCTTTCACAACCTTAACAGAACAATTGAGTTATATTGGTGGTGGTGGACCAGGGTGGTTGGTAGCAGCAGTGGGGCGGTGGAGGTGGCGGCATTGGTATAGTGTTGTGACATTGACAAAACTTTAGTCTGAAAACATTTTCACCTTCCAAAACTGGATTTTTTTTTTTTTATTTTGTTCAAATAAGCCTGTTTTTTTTGTTGACCATTAAAAACATTTTCTATTTGATTTTCTCCTTCCACCGCTTTTCACAGGAGCTTCTTTCCCACCCACAGCTCTAAAACAATGTTTGAACACTATAATATGAAATCCAGCAATGCTAAACAAGGGAAATCATGGATGAACAAGCTTACTGCATTTGAAATGAAACAGAAAGTGAAGCCAATCGTTTTTAGAAACCATCAACACACGATATGAAAACTTGGCCCATATGAGACACTCTGATAAAAACAAAAAAAAATGCCCACATACAACATTCTTCATGAATATGGTTTTGCATTAATTCTGAGGCCTGAACCCTAAATTTTCTTCAATAACCACCACCAAAATACATTACCCCAGGATCTTTTTCCCATATTGTCAGCATCCACGTCCGTGGAGATCTTTCTGTTCAGCCACTAGCACCAGATATCAACAATCACCACCTTGTCAGATCCTCGCTTGAGAAGGCCAATGTGCCATGAAAACCCCATCAACAAGTAATATGAAAACTTTACACCTCTTGTCTCGTCCAGAGCCCTCCTATGGTTCGGCAATAACAGAACCCAATAGGTTGAGACAGCATGTAGTCAGTCTTTACTTGACATCTTGCATCAGGAAAATGGGCAACAGGTATGTTTAGGACATGCATTCCATCTACACAACTCCAACTTAAACAGGCTCTGTGATGAGGTAACAACGAAGATCCCAATCAAACTCTTGATCCATTTTTCGATGGACATTGCATTTGTTGATATTATGCACAAGCATAACAACCTTCTAGTACTTGGTGATAGTGGTGATCCTGCAGAAGAACACAAACATATTTATAATGAACACAAACCTATATATAGATCAGAACATGACATGGGCAGAACAAGAGCAACGCACGAGCACTATCTTTGAAACTTGAAAGATATAAACAAAAAAAATCTAAAATAAATTTGCATATATAAATAAGTATGGGACACCCTTTTATTCAAACAGTCACAACATAATTAACTTAGAAACCTATAACCAGGGAAAGTATATGAATTTAAAGGCCTCCCTAAACTTTTGTCTTATTACCCAATTTTACGTCCGGACTATGGGCATTATTTTCCATGTCAGATAGAATAAGACACAATTCTAAGCAACTGTGCACAAATTAAATGGAGTGAGTCTCGATTTTACGACTACCCCCTTTCTAAGTAGCATTTTAAATATTTCAAATAAAAAGGTGTAGTTTTATTTGTACTGATTGTATGTTGGAAAATTAAATAAAAAGGAATAGTTTTGGTTGTTCTTATAGCACCTAAAGGATGAATATGTCTTCCAAAATGGAAAAACTAAAAGAGGTGGAACTGCCAACTTCCACCAAAAAGTAACAATCAATATTTAAAGACCACTCCTATTGGAAACGTTTATGCTAAAAACGTATAAGGTTTTTCAACACACGTAAATGTTTTAGAGAATGGAATATCCCCATTACTGTAATCTATACCACAAATTTAAATAAGATGAAATAAAATAAAACAAACATACACTCGTACACAAATAAATACACATGTATGCACGCAGAGGATACTCTATAAATATGACCAAGCAAACTTAAGCTTGGGTACTCTTACATCACAATTTACTTGGTTAAAATCGCCCTAGTAAACCACGACATGAAGAAGTAAATTTGCATTTGACTTTCATATGCACCAAATATGAATTGAGCATTTCAAGTAAATTTCAAATTACCTGACACAAAAAAGCTGGAATTGCACTCAATCAAGTAACTAGTTGCAACGTTTTCTCTACAATTGTTCCTACATTTGTTCTGCCATTTTACCATTTGTCATATTTAAACTGGGAGGAGAAAGTGAGCCATGCAAACCACCCACAGGTGTATTCACAGAAGGGGTAGAGCTAGTGCTATTTCCAACTATTTTAGAGCCCAAGTTTTGATTTGGGGAAGAGAGAGACCCAATGCCATTCCCCACCACCATAGCTCCCCCACCTAATTTTGGAGCAGACTCGTATTGTTGAAGCGCATTACTTTAGCCATCCTGAAATTAGCCAATAGATGTTTTGAGATGAAGAAACATAATTGATATTAATTAAGATATTCATATCATACCTAACCAATTTTTGCTTTGAAGTAGCTAATTTTGGCTTGGATATCCCTTTTCAAAAGAAAATGTAAAACGTTAATTTCAAGTTTCATGAACTATACTTCACAATCTAGAACAAGAACCAAATCTTAAAATTTATTCGGTTAATCTCAAAGCACCTACCAGATTTAAGAGTCAAAGATGTCGAAGAAGACTTGTGATTGGCCCTCTCGGCCTTAATAGAAGCAATAACTGAATCTGCAGTAGGCCCTAGACCTTTTCTCCCAATCAGCTTCACTCCAAGCTTTTAGGAAAGGTAGTTCAACCTCATCTCATCACCCCCTCTTACTTCCCTCAGCTCAAGCACCTGTTGTCTTGATAACAAAGTGTAAACATGAAACTCCTGCCGCTGATTAAAATGGGACTGAAGCTGCTGAAAAAGTAATTTATTAGAGTACGATTGATCTGTCTTTGGACCTTCATGATTTTTCTTTCGTGGGCCACTAAATGTCACCCTTAAAACTGCTGTAGACCTGCAGCATTGCTACCAAAAATTACAGAAAAACTCCCAAATTCCAAATCAGGTTCTCTGAATAAATCTGCAAGAAGGGAAGCACAAGAATGTGCATTTTTGATGGACTCTTTTCTACTTCTTGCTTCAAGGCTCTGACAGTAGCATAGTGAGCCATATTGGCAGCTTCTCTTAGCCCACTCAGAAAGGCTCCATGCATAGTTGCAGGGTAGCGCCTAGTAGTTGCCTCCCCAGCAAAGAAAACTCTTCCATCTCCTACATTCTCTGCTAAGATATCATAGTCATCTCCTGATGCCCCGACTGCGACATTAGAGGCTGAAAGGATCAGTACCCCATCTGGTACAGACAGTTTGGATAGGCTCTGGGACATCAATTCCTTGTGGTTCATATACACCTGCAAGCATTGGACCCAAAATCTCAATGTACTAATGATCACTTAATAAGTGATACTACTTGCAAGTACTTCAAAACAAGAGAATAATTTTACCCCAAGCATATTGAGAATTTAACCTCTTCAAAAAACAAGCACAAACATAAATACATATATATAGAAAACAACTAGGTTGAACTCACTAATAAATTCAGGTTGAAAAAGGCAATGGAACTAAGCAAATCCATTGCCAAATAAATTATGTGGGCACAGAGCACTGAAAAGTCATCTGGAATAGTTCCAAAGTTCACCATTTAGGAACTATTAACCATGTCAAATTTACAAGAGGATAATTTGTACATTATCCAATTATGCATCATTTATAGGCTCAATCCATTTAACAAAAAGCTCTCATAATATGCTAGTGAAAAAGGAATTAAGGTTTCAAACTCAAAGATTGAAACGAAGCATAAATAGACACACATACATATTCACACCTTTCAGAATCCGAAGAACCTGGGTCACAGCATCAGTGGGAGGCATGCAATCAAAATTATGTGCAGCTTCTCCGGCTACTAAAGCAATCCCAAGAGTGCCTTGATGCCTCCATCTTCTCTAAGCATCACATGTAACTTCTCTATTGTGAAACAAAGAGCTCTGCATCAATATTAAAGACTCTATTCCACATAGGATTACTTTTCTAATGCTCATGAAACACTTCAGCAACAGGTGGTTTTGTGTTGTGCAAAATCGTGGTTTCAATCACACGATAAAGCAGTAAATAAAAGAACAAGCGCGCACACAAAAAACAAGAACACAAGATATACATAGTTTGACAGGATGCATACATCCATGGTAGATAGAAAACAAAATCTACCTTGCTCAATAAGGATTACGTGACTCTCAACCTCTCAACACAGCTATGTATTCTGTAACACTCTATGAAACCTGACCTGATAACTACAATCTTCAGCGCTTACAGTACTCTTGAGTGTACAGTAAATATAAGACATGAAACAACAATTCGTTTATGCAGTATATAAGACCAGAGCAGAAGTATCTCAACATGATAGGTGATGACAAGTTTTTCAAAATTTACCAAGTATTTGATATAACAAAACGTTTCATATAACTTGCAATATTAATCAAGACATTAGAAAAGAGATTGAAGTACATTGGGTATCTAAACCCCTTCCAACAACATGATTTACGTCAACTGCAGAATCACCTTGAGCTTACCATTTCCACACAAATTTGCAATGGCTCCAGCTACCATTCTTAAAGTTTGGGGATCATCTGTTTTGGACGTAGTATTTGCCAAGAGTCGAGCACCTCCTTTATTCATTATTAAGCTTTGATTTGCCTCTGGGAAGAGAGAAGATGAAAGACACTTAACAAAAGCTCAAGGATACATGTGTTAGTATGTGAATAATCAAAGGTGTTATCACAAAACAAATACATTCTTCTGAGGGATTACAAGGCATTTTCAAATGCAGGAAAAAGGCTTATGCTACCATTGCAATTATTTGGTAAAATCTTTGATTTAAGAACATTTTTTTTCTAACAATAGATCAAGGCTTATTATGTTGGGGAAAGCAATGAAATTGGCTTGTCTTGTATATGGGTGTGTTAATTAAATTTAAAACCAACAGAACCCATATTAAAAATAATATATATGCCCGATGAGGAAAGAAGAAAATATCTAACCAAGAGAATGCAAACATTCACGAGTACCATTCATTGCCAAATTAGCAATAGCTCCAGAAGCCACCCTAAGTATGGTTGTATTTTGGGATGATCGCAATGGCATGAGCAGTGCATCTAGACCACCTTCCTCTACAATCTTTCCTGATTGATAACTGAAAGGAAAAAAAGAAAAAGAAAAAGAAAAAGAAAAAAAGGGGGGGAAGAAGATAATGAGATTTTTCATATATCGAATGTTTACCTTGAGAAGAAAATGAGTACAACAGTAACAAGTTCTTATATAACCTTTCAATTTAATTGGGGAATCAGAGTGTCTCAAACAGAGCATTTTATGACAACTAAAAAAGTACAGATTATCTTATGCCCAAACAATATTCTGACATGTTGACTATTTAATATTTTACATCATACCACATGGCAACAAAGAAACGATAGAAAATCTTTCTTGCGTACAAGAAAGATAAAGGCGCCAAGGTTATGAAATAGGAATGTGGCTAGAATGAACAGCTGCAGAATTGTGTAAAGTGTATATTCATCTTTGTTTTTGTTATTCACATTTCTCAAGGCATTGAATATATCTTAGTTCTAGTTAAGAGTAGAAGAATCCAGATTGTGGTAAGTAAGCTCTGATTGGTTAGCTGCTCAAATCACAATAATATCACAAATAAAGCCCGTAAAGAAGTAAAATAAAAGTTTACTGATGTTGTAGTTTTCAAAGAAGAATGAGCACTTGTTTGAGTTACTAAGAATCAAAGTTCATTTCAGAAGAAATTTTAAATTACTTTTTAACACTTCAGAATTTGTATAATTTTTTGTACTTCATAGTTAAATATGTTGTGTACATGCTTATTTTGATATTTCATTTGAATCGTAACATAACAATTTGTAAATTGTGCAGAACTACTCAGTGAGCATCAAGTCACTCACTCACACATTCATGCATGCAACAAGCAAGTTTAGGACACACAGAAACAACTCAAAAACAGTAATCTGTTATGTACCTTCAGCAGCAAGATTAGCCACCACCTTTACAACATGGATTTGGACATCGATATCTCCAGATGTTAACAATTGTAATATTTTTTCAAGCCCAACTGGAAGCACGAAGTAGAAAATCTTGTAAGTTATCTAAAAAGGAGGGAGGAATTGTTGAACTTTATATGGTTTAAAAAAATTTCCCTGAGAGGCTCAGAATGGGTGCAAATGTAACCTTTGGCATTATTTGAACAAAAAGTTATTTTACATGTACACAATCTCTTGAATGCCATACCAAAAACTTGGGTTCAAGTGTTCCTAGCAGCTTAGTCACCTAAAATTAATGCCTAACTATTGCATAGGGTGAATGGAGATAAATAAAAAATAAAATTTCATGCCTTCTTCACAAATCTTTGCAATTGTGGCCCTTTGACTGGAAATTGTTTCCCTTGATTGGTTTGATTTATGTAAACCCAGTGGTTTAACCATATTCTCTTTCATGTATGATTTCTTGTCCTGTGGAACATAAGGTGTAAATCCTTAGAACATTGTTGAGGATATAAATAATAAAGTTCCTCCTCTGTTTGATAGCTTAAGCTTTTAGATGAGTTGGTGGTCAACAATTGAATATGGTATCAAAGCAAGCAATAGATCCCATGTCCAAACCTCACCACCTACCCGATAATTAAAAAATATTTGCACGTGCTTGGCCACTCATGAAGAAGAGCCTGGGCGTGTTGAGGATATAAACAATAAAGTTGTCCCTCTCTCTAATAGCTTAAGCTTTTAGATGAGTTGGTGATCAACAATTCAATAAACATGGATGACATATCCCATGAATATGGAACATAGAACCACTTACCTCAAAGTCATCATGATTTTCAGGCACAAGCATCTTTGATTTAACAAGCTCAGTTTCAAAAGCTTTCCTTTGTTTTTCCTCAATTAGAAGGCTCTGCCTCACAGCATTAAGTTCTTCCTTCCATGTTGCCTTAATAATTCCAAATTTACAGAAGAAAAAGGAAGTCTTGTTAGTACAATATCAGCATTTCAGCTAGGCAAAAAACTCATACCATAGAAGAGTGTCTACATGAGAATACTTAAAAGTACATTGATTTCAACTTTACACATGGAAATACTATTTGTCAACCATACCTTGTCTGTCAATTGAACTTTATATTCTCCTTTCACAGAGTCTAGTTCATTCACAGTCATCTGATGCAGCTGATGACTTTCTTGTAGTTTCAGCCTAAGCTCATCAATCACCTTTTGCCCCCTGAATCTGGAATTAAGAAAAAGAAGAAAAATATCAGTGTAGTAACCACTGATAACAATAGCAACAATAGCAGTAATAATTATTAACAAAAAAAGTTGTTAGGCATTATTATTATTATTATTTAAAAGCAACAAGTTTTGGTTATCATATTTATTGAATAATTCATATGTTGAAATATTTATCCTCCCTCTTCTCCCTAAATCACAGTCCAAAAATATGGTAATTAGTAGGGGAGCTTAATGACTAGGCACAAGTGGACTCATGTTTACCTTTTTATGGCATTTAGGGAAGATATTGGTGAATAGCACTACATAGGTTGTTTTGTACGATATAGATCCATATATTGAACTTGTTATTTTTATTATTTTATTTTTTATTAAGAATAAAACAAATATAAAAATCATGGACCAAAAACTGAATCATAAGTCAGTTGATTTACCTTATGGGGTCCTACTAACAACTGCCCAATGGGCGTTCATTAAGAATCACAAAATGGCAAAAAAAAAGTTACATTTTTATATTTTTTTAATACATTTTTCACATATTTTAATACACTTAACCTGGTTTGAGTTTTGATGATCGCTTAATTGCATCTTTGTTATATCCAATTCTTCTTCTACACCTTTAAAACGGGCATGCCCATCATCTAGTTCCTGCTTTAATTCGACTATTTTCTTCTCATACATTTGAGTGGTGTCTGAAAGAGCCTTATGATATGTAGAATTTTCCTTTTAATATTGCTGGTGGGAGAGAGAGAGAGAGAGGGGAGAGAAACAAAAACATCAGAACTAAAGTCTCTTGTTAGCTGAAACTAGGATTCTAAGAGCAACAAAAATTTGAACTACTTTTAAAATTTGACCACTGACATGGCTTAAAATCTATTGTGAAGAGATTTGATGTGTTAAAATGCATATAAACAATTCTTGCTGTAAATTTTGATTTGGAGCTTTAAAGTACCAAGAAATCACTGCTTTAATCTTTTTACAAGATTAAAAAGACCAATGAAGACTCATTATAAATTGATTATTGGAATTAGAGGTCTAAGAGGAATGCTGTCCTTTCCATATTTAATGAGATGGTTAACCTGCATTGACTTTTGATGATCACTTAGCAACTTCTTCATCACATCTAACTGTTCTTCAGCACTTTCAGAGTGAGCCTGCTGCTCCTCTAATTGCTTCATCAACTCTGCTATCTTCTTCTCATACATCTGGGTGGTGTCTGCAAGTACTTTCTGATACGTAGAACTGTCAAGCTGGTATTGCTACTAGTAGACAAACCAGCACAGTTAGTGTTTGTGCATATGTAGACCCAAATAATAGTAACCAAAAATAAATTGTTTTCTAAACTGTAAAGCCAAAACTTTAGATCCAAGGAACAAATACAATTTAAAACTAGGAAACAATAAGAAAACCTGCACATAGCAAAGGTCTTGACGACCATATAGATGAAATTGATCATAAGTTTACTTTTCTTCTAGTAATTTAACTGGGCAGTAAGAGAGAACTGTATAAAAAGGATTTGAAACACCTAACCACCGAAATGTACTCAAATTGGGAGTGTGGGGCTAGTTCATAGTTTACCAGAAGACTAGAATATACAGAGAATAAAAAGGGAAGGAAAAAAGAAGAAAAGAAAAACAAGAAACTGTGTGTTTCATATACCTTGTTGTGTTTTAGACTCATTTCTAAGCGTTCAACAACTTCATCATGCATAAAATCATTATGATCTTTTAGACGCTTCAGTTCATCTAATATACCCTTCATCTTTATTTCCAGACGACCATTCTCTTTTGCTAGAAACTGCAAACTAGTGCAACATATTTAGAGAGAGTAATTTGAAAAATAAACAAAGAATGCTGGTGAACAGAACATATTGCCATACGCACACGCACGCATACGTGCACGCGCGCGCACACACACAACTAAAAAGGACAAAACTAGAGCACCAATAGCTCCAAATAAATGAATAAGCTGGAAGTTGGAAAGTGTGAACTGAAACACAGCCATAATATCATCAAATCCAAACTCTAAAACATATACCAGCAGGAGAGACAACTACCTCAGACCTTGTAACAAAACTCTTTTCAGCTTCAGCAAATGATTTTTGACACTCTCTGAGGTTTTTTTCCATTTCAACTCTGTCATTGTCCCTCAACTTTTGTTGTCTATCAATCTCCACAGTTAGATGCTCCACCTGATTCTCAAGCTTCCAACAAAAACTTTCATAATCAAATTCTTCCTTAAGCTTTAACACGTTTACAACTTTCATGGCCTGCAAAAGCAATAAACATTAAGCTGCCATGATTAAGACAATTATTCTACAAAGTTGTTCAAAAGAAAAATATCCATAACAAACATTTAAAACTACATTCTAAGTTCTTTATGATTTGATTGTAGACGTCATACATTTGAAAGACTATTTACCATTGCATCACCAACCAATGGACCCTTTTAGCCATAAAACATAGAGAGGGAGAAAAAAGAAAAGAGGCTGCTTGATGCAGCTCAATTGATATGGAACCCATGAAAAGATGATACATTGATGACTAAAGTAGTTAGTCTTGTTAGGATTCTTTCAATTAATGTTGTTGTTTTCTTATTTCTTTAAGGACGTTTTAATAGCTTTAGTGATAGGGTTTGAATCTTATTGGGTTATCAGCATCAATGTTAGGTAGGATTGATTCGAAAATGTTTCCATGAGTTTTTAGGCTTGTCTATGTTAGAATATAGAATATATAGAATATAATAAATTTGTGTTATTGAGTTAGAGTGTGTTTTGTACAAATTAGAGTCCTATTAGAGGCATGATTGTGTTATGGAGTTAGAGTCCTGTTAGAGACATAATTGTATTTCTATTTTCCTTTTTATTTAGGATTTAGGGCTATATAATCTAAGATCTGATTTTAATATTTGATACATTGAATATATGAGATACAGAAAGCTGTTCAGAAATCTTACATGGTATCAGAGCTTGGTTCGAAATCCTAATCTGAAGGATTCGAAACCCTAGCAACCATCTCTGTTCGGTTTCGCCTGGTTCGAAATCAACCCATCCATCGTGATTCGTCTGTTCGTCGCGACCCATCTGGGTTCAGGTCAGGACCCATCGTCACAACCTGCTGGTTGTCTGTTTCTGCCTCTTTCGTGCCTTGCGCGATGGTCTGGTCTGCTTCTCTCCTCCCAAAGGTCTGCTTACTGGTTCTTATATAATTTTGGGTTGATTCGTCTTGCTCTGTCTGTGGTTTGTTGCTACTTTGCTGGTTGCTTTGTCGCATCTGCTGGTTGCTTCGAAGTGATCTCAGTGCTTCTCTTTCTCTACATGTGATTTCTAGCTATTAGTTCTTGACTTCTAGAAACTTTGGGTACGTTTGGTTTGTGTTTGAGAGATGTATTTTAGAGATAAAAAGTACGAAAAGTTGTTTGGTTTGGTTTTTTTTAAAAGATGTTTTGGAAAATTATTTTGAGAGAGAGTTTTGGAAAAAGTGATTGATTTGATGTGTGTAAGAGAGAGATTTGTTTGGAAAACTTGTTTGGTTTACAAGTTTTGAGAAATTTTTTTGGAAAAATTTGTTTGATTTGATTACTTTTGAAAACTTATTTGTAGAGAAAATTTCCCAAAAATTTTTCAGAAATACAAACCAAACGAACCCTTTTTGTTTGAGTCACTGTGAATTTTGGAAAATCTGGTTCTTGGTTTATTATATCTTGACTCATCTAATACTAGCTTTAGGTTATTATATTTTGGCCCCTTGCATTTTGATTATTACACTTGAACCCCTAGTTTAGTTACTTGGTTTGATTGCATTGGAAACCCCTTAGTTTTCTGGTTATTACGATGTCTCTGGCTTTTGATGAGTGTGCCTTCTGCCATCAGAAGGGTCATTGGAAGTACCACTGTCCCAAGAAAGGATGTTTGTCTGCTTTGCTTGTGTCTACCTTGCCTTCTCGGCAATTTTCGATCAAGTTCCGCGCTCCTCCTCTAAGTACTGTTCGGCCTCCCGCTGGTTCTACTACATCTACTCTGGCTTCTGATCCTGACTTGGCTTCCTTGAGTGCTCAAATTGCTCAGCTTCAGCATCTCTGGTCCACCTCTCAGTCATCTTCTTCCACTTCTGCTCTCACCTCTTCTTATTCAGGTTTGCTTGGGTCCTCTTCAGGATCGGGTATCCAAGAAGCAGATTGGGACCGGCCGTAGAGTTGGAGATCTCTATGTGGTGGAACGCCTGCATCTTCCTCAGTCTACCTCCCCTGTTGCACTTTCATCTTTTCAGTCAGATTATCAGTCGAGTCAGTTATATCTGTTGGGTCTGTCATCAGTTATATCTGCTGGGTCTGTCATACCGTCTGCTGTGTCTGCAGTCTCTATTCCGTCCGTTTTATATGTTCCTCAGTTATCTGTCAGTTTATTATCTATTAGTCAACTGGATGCCTTCTGAGATTGAATCTGAATCTGAATCTGTCTCTAACTCTGAAACTGATGTTCTGGATCCCTTCTGAGATTGAATCTGCATCTGAATCTGTATCTGAATCTGAAACTGATGTTCTGGATGCCTTCTGAGATTGAATCTGCATCTGAATCTGTATCTGAATCTCACACTATCGCTCAGTTTCAGTTTCTTCTTAGCAAACTCTCAGTGTTTTTTGCTAAAACACCTTGAGTTTGAGCGGGGGTGTTAGAATATAGAATATATAGAATATAATAAATTTGTGTTATTGAGTTAGAGTGTGTTTTGTACAAATTAGAGTCCTATTAGACGCATGATTGTGTTATTGAGTTAGAGTCCTGTTAGAGACATAATTGTATTTCTATTTTCCTTTTTGGTTTAGGATTTAGGGCTATATAATCTAAGATCTGATTGTAATATTTGATACATTGAATATATGAGATACAGAAAGCTGTTCAGAAATCTTACAGTCTACAGCTGATAAATAGGCTCTATTGCTGTAGAATGAACTCTGGCCTCCAAAATTGAATTTATTCTGGCCTCCACAATGAGAAAGCTTCAATCAAAGTTTCAGAGAAGCCTTGGTTTCAAGGGAAAAATCATGTTTCCTCCTATCTTGTTTTAGAAATTAAGAAGGAATTTTCTTAACTTTTACCATAATGATTAAGGAAGGTTTTGGGAATTTTGAAAATCTTGTAGGAAACTTTCAGAAGCTATTTGGAAACACAGAAGAAACTCATGAGGAACGCATTGCCTTATATTTCTAGTTTTTATGCTTCCAGCACCCTTTCTCAATAGTAAAAAATAATTCTTAGTTATTCCTTACAGTTCACAATTCACATTATTTACAGTGTTTCATATCAATTTTGTCAGACTTTTCTCTGGAAGTTTTTCTATGCCATTTAGTATCAAATTTCAGTTAGCTTCCTATTTCCCATGATTTGTCACCAATTTTTTTTGCTTCCATTTCTCTTCGAGTTTTCCATTCCATTTCCCACTCTAGAAAGGTTTCCCCTTGTTTAAGTATCTTAAGTTGCCTGGTTCTCTAATCTATTTCCCAAATAGCAACTCAAATGAAATTTCTTGACTGCAAAACACGATAATCATTAACAACCTTGGCCATGCAATGCATATTTCCCTTCCAAACACACTTTCCTCTCCAAAGAGAATTAGACCAATAATGACACAGCAGATGAAATCGTCCTCTGTCCACTCTCAAAATTAGCAACATCAGACAGTCAGTGGCAACATACACATGTAGCACTGGATTGAGATGTCAAATAAATAGAAAACATGTGAATGTCAAAACAGATGGAAACAACAAGAAACCTGGAGGATGTAAAGTTTTATGTTAAAAACAGATAATACCAAACATTAAGTTGTAAGTATCACACTATTTGAAAGCTCAAAATCAAGAGAATGTCAACAAGATGCAAAGAGAGTGGGTGAACAAAGACATGAAATGATGTGTGAAGGTCATATTTGAATGATGAAGTGCTTTATCTAACTTACCCGTTGTCCAAACATTATGGTGCTTGAGGTTTCAACATGATGTCGAGAAGACGGCCCAATTGTTACAACAAGTGTTGTCCTCGCAGAGCCCGTTTCATTAAATAAAGATGAATCTTCATAGAAACCAACAGAAATAGAATGCAAACAACTGAGATATACTTTGCTTCAATAAAATTCCCTATCAATTAAATGAGTTTTTTTTTTTTTTAACCAAGTCTCACAATGAGAACTGAAACCTGGTTGTAGAATCACAAAAACATAAAATGTGCGAATGATTATTAGCGTAACACTATTGTTGTAGAAGACGGCCCAATTGTTACAACAAGTGTTGTCCTCGCAGAGCCCGTTTCATTAAATAAAGATGAATCTTCATAGAAACCAATAGAAATAGAATGCAAACAACTGAGATATACTTTGCTTCAATAAAATTCCCTATCAATTAAATGAGTTTTTTTTTTTTTTTAACCAAGTCTCACAATGAGAACTGAAACCTGGTTGTAGAATCACAAAAACATAAAAATGTGCGAATGATTATTAGCGTAACACTATTGTTTGGAGTTGGAAAATAAATTCTAGTCAGCCTCTCCAGTCCTTGATAAGCCAATGCTTGCAGTGCAATCATTTTTGTTTTTTCTACTAATGTTATCATTGTTTTCATTTTGACCTTCATGGTGGTGATCACTAGTCTGAATGCTTCAGCAAAATCCAAAGGGCATATGGATAGATTTTTGTTAATTTCCTTGCATCCATGTTCCATCTGTACAAACCTTCATAAATGTAGCCAAGATACAATGAGCTTTTTTATAGCAATAATGATAAATTTTTAGTGTTTCAAGGTCAGTCTATGTACTCGCCTTTTGTGATATCCTAGATATTAGTATTTCCATTGCATGTTTGGGCAAGTTATATTTCATATGCGAAAATGCTCTATGATGTTGTTGGAAGATGATTAAGTACATGCTATTTATACACCATTCTTTGGTGTGTAGAAACCCTAACATGGGAAGATTAGCTTAATCAAGGAGTTTAAGTGAATTAAGTTTATATCATTCAAAAACCCATATATTGTTAAATCGCGATTACTTAAGTCTATCGTGCTTAGAAAGGTGTATGAAAGTGAGAGTTGTCAGAATGACCTCCAAATGAATCACGAAGCAGTCTCGTTAGTTTAGAATCTCTAATAGGAATGTGAGGACTGTTTTCAGCCAATGCATTTATACATTTCCCCAGGGAAGTAAGAGAAAGATTAATAAACTTAGCCTCTTCAAGCAAGCGGCCTTCACTGCCTGCACAAATAAAAATAAGCATTAAGTACTGAAAAATAATATATTAGATAAAAGCAAATCACCATTCTACCATACAAAGACTCAACTCAATGCTCAATAGAGCACATTGCGATTTTATCATTTCAGTGGGTAAAAATAAGGATTAGAATCTTATACTATTAACCCACATGAAGATAAATTTGAGCACTTCGAAGTAAACAAATGGGAGGGGAAAAAACAAGCAAGAGATAGAGAGAGAAGAACAACAGTGGCAGAAATGGCAGTTTGAAATTCAAGGAGTATTTCATATATGTGGTATGACAACAAACCAGATTTGTGTAATCTCTCAGATCCAGCAAGATCCACAATCAGCACCTTGCTTTTTCGTACAGTAGGAATGCCATGACCATTAGATAAATCCCTTTTACTGTCTTTTTCATGAAAAGGAGCATCATTGTCCTCCTCATGGACAGCTCTCTGAACATGAACCTATTGGAACAGTGGAAGCGGAGAGAGAGAGAGAGGAAAAGAAAAAAAGCGGATATGGAAAGTAATAAGTTCCAAGAACAGTCATAAAGTATAAACTTAAAGATTAAATCAAGAAATTAGAATCTGACATGAGCCCACCATAAGAATTGCATGACTACGAGAAGACTCTGTGTTCATCTTTGTATTTGCTGCATGACGGTTTGCCTCACCAGTTTGAAGTAGTTGAAAAAAGTGATCAAGATCTCAAATTTTAACTACCACTGCACCAGGCAATGTCACTTCTCCAATCTTGGGGTCCTCAACAATTGGGAAATTAATCTTCTCTTAATCTTGTATATATTCCAGATACAACTGGTACAGAAACAAAATGCATGCTTTATTATAGAAAATTAAATTGATACAGTTCATGAAAGTAAGAACATGAATAGGTTTCAAACTACATAAACAATCTGATAACAAGTTAAGCTCTAAAGAAAACAATTTTTGCTTATGGGCTCATTTCTAGATATTGAAAATGAAAGTAAGAGATAGTATTAAGCAATTTTTGCTTTATTTTCACGGTTACAAAAGTAATGAGGTTAGTTCCACATATAATATTAGTGAGGTGAAAATTTAAATTGACTAATGAAATCCATTTTTAACAGCTTTATGTTTGTTAATAAATAAAAGGTCTGCTTTTGCTTTTTTTAATTTTTAATTTTTAACTAGCATGAACTGTATCACCTCTTAGTATTTTTTTTTTGCCTTTTGTCCTCGTTTGACAGGGGAGTTGGATTTAGATTGTGTCTAAAAAAAAATAAAACAACGCTGTTGGGTAGCTCGAATTCGGGCTTGACCCGAATAGCTGTTGGGTAGCTCAAATTCGAGCTTGACCCGAATAGCTCGAAATTCATCTTGCCGGTCGTCCGACGAGAAGGCTGACAACCGCAGTCAACAAGGTGACAACCGTCATAGACAAGTGTTTCACCTGATCGTCCGGGTGGTCATTCGGCAGGTCATCTGGTGAACACCAATTCGGGCCATTCAAGCCTCTCCCTTTTCGAGCTACAAGACATTTTTTAAGATAAAATAATCTAAATGACTTAATAAAATAAAATATCATATCCAAATCAAAATCATTTCATTTCATTTTTTTCTCTCACAAAAAAATCAAAAAAGTCAAAAATTCTTCTTAAACAAAACTAGGTTAAATTAGCTAAAAAAACTAAAAAGTCGGGCTCAAAAAGTTCTTCCCAAATGAACATTTTTCTTTTTATATCAGAAAAAAGACATTCTATAGGGCATCATAGCATCTATAAGCCTTGACTCTGGGATAGATGTTGACAACCAGATTTAACCCAATCCATAGGAAAGAATTTACTATTGGGATAACAATGGACCTCGCTCAACTCCCACAGCAAGAGGCAAAGTTACAATCAAAGTACAGTACATTTATCTTGCGAAGTTCATGTCCCTCAGGATTTGAACCGTGCTCTTATGTGTAAAAGGCTGGTGCATTGTCCATGCTATCACCACCCTGGTGGTCTATTTTAAGTCCACTTGATTCATGGTTTTGTGGGTGCAATATTAGAGTTTGTTTAAATCATAATTTTCTTTTTTAAAAATTAGATAGTTTACTTCTAATATACATTTTTTAAAGTAAATATGATTTAAACATGTCATTATTCATCTATGATAAATTTAATTTTTAAATAAATAATCTATTAAAGTCATTAAAAATAAACCGTTCAAATTAATAGATTTATAATGGATTGAATAAGAAGTTACGATTCAAATAATTGATTGGAGAGAAAAACATCCTATATAAAATTTATTATATTTTTTTAGAAAAATATTGAGATGTATCACATAGCATAAGAAACAACATAATAAATAAAAAATAAAAAATAAAAAATTGATGAAATAATTAAATAATATATAATAGCTCTTTTGCAAATAAGTTGAGTGAGAAAAAAAATAAAGAATTGAGATTTTCTCTAATACTGTGTTTGGTTGGGGGATTTGATGAGGGATATGGAAAGAGAAATAGAAAAAGTAGGTGAAATGTAAGAATTTGACGAGGGATATGGAAAAAGAAATGAAAAAAAGTATGTGAAATGTAAATAAAATATATCTACATTTTACCTAATTTCACACACATTTTCCCTTTCTCTTTCCAAAATCCTCCCCAAATCTCTCATCTAAACACAACGTAAGTAAACAGTAAGAAAACACTAAAAATGAATAAAAAAATAAAATAAAAAGAATGAAATGTAAGTAGTACACCATGCTGCTTGGGTTGAATTCGCCTGAATTATTCAAAATCCAATAAATTGTTTTTTCCCCCCTTAAAAGTGGAAAAAAAATTTATCGAACTAGACTTGACTTGAGTCTGCTCAAGTTGCATCCCTAACTGTGAAATGACAATATTAGCAAAAACATTTTAACCAATAAATTACATCCACATATTCATGTCTACACTAATAAATAGTAGCAAACTAAAAATTTAAAGAAAAACTATAAATTATGTTTTACAAAACATGGATTCTAGCTAAATAGTTTTTTTAGCATAAATATATGTCATAAGAAAAGTAGTTCTGTATGTGAATTGACTTTTTCTTTTTGGAGCAAATCATTGGCACAGGCCTTCTTTCTGTGCCATTCAAACCATGGGCACCCAGAGCTCCTCCACTTTCCACCTCCATGGTACAATCTCTTTTGGGTGCTCAGAATAATTCGCTCAAGTGAGACAGCATTCTTAAGCAAATAAATAGCAAGCTCCATCTCATTCGATCTCCCCAAGAAACCATGTACTTCAACCTCTTTCAGTTCACAATGTACATGTTTTGTGTACTGCTGCTCTATTCTTCGACCTCTGGATCTCCCAGTGTGTAACTGCCACCAACCAAAAATATATTTATATTCTTTTATGATAAATAACCTAACCTATCACTTAACAAAACTTCATTATATCATACCAAGAGTGTAGAACAAAAACACATTCCACAACCAAAAATGCAAAGCCATAAGAACACTCAAAAACTTCAAAATATATATGTAATAACCCGACCCTCGTACATGTTTTCTGGTATACTTTCAGTCCCCTATTCTGTGCATTTATATGCTTATTGTGAAATTTCGTGTGAAATGAAGTTTAATTAAGTGAATCGTATGAATATAGATTCATATCTGTCTAATAGGAGGAAAATTTGTTACAATTGAGATGTTTAGATCAGAAGTTGAAGGCCTTAGAAGCTTGATTAGCTGAAATTGACTTTATATATGTGATCAGCATAATTTTTAAGTCATAATAAGCATTTTTGTAAAAATTTAATTTGAAATGATTAAACTGATTGGATTTCGTCTTTATTCACTTTTTGTATATATACTTGCTTTCCTAGACATTTAACTTATAAACTTTAACTCAAATATCTCCTGGGAGAGAAAAGAGAGAGTGTAGAGAAGAACTAGGGGAGAAGAAATTCAACAAGGGAAGATTGGCAAATTGAGGAGAGTTGTGGGATTTAATTCAAGGTAAGTTCAATCCATCCTAAGTAACCCTCACTTGGACTTGAGGAAGGGTTTGTTTCATGTTTATACAACTTAGGGTTTGTAATGGAGGATTATGAGTGATTCATGCTTGATTGAAAGTTGTTCTCATCATTTGGTTGCTTTGAGACTTAATTTAAGTGTTGTGTAGGAATTACACTTTAATCTTTGGTTTTCATGCCAAACCCATATAATTATACATATGTATTGTGTATATATTTTATGAAGACAAGGAAATTGGATTTTGTAGATGGAATTAGGAAGGGTTGTGACCTAATTGAGTTTCTAATCATGTCTATTTGTGATATTATAATTGTGATTCATGTTATGAAGATGTTGGGTTAACCTATTGAATTGCTCACCTTTATTTTGTACATAAAATATGTTGGTTCTACTGAATTTTGGGTTAAATTCGGACTGCCCAAAACAGGGGCCACGGCCGCACGTGCGGAGGTCATGGCCGCACGTGCGGAAGCACCACCGCACGTGCGGAGGTCATGGCCGCACGTGTGGAAAAGAGGAAAAAAATGGGAATTGCATTCTGCATTTTGCCGCTCGTGCGGGGAAGGAGCACCGCACGTGCGGCCCACCCTTCCGCACGTGCGGAGGGGACTGCCGCACGTGCAGCCTAGGCCGGAAAAATTCGTCTGCTCCGTTTTACGTGTTTGACCCTCTGATATTATTGAAATAATTATTTGATAATCTTATAATGGTTGTAAATTCATTCGAAGCGAAACGAATCAGAAAATGATTTAAAAAAGAAAAGGAACTAATTTATGAGCTGTGCATGTGTGTAGGTCACAACCCAGAAGGAACCATCGCTCCGCTACAGCACAGTGAGTAATAGAACCGTAGATGTACATTTACTTACCGTTAATAATTATTGTTATTAACGCTTTGTTCTTCACAAGTAATTACGTTAACATTTATATTGATTGGAAATCGGTGTGAACTTATGTGAACGTTGAAAGAATCTGTGTACATCTGTATCACTCTGGAATTACTCTGCTCTGTTGATATCTGGCCAGAGGCCAATCTGTAAAGTTTGTTAGGCCAGAGGCCGATCTGTAAAGTCTGTTAGGCCAGAGGCCGATCTGTAAAATCTATTAGGCCTAAGGCCGTTCTGTGTATTACTGGGCTTAAAGCCACTCTGTTTAAAGACTGGGCCCAAGGCCGATCTGGAAATAATTACAGGATAAGATTAATCATAAGTTCTCTGCACTTATATACATTGTAATTCAAGTTAACCATTGAATTGTTTACGTATTATTATTCACTGAGCTTCGCTCACTCTGTGTTATGTATGTTCTGTAGGTACTCAGTCTGGAGGTCAGTCCTAGTCCAACCTGGATCACTTGTCTTTTGCCATTATACCACGACCAAACCCTTAGACGAAGCTCATTCATTTTGTGGAGTCCTTGCAAAGCTTTTGGCTTCGTGTACTGAACCTTTTGTCGGATATTGTAAAACATGATTAACTTCTCTCAACCTGGTTTTGTTACATCCCCAGACTCGGAGATGGGTCTGTATATCTGTTTATATATATATATAGATATGTGCGTGTTTGTTGTACGATGAACTACCGATATTAAGTGTATGATCCTGGCATGTTAGTATTAGCTCAATGGATGTTTTTTTTTTTTTTGTGTTGTTTAATGCTTCCGTTCAGGCCCCATAAATTATTCATATCGGATTTTATGTCTGTTTCTGGAGTGGTCATGCCCAAACTTTTAGGGGCGGGTTTAGGGTGTGACAATATATATATATAGGCCTTACAATTCACAAAATAAATCTCAACACAACTCCCCAATACGAACCCAAAAACCATTCACCATGAAAAACATTAACGAGATGCAGGCCATGGAGCTGCAAAATCACTTTACTGTCTAGCCTTTATGAAATCTTTGTTACAGCTCCCAGAGATATCTTAATTGATGACATTTTCTCATAACATTTTGAAAATCAGACACAAGCAAGGAACAAAACTTTGTTTTCTTTCCATCAAGTGGTTGAAACGGCTCCTTTTCCTAGAAACCAACACAAAAAACTAGTGCAATACCGAAATTCCTGTGTTTCCATTGATAGGCAATGAAACAATGAGTCCTTTCACCACCTACTATGAATATCCAACAATAATTATTTCTATTTGCCGCTTTTTGTTAATAGAAAGGCATTTAAAAACAAAGAAAATTCTTAAATTTATTAGGAAGTAGGAAAGCAGAGAGAGGAGAAGATAAACAAGCATGTTTAATCACTTAAAATCCTTTCTTTGTTACAACTATGCAATCCTGAATTATGCACCTTCTTATACATCCAGATTGTATAACAATTCTTGGATAGCATTTACTTCAGGATTGCATAGTTGTGCCCTTCATGTAAAGATAAGCACAGACCTCAACAGGTTTTAGTTTGTGTTTCTAAATATTTCCATATGTTTCCAAATTCGTTTCTCATTTCATCTGTTGTTTCCAAAACATGTCCATGCTAACCAAAACAACACACCAAAAACGAAATTTAATCATTGGCCAAAACATGTCCATGCTAACCAAAACAGCACACCAAGAAAGTCTGAAAATGATTGTAAAATGAATGAAATCATACATTTCTCAGAGTGTCAAAATTGTAATGTTTCAACCGTCTTGCCTTAATTAAATAAAAATTTAACTACTAGGCCAGTTAAAGCAAAATTTTGAGAAAGCCTTTCTTCTATAAAATGTGGGATGTTTCAACCCTCTTGCCTTAATTAAATAAAAATTTAACTACTAGGCCAGTTAAAGCAAAATTTGTAGAAAGCCTTTCTTCTATAAAATGTGGGGATGTATTTTTTGAGCAGGACCAAGTCAGTTCAAGGTCGGATGATGCACCATGACCTCTGATAGAGATACCAAGTGGCGAAACACGAACAAGACAGGTCAGGGCAGTGGTCAAAGCCTAGTCAAAAAATGATACCTAGATGTGTAATCTTAGTGTGAGAAGGAACCAACTAATCGGATAAGGAAATGTTACCTTCAGAAGTAGAACCTAATCTACTTAGGAAGGTGTCCTAGCTAGGCAGGTGTATTCCTAGATGGAAAAAAAAATTTGTAAAAGCGGAATGACACTCGTATATAAAGGCTACACCCCCAAGCGTTGAGGTATGAGTTTCTAGTTAAGAGCATTAAAGCATTCTTGAGTATTTTGGTGTTCTTCGAGGAGTTGTTGACTTGAGCATCGAAGTGTCCTCTAGCCGACGAAAAGATCGAACAAGTGCTCACCTCAATTTTGCAGATGTAGAGCTCAGGAGTATTAATTCACATCATCAACCATGTGGTCCAATTTTTACCCAAAATTTGGCACCATTTGTGAGAAACAATGACAAGATGTACCAAAGCTCAACACGAAGGCATAGGCGAAGAGGACGCGAAAGACAATAGAATCGGTCACAACGAGGAACAAATTCACAAGTGAAGGCCAATGCGGCTAAGAATGGAAAGTAGCTATCACAGATGCAAGAAATGCCGCACCACGACCGTGCCCTCGAGGTCCTCACTAGATAGGTGGTGAAGCTCGAGAAGATAAGTCTCCATGCTCAAGAAGAGCAAAGCTCATCCGAGCAATACTCACTAGAAGAATACCCAAGATTGCCATATCTAAGGTCAAGTTCACTGAAATCCATTGTAAAAAGAGAAAAACTGCAGCATGAGAGCAATGAGAATATAGAGTAACGACGATTACAGAAGTTGGAGCATATAGGCTCAATAATTTGGAAGGCAATTGTTTGTGTAAATTGTTGTCTTGGGGCAAGGCCCCGAAGTAATGGTATTCTCAGTTGAGATAGGTGAGAAGAAAAAGCCCAATTCAGGAAGGAACACATGTTTGGGTGCACATCCAGGGCTCAATTGGAGTGAGGGCAGGTTGTGGTCAACCTGAATGTATTAAAGAAATGTCCCTTGCAAAGGCAAGAAGCTGATAAAAAGTCTAGTCGAGGTTAGTAGGACAACAAACAAGGTTCGCTCAAGGTATCCATAATAGCTTTTAGAGTGAAGTACTCACATAAGCTAAGTGACTTGAGGTCTGGGACACAGCCGAGAACAATGCTTACAGTGGTGGGCATGCATAAAGTAATCCAGCCAAGGTGATATGCTCTCACATTAGTGGGCTAAGTTGAAGTTAGTATATGAAAAGGGGGAAGGAAGAAAAACCACAGTGGTGTCCTTGTGGTTGATGGCAACCTCTGAGTCACCACAATCTAATTAGAAAAGTATCTTGGATAGGGAATACTTGCTGGGCAAGTGTATTCCTAAATGGAAAAGGAAACATTTAGAAGCAGGATGGCATTCCTATATAAAGGCTACACCTCCAAGGATCAAGGCATGAGGTTTTTGGTTATGATCATTAGAGCATTGTTGACCATTTTGGTTGAGCAACAGAGTGCCCTCTGGTCAACAACACAATCAGGCAGGTACCTCGATTTACAGATGCAGAACTTAGGAGTACTCATTCACGTTGGCAAGCTCATTTCTCAAACCTAAGGAAGCAATTTTCCCTTCATCAACCATGTGGTCTATTCTTTTACCCACACATCAAGGATTCCCCCAACTTCATTCCAATTTCAATTTGGGACTTCAGGTCCCCTACTGTAGTCTTCTCCCTACAAGAACATGGTACATAGTATTTGCTCCAATTTATATGAACATAACACATAAACACAACCTCAAATCAGAGGTGCATCACACCAACTAATTTATAATACTCAAATATTGTGCATCTAAGGGAATATTCATGGCGTGACATATACCTAAGGGCAAAGGCGACTCAAACTTATTTGTGACCCCCAAGGCAAAAAAATCTAATTGGGGCCCTTCATAAATTTTTGTGCAGTTTTTTTATTTTTTAATACCAGTTTTTATTTTCTATTACAATAATTTTTTATTTAAAAGTCATAGCAGTATCTCTAACCTTCATAATCAAAATAATTTTTATAAGCAAGTCTTTTTGTCTTTAATGAGATAACGAAAGAAGTGTAAATGTAATGATGAGACTCTTTTTGAATCCAACGAGAGGTTTTGGTCAATATGCAATATGCAACCCCCAATATTGTCTCCATTAAATATACTAACAAAATACAATGACGAAACTAATTTTGTTGTTTAAATGCCAAAAGTGCCCTTGATATCATTGTAACCAAACACACCCATCTCATAACTTCACACCACAATCAAACACCCAATACCCCCTCTGGCCCCACTGCCTCTTCCCTCTCCATTACTCTTCCCCTCTAAACTGCAACTACCCAACCTCGTAAATCTCTTTTCTTTTTTTTTTCCTCTAAAATGCATTGAATCTTTCTCCTCGCTCTCCAATGCATTTTCTCTCTCTCAAATCATTCTCACAGATTCAACATCAAATTACTTATATATATTTACACTTACATTTATATATAGATAGATTAGCACAGATGCAAAGTTTCAATCACCGCAACCATTGCAACTCCAGTTCCCACAACCTTCTCTGCGAAATCCTAACACCGCCACCACCCCAAGGCTTATCTATCATAACACTAAATCAGCATCACAGATGCCACTGTAAAAACAAATAAACCACCCATTCACCAAACCCAATATCCATTCTTCTCCACCGATCACTCAAGCCTCAATAATTAAAGGCCTATCATGGTTTTAATAAATAGACCAATAATCCATAAGGAGAGATATAGAGAGGGGGAAAAGAGGGTTTGTATACGTGCATGTGTGGTGCTCACAACGGTGGGAGGCTAGAGCTTGCGGTGTATAAAATCCAATTCACACATCAACCGTGATGGTGGGGCTAGTTTTGGGCTTGCGGTGGTGGTGCACCACATCCAATTTTCACCAACTATAGGAAGTGGTAGTGGTGGGTTTGTTGATAGTAGTGGGTTGTGATTTTGTGGCGAAATAACTTGATTATGGCAGTGGAGATAGGTGTTAGGGTGCCCGCTGTGCTGGGTGTGGTGGTGGGGAGGGGACAAACAAGAAGAGGAAGGGATTGGTAGAGAGACAGTGATTATGGTTGTCGATAGACAATGGTTGTGACGATGGAGGGAGATGAAGTGGCGTTGTGTTGGAGGGGTGGTTGCAACTGTGAGAGCGAGAAAAGAGAAAAGGAAACACAGAGACGAAGGAAGAAGAAGATGATGATGTTTGGATGTGTGGATAGGATGTTTAAGTTAGAAGTGTTTGGTTACAAGGATTAAAAAATAGGTTAACTAACAAGGGTAAATGTGTAAAATCACAACCATTGTCAATAATTGTTTCTTGACAACTCTGACAAGGGAGGCAGTGTAATTTCAAAAACTTCAAGGGAGGTCCATGTAATTGCTAGAAACCTTAAGGGAGGTCTATGTAATTAGCCCAAAAAAGAAATTAACGTTGGCTTCAAAAACAAAATTTTCATGTAATAAACATTCTCTAGAATTTCTGTTAGATTTGAACCCAGAGCTTATGGTAGAACTACAATCAATATTTTGTTTCTTACATTTATGCCCAGTAGACAAGGAGTTGGTGAGTCCATTGGACCTGGATACATAAGGGATGGTATAATAGTGGTTGACTCCATCCACCCAAGCCGCACTCGAATGTATGCCCAATGGACAAGGAGTTGGATTGTTTATTGGCCTTACATGACTGTTTGGTGCTTTAGATAGATTTATCCTACAAACCTATCAATTCTCATTGCTACCTTTTTCCTAGACCTACTTTCTTTGACAAAAACCAACAGAAAGTAAAACTCTCAAACAAGTGCCTGCTCTCAGCTCTATTTTTTTTTTTTTTACTAGTTCCAATTTATTATCAGCATATCCCATTTCTTAATGTATTTTCTCACCTTTAGGCACAAGTAAGTGGATCCCATGTACATTTATTAATGTGGGTCCCATTGCATTGTGTCTAAGAGTGAGAAAATAGGATAAAAAATGGGATTATGTACAGCATCACTCTTAAAAAACACCTTAGCAATTGTAAAAGTGAATGCACACTTTAATTGTACGAAACTCCTACTTGGGTGACGTTTCTTACTAAGACACACGATTCTGCGCTCCCAAGTAAGAAACCTGTAAGAAACTCACACCCATCGAGGAAAAAAATCGCTCCCATCTAAGATAGAACCTCTCAAGCATACAAATCTTTAAAATAAAATAAAAAATAAAATAAAAAAAAACTAAAACTTATTCTAGTACTTCCTATTTACATAATATTTATTTATACTTAACAAAGACAATTTATAGTGGACATCAATCTCCAATAATAATTCATATTTTAACAAATATAACAAAAAACATAATTATTAGAATATATTTATATATTTAAATATTTAATATATACACGCTCCCATAGGCGCTCCCAACATTGGAAACTTCTATATGCCCTTGCTCCCACTCCTGTCCCCACCCCCGCTTCTTGCAACGAAGATGCACATATATGCACAGATGCACACAAGGGAGGGAAGTGAGTTGTTTGAAGTGATACATAGATATGAAAAATTGAATGGCTAATAAAGACCTACAAGGAACAAAATGGATTTCCATAGTGAAGGCTAACAAAAAAAATCTAAAATAAGAACAAAAAAATTGATATATCGGTGAAAATGCCTACAAAATCAGTTTTTCCCTTTCCTATTTGAAGTACAATCTTTGAATTCACTATGCAAAAACACATATATACTACCACTGTGTTAAATCATCACCAGAGACAGATCCGCAAGACCCCTAAGGTATTATTTGTCCTTGAACTCGGACTGCATTTAATTTGGAGGTCAAATTTGCATTTTTTAAAAAAATAATACATTGGTAATAAGGATATTTTCTATACTTGCATGATTGTACAGGTCATTTTAAACATGAAAATGTTCTCAAACTCTCTTAATAAGATGCTCTTACTGCTACCTATTAAACATGCAAGTTATTTTTGTGGTTTTTATGACAATATATCAGTCTTGATAACGAAAGAGTTCCCAGATGACCCAACCAAAATTATGGCAAAAGACTAGGTATGTTATCTGAGAAACATTAGCATGGACCACCTATTCCCATTAAAATAATAATAATAATAGCAAATAGTGTATCACCAAAATACGGTAAAGACTATCATGGACCTTCTATTCCCCTCAAAAATAATAACAACAAATTGTGTATCTCTGACTATAAATGGTCAGACATTTTGATCAAGTTAACCAGACCATATTATAATACATTCCCTATATGTCTCATTAAAAAGCATTATTTGGTCAAACACTGCTCAATTCTATTCAATTCCCTCTGCTGTTTTTTGTCTCTAAGTCAGTGAGAGAATTAGGGTTTAACTTTTGGTTTTGCAGTTGTTTCTAGAAATTTGAATAAAGGAGAAACAGCAATTCAGGGCTTTGTCATTTTGTTACTGCTTTCTTTGGTAGCCATATCACTTTACCTCAATTCTTTGAAATTTCCTCCGATATTCTCTCTTTCCCTTGAGTAAAGTGGCACGGTATCAAAGTTTAGAAGCCCTAGACACTGCTCTATCATAATATGGGGAGGAGAACAGCCAATTAGAAGCATAGAAATGGGCTTTTGGTATATTCAACCCATCCATCCCTAGGGGCGAAGACACTCCTATAGTTAGTAGGGGTAGTTGCCGGTCTCTATGGAAATTGATAGGTGCCTAAATGCACACATTTAGACCACCTAAACTACGCTTGTTAAGTCCATAATTGTTATTTTTTTCCTTATTCTAATGGATTTGTGTGTTGTGTACGTTAATTGGGCTCTTGTGATGAAAATGAGAAGAAATGGTAATATTAAAGGACCACAAGGTGAGGCCAAGCAAAGCAAGATGGAAAGAGCTCAATGTTGAGGTGAGCCCGGGCTCAAGTTGTAGTGTGCTCGGGCGCACAAGAAGTTGAGTAGTATCCGAGTGAGCCCGGGCGCAAGCCGTGGTGAGCTTGGGCGCACATTAGTGAAGCTAATGTCCAAGTGAGCCCGGGTGCAGGTCACAGTGGGCCCGGGCGCACGACGTGTAGGAAGTCCAAAAAATATAATTCTCATGCTTGTTTTGAGCCCAATCCAACCCTAATTAAGAGGGAACTATAAAAGGATGACTTAGGGTTAAAAAATGGAGTTCTTCACATATTGAAAGACGGCACAATAGGCAAGAGGGAGGCAACCCAAGGTTCCAAGGATGGAGTTCTCCACATCAATGGCGTTCTTCACCTTCTCCATAGGCAACTAATCTTCTTCCTTAGGGTGTAGATGAAACCCTAGCCAAGGAACCTTATTTTGTGTATTTGCTTTTGGGATTGATTATTAATACAATGATTGTATAATTTTGAGACAATTTTCTACTCAATTGAATTTATTCTTCCAATCTTGTTTGATATATTTAATTTCTGTTATTTTAAATATATAGTTATACAATAGTAATCTTTGTGCATGTATTTAAGAGTTGAGATAATTCATGCCTAGAGAAGAGGAGACGTGCTACAACCCTAGTTTAGTGTAGACGTTTCTTGCCAATCTAAGATGAGTTCTACCTGATTCTTAAATTCATGAATCCTCTTGAAGTCACCGTTACGGCTGGCAGCCACGATGGGTCACTATTGTATTAAGCAATCAATTCCCGAAATTGATAAAATGATTATCGTTATGAAGCTAGAGGTGGATTCGAATCCCCAAGTCTTTTTATATTGAATTACCCATTTAACTTTTATTTTTAATTAGTTTTCATCTTTCACTTCATAAAACCTCATTCTCTCGAATTAATTTAAAGAGAGATTTCCAAGATTTAAAACAACTAAGCCTTTTGTCCTTGAGGATCGACATTCGGACTCGAACCGCTATTCTATTGAATTGGGGTTTAAGCTCGGTTCAATATTTTATTATTTATTTTTGGTGTGCAAAACGATCCATCAAAAATCTATCTCCCAGTTGCTTCCACTTGTATCCAGATTTTTTTTTCTCTAAAAGTGGGTAATGGAGAGAGTGTCCAATTTAGGGAGGATGTTTGGGTGGGTAATTCCTCCTTTTTTGATGGGACATTTCCACATTTATTTTGTATGGCTCGTCCTCATAATGCTTCCATCATTTCTTTAGTTTGCTCTAGTTTGGCACCGATTTCGTGGAATTTCAATTTCATAAGAAATCTTAATGATCGGGAAATTGTTGAGTTGGCATCATTGTTGTCCTTACTTCATGAAGTCTCATTGTCTCCAAATGTGTCTGATAAGCGGGTTTGGTCAATTCACTCCTCTGGTGACTTTTTAAGCAAATCTTTCTTTGAAAAAATCAGCGATAAACCCAAGGTTCCTCCTTCTACTCACAAAAGAATCTAGAAAGCAGCAGTGCCTCTTAAAGTGAAGATTTTTATGTGGTCTTTGGCTCATGGTAGAATCATGACTAATGATACCTTTCAAAAAAGGAGGCTTAATCGCTATCTTTGTCCTCAATGGTGTATCATGTGTAGGCAAAGTGGGGAATCCTTTGAGCATTTGTTCTTGCACTGTCACATGGCCATGGATCTTTGGCACCAACTCTTTTGTTTGGTTGATACTTTGGGTTGTGCCAGGCGCTTGTGTTCAATTGATTTTAACTAATTTTTGTGGATTTCGAGGTAAAAAAAAAAGAGCAAAAGTGTTCTGATTTTATGGCATTGTCAATCTTTTGGGTCATTTGGTTGGAAAGGACCACAAGGATCTTTGGGGACAAGTTTGAAGACATGGAGTCATTGTGGGATAGAGTGTGTTACTCGGCTTCATTCTGGGCCTCCATTTCACCAGTGTGTAAAGGGATTCCACGTTTATTGATATCCAGGGATTGCACACCTATTTGTGATATATAGTCTGTTTATCTTTGGTTAGGCTAGGATTTTGATAATGAAACAATATAAAAAACTCCAACAATTTTAATGTAAAAATATTTTTGATAAACTCAACACAACTAACTCCAAAATATCACAAATAATATTTTTTTGATGTTTGACTAGCCAAAACCACCAAAACTAAAATAGCTAATTTGATTGTTAGTTTTAAATTTTGGGGATTTATTCACTATTTTATTTTAGCTAAAAAATAAAAATAGCTAGTTTGATGGAGATGCTCTCAATAATGTTGAACAGAATGCCACTACTTTTAAATTTGTGTTTTGCCTAAGAGAAATAATAAACAAAGAAATTATGGAACCCTCAACAAATTACCAAATTCAACTAATGACAGCATAATGAAGGATTAACGCAACCAAAATAACCATGTCAACAAGAACAGTATGTAGATAAACCAACCAACCACCACCCTAATCAATAAAACTAATGCTCCATTTGTTTGGTCGGAAAATTGTTTTCTGCGTTTTCTGGTGTTTGGTACAATGAAAAACAAAAGTCAACAAAACACTTTTTCCGTGACTAACAGAAAACAAGCCTATATGAAAGGAAGATGATTTCCACTTTTAAAAGGAGGAAAACATTTTCCTATGGAAAACGTTTTCCGGACTTAAGTATTACCAATGCAACCACACCACCACCACCTCCATTGCTGCCACCACCATCACCCTCCCCTCAACACCAACACCACCACTACCTCCACCCCACCACCACCACTCCACCTCCGCCTCCACTATCACCACCCCACAACCACTAATGCAATCATTAGTACATTAGTTTCAAGAACCCAACCAAAGATAGGGAGACATTTTTTCTGAAAATGTTTTTCGTAGAAAATGTTTTCCATTGAAAAATGTTTTTTGTTTAAACAAACAGAGTGCAAGTTACAGTAAAAATACAAGTACAGAGGCCCATATTTGTTGCATTTTACTAGGATAAATGAACCAATAAGGAAATGAACAACAATATATAAAAGGTAACATGATTTATAGGAAATTGCTAAAAACATGTGAAACTATCACTGCAATTGTAGGAATTTGTATTCAATTCACTTCACCATAACAATATCAAATTTTATCCTCCTAAGAATGATTCTGATGACTCACCAACAAATGGAGCTTCTGCAGAAGAGGAGAAGCATTTAAGAGCGAAGTAAGAGAGAGAAGGTTAAAGTCTGATGATACCATAACAAACAACTCCAATTGTTTGAGAGAGTTGAATCTAGTTATCCTTGCAGGTATTGGGAGGACCTGAAGAGAAAAGAAGAAAAAAAATTTATATAGCAAAATATCCCATTTTCATACACAAAATGAAAAAGTACACAATAAAGAGTAATAAGTATTTCATTTTTTCCTCACCTCATTTGTTGTCAAAACTAGTGATAGGGTTTGAAGCCGAGGAAGATCATTTGCAATTCCATTGAACATATATTGTGTGCCCCTCTCATATGCAACCATGAACCTGATATGCACTTTTTCCAGCCGAGGAACGTCAAGAAAAGAGAAGTTTTTCACTTTACCAATATATTCAAATGTCGTAAGACCAATAGAAGAAATCTCAAACTTCTCTACTCCATAGCATTCATGCACAATCAAAATCTTCAAATGGAGGGATGGACCATGAATGCATAAAGTTTCAAGTAGAATACTGTTCTTTAGCCACAACCATTCAAGGTTTAAGCAACTAGAAAGGATACTGTTGGCACAACTTTGATTTAGAGGCACATGTTCTAAATCAAGGGATTTTAGGGAGACGAGCCTGCTTACAAGATTAGGGGTTGGCCTTAGGTTGCATGATTTTAGGCACAAATACTTTAATTGAGATGAATCACCTTGAGGAAGAAGCTGACAGGGAAAATCATATAACTTATTACTTTGACTTTCAGGACTAGCAGAAAACTCAAGATCAAGCTTTTGAGTTTTCATTATAATTGCAAATCTAATCCACCTATCAACATAACCAGCGTACTCGTTACCAAGACAAAAACAGATCCTGAGAGAGAGTAGCTTTTGACCATTGTACAGCTCCAAAAATTGATCAACTCCAGTTACAAACTTACTCTTATCCTCCCATGAGATATCTGAATCTCCATTTGAGTACCTTGCTTTGTAGTTGATTCCGAGCACGGTATGAAGATCAAAATCAAGATTCAACATGAATGGACAGATATATCTCCATCTTCTAGACAATATCCTTGCCTTGACAGAATCTCTAATACTCAAAAACGAGAGAATGAAAGAGAGAATGTCATCTGGCATTTCAATAAGACGATCAATGGGCTTGAGGTCATTGCCCTAACATATTTCAACCAAAGAACATGTATATTAGCAAATAATAATTACTTTAATGGGCACAAGTATTTTCACAATTTCTAACCACCATACAGAAGCCAAAGTGGCATAGATTGGTCTTTTTCCCAGAAGAATTATTGAGGGATTATGTTCCTTGGAGAAAACCGAGACAAAAGTAGCATTAGCAGTGTTAGCATATCCACACTTAAATTCATGCACGGTCATCTTATAACATACAGCATCTCTCTTTAGTATAGTCATTAAGGCGTTTACTTTCTAACAATGGTGAAATATCCTGTTATCTGTTGTTGTATTAGGCAAGTTTCATTGCCGAGGAATGAAAGATCATTAACCACCTCCCTTTGGATCTCTTTGCAATGTCAATATAAACATTTGAACACTTCTCTACGTCATTGTTGATGGTTTCAACTTTCAACCAAGATGTAGTGCAAGCTCTAGCAAAAACTGTTTGATTTGCGAAACTAATTGGCATTGTAGTGTAAATCATATGTGTTTTTCTCATGAAGCATTGACAATACACACTGTTGGGGTTGTAGTTTGACCTAGTAATGCTCTTCCATGAGACAGATACGGAATGTATTGTAAATTGGTCTCGTTAACTTGTTCAAATTGTCTGACCATTTACAGACAGAGATAAATTATTTGTTATTATTTAATGGAAATAGAATGGCCTTGTTTGGTTTGGCTTTGGAAAAAAGATTTTGGATAAAATTTTTGAAAATTTTGTTTGGTTTGTAATTGTTCTCAAAAAATTTCCAAAATCACTTTCTCTCTCCTATACATCAATCAATCACTTTTTCTCTCTCATCTCTCCTTTTCAATCACTTTTTCTCTCACATACATCTACTCAATTACAACAAAATATCAAATCATCCCAAACTCCAAAATTCCAAAACTATTTTTAAAATATACAACCAAACAAACTACAAAAATTTCTAAACTCTCACCCGAAAATATTTTTTGAAAACTTACCGCCCAAAGTCAAACCAAACAAGGCCAGTATTTCTCATATAAAATTTCTAACTCTCAACGGTAATTTGGTTGGATCATTTTCAATATTAAGACGTCAATATATTGTCCAAAAATTAGCACAAAATAACTTGCATTTTCTCCTATAATAAGGCAGCAATTAACACTTAATCCGTATAGAAATCTACAAAGTAGGGTCATGCTTATAATATGGGACAGATACGGACCAGTCCTATGAACCGGACTTATTTACCAATAAAGCCTGCTCAAACTTTCAACGATTAAAAATAGACTAAAAATAAATCAAAACTCACAAACAAAAACCAAAATGTCCAAATCATTTATGACTTTTATAAATTTTTCAATATCATTACGAGTACCAAATGATTATTTCACAAACATAAAATATAAAATATACATCTAAAAAGTCTAAAAAAATTCTCATTATCAAAACAAAAGGCAACATTCTTACGCATCAATACAAGAAAAAATTGAAACAAAAAACACAGTCTGTACAGACAAGAAAAGAAAAAGCAAAACCAAATCTTTTTTTTTTTAATTAGAAAAAAAAAAAACACAAAAGTGAGGGGTTTTCTGTAAATGAGGTCCAAAGAGTGACTGAGGGCAGGGTTTGCAGACTTGCAGAAGTGTGGGCATGTGGGGAGGAGAGGAAGAGACGGTACCTTGAAGGCGACACCGGAGTGACAGGTGGACGTAGCGGACGCCGGTGGTTGGATGAGTCTGAGGGGGTGATCAACATTAGAGAGAGACATCGAGATCTGCATGACGGAAGCACCGTTCGAGTGTGTGAGAGAGAGAGATAAATTATCACCAATTTCCCTATTTCATTCCCAAATTATTAACTTAAGCTGCAAATTATTAATCATTGAACCCTAATTTGATAGGTAAGAAGGCATTTATATTATTATTATTTGAAACAGCTTAAATTATACAACTAAACACTCATTAAATTGGTTGTGAGGTATTATTTGTTCAAACATAATAAGAAAAATAAATATTTTGTTATATGATTTAAGTTGTTTAAATTTTGAAATAAAATTTAAAGAAATTATAAATAAATAAAACTCAAGGTTTGCCCTTAGTAAAATATCAAACCCGAGATTTTTAATTCTTCAATTCCAACAGTAAGTTTTTCATATCTATTTAAAACCATTAACAAAAAAAAATTATGTTGTAACATGTAGCATTATATTATTCACTATTCTAACTCTAAGTCAATTACAATTTCACCTAAACAATACATAATCACAGCCATCTTTACCAATCATCATAACTGACACACACCAAAAATAAATATTAAATTATACCAAATTCTTTTAGAATAATAGCAAGTCCAGGTATCAATCCACAGGGATAATTGTGAAATTAGACTAATTTAATCACTAAATTTCTAAATTAATTTTTATTAAAAAGATTGAGAGATTTTATGACTAAAAAGGAATTAAATGAAATTAAGAAATTAAATTGACAATTAAAAATTAGAGTTTGAGATATTAATTTTTGGGAAAAATTCTAAGGCAATAAGTTCACCACTAGTTGCGTAAATAGGGTTTCAAATTGAAATCAATTATATTACGGTTCGAACGGAATAATGCTTCATAACTACAAGTTCAAAACATTTAACAAGAAAATCATCACGTTTAATGTACAGGTACGAACCATCTCAAGTAGCACGAATCGTTCACTCTAAACTAGGGTAGCGACATGACTCATCTCTCGTAGTATGGTTCGTCTCATACCTTGAATGTGAAAGAATAGAAAACTATTGTATGGAAAACATTCAACAATCACAGAAAGCCGAATACTTGAAGAAATAATGAAAAATATATATATGAAACTTCTAAAATACCATACAATTGTTCAAACCTTTACATAATTAAAAATCAAAAAGAAAACCTAATTACATGATTAGGGTTCCATCAAAATCCTAGAAAAGAATAACGTAGCCACTTATGGAGGAGTGGAAAGAGGTGGAAGAGATGGAAGCCCCATGGAAGTTATCTTGAAAGCTTGAGAATCCTTCCTTTTTCTCCAAACCCTAGCCTCTTTCTTCTTGGAATTAATTTCAGAACTCTAATCCAGCCTCTTTCTTGCCTATTTATACTTCTGCTGTCTTTCAAACAGGTTTAAAACATCAGGCCTGTTTTCCAAGAAAAGTCAATGCACGTACGGGAAGCTGTTTTCTCTCCAAATTCTGTATTTTTGCCCATTTTATGCTCTGACTATGTACAACCTGATTGACATTAAACACACATAAAATATATAGTTTGACAAGCAAGTAAAGTTAAAAGATCCTAATTAATGGCCTCAATGTTGTACAATTCGGCTTTAATCACATCCTCCAACTTATAACTTGCTAGTCCTCAAGCAAGTAATAAAAATAAAATAAAATAAAACAAAATCTAGCTATTTCCTCTTTCGTGGGAAAACGATTGCATTTAGCATATGCAACAAGCCTTTAAATCACAAAGTTACCGCAAGTGGACGAGTAAAGTCTCGTGAGTGTTTCTAGAAATGATACCCACAAACATTACCATATTCATATATGCTCAACAACAATTAACCACACTACTCCACCTAACAATCAACTTATGTGCTACTACGGTGTGATATTGAGACACAATGAGTCATTAAAGGCACAGTGGACAAGCATGAAGGAATCTATTGAGTCAAGACCACAATTCAGTTAATACAAAAGTAAAGTCACATGTACTTGTGCATACTAGTAGACAAATCATCAGTACCCTCGGTGTAAAGTGTAATCTCCATATTAGTTAACTGTCCACTATAATAGGCACAATTCTATTGATTCGAAAAAAGGCACAATTCTAAAAAAAGAACAAACAAAATAAGAGAGAGGGAACACTAATTAAGAAGTTTAGTTTTGTGCGGCTAAAGAGCTTGCGAGGGCTGGAACAAGGTTTCTAAGTGTGGTAGAAAAAGGTTTGTAATCTCAATGGATAGGCGTATTGGTTGGACAAGGAAATGAGAAAATTATTATAAACATGGGTCATCAACGTATTGTAATCTTAAAAGCATTTACTACTATAGTAATAATAGATATTTTGTAATTATTTTCTCAATTTCTTGTCCAACTAATACGTTGATGACCCATCCATTGAGATTACAAACCTTTTTATAGGCTCTGTTTTCAGTTTCATAGCATGTGCAGGTGAGAGATAGAGAAGTGCGTGCGGTTTTCACAATTACGTTCAACGTGATCATTTAGTGAATTTCACCATTGTTAGAAAGTAAATGCCTTAATGACTATATTAAACAGAGGTGTTATACATTATAAGATGACCATAAATGAATATAAGTGCAGATATGCTAACACTGCTAATGCTACTTTTGTCTCGATTATCTCCTAGGAACATAATCCCTCAATAATTCTCCTGGGAAAAAGACCAATCTATGCCATTTTGGCTTCTGTATGGTGGTTAGAAATTGTGAAAATAGTAGGGGTAAGCACGGTTCAGATTGGTCCGGATTAGGGTAAAACTAGGACCAATCCGTTATCTACGGTTCCTGAGAAATTAGAACCAATCAAATCCGTTTAAATCGTGGAACCAATCCGATTAAACACGGATTGGATCAATTTAGAATTACAGATTCACATAATTAAATAACAAAAAAAATATAAAACATTTAAAGCAAACAGCATAATGTGTGAACTGATCAACAAAAATAACAACATATAAAATAACAAGAACCCATTAAAACAGTATCACCAATTCTCCAAAATGTCATCTTATGTAACAAAATTCCAAGCAAACAAACTGCAGCAGTAGTAGACAACAACAAACAAATTCAGCAGTAGTAGACATTTCCCTTTCCACAAATTCTAATCAAACAAACAGAGATAAACTGGTTTTAGAAGGGGGCATACCTTTGAACCAGAAAGAGTTTCAGGCTGAGGATCATGCTCTTGTTTAAACCAAGACTAAGGCCTCGTTTGGGATGTTTCTGTTTTAGCCAAAAAGCCAAAAGTTACCAAAAAAGCCAAAAAGTCACCGTAAAAACCTATGTACACTAGCTGCACGTGAAGGCTGCCAGCTGTAGTGTAAAATGACCGTTTTGCCCCTCCTTCATTTTGTTTATCTCGTTTTCACCCCTGCCTTTATGTCAAACATTGATGGGGATATCAGCAGACCTACTCTCCCACAGGGTGTAGTAGCTACGGCTGTGCAGCTACATCAAACGGTGAAGATGAAGATGACCCTTCGTTCAAGGTTGGATCATAGTAGAAGCTCTGATCTGAAGAGAAAGAGGAACCAAGAGACGACGATAGTCCGCCAAGGCAAACGGAAAACCAGTCCCTCCTCCGACGATCCCCCCAACTGCAGGTATGCTCTCGCTCTCTGTCTCTCTCTCGCTCTCTGTCTCTCTCTCTTCAGCCTCTCTTGTTTCTATTTCGCTATGGCTTCCCAACCGTCGTACGCTCTGTTTAGTTTGTATGTATGTATGTATGAACTCTCTCTCTCTCTCTCGCGCTCTCTCTGTCTATGTGTGTGTGTGTCTGTCTGTCTGTCGTTCTGTCTGACCATTGTCGTTTTTCAATTTGTCTTCAACATTCGAGTTGGGTAAATTTTTTCAGAAACTCGCCTATTATGTTGGGGGTTTTAGGGTTTCTTTCACGTACCGGAAATAGACGTAGTCTAGCAATATTGCGGGTTATCCGTTGGTGGGGGGCTGTGGATCTCATAACCATGACTTCTATGCTCTGGTTTTTGTATATGTGAACAGTATGCCCTCTCTCCCTCTCGCTCTCTGTTTGTCTTTGTCGCTGTGTGTGTGTGTATGTATCAAGCGTTGCCTATTTCATACGCATTATGTGTTCTAAAACCAAAAATTACAACGCTTTTTTTGGGGGGGATTAACAACAAAGTCCCCTAAATACAATGAAGTATTCTGATTAATTTTCCCCTAACAAGAAAGCCCCCTAAATAGGACGAAGTAGTCTGTTGAATTGAACAAGTTCGAAGTATTCTAATGAAGTATTCTGTCTGTCTCTGTGGTTATAATTGTTCAATACGTTGACATGAAATTCTCATTTTTACTATTCCTATAAATTTGGTGAAATTACCTACAAATGCTACCATTGTGATTTTTACGAACACATCACAATAAAGTTGGTAAATAATTGGTCATTTTCTTTTGTTTATGTGGCAGTTTGGTTGTCCCTGTTAATCTTTTGAGTAAGGTGGATTCAATCCCTATAATGAAAAATGAGGGAGGAGAAAAAAGAAATTTTGTCACTAGAAAACAACGAATCATACGAATTTCCACAACAAACTCATATTTCATATGTCTCAGTGTTTAAACAATGTACTTCAGCAAAAGATTTTTAATCTGTTCAAGGTAATGTTGATTTTTATGTGTTTAAAATTTTCACAAATGTTTCATCTGTTTCAAATTTTTAATCTGTTTAAGATTTCTATTTAAGGTCATCTGTTTAAGGTAAGGTAATGTATGCATTTGATGGAGCTATATTTTTAGGCAATCTATTTAAGGTTTTTAATCTGTTTAAAATTTGTAATCTGTTTGCATGTGTTTAAGATTTTTAGTCTGTTTAAGGTAATCTGTTTAAGGTAAGGTAATGGAGCTATATTTTAAATTCACAAAATAGTTTAAAGGTCTTCATTTTTCTGCTTGACGCTTTCTTATTTTTTTACACAACGTGCTAATATGGTGCTCCTTGAAATAGCGGATCAAAAACTATATGTGTTGGTCCTTGTTAACAATTCCTGATTTATTTTATTTATTTGTTTTGATTTTTTCCAATACTGTCTGCATTTTAAAGTGATGTATATGTGCAAGTAATGGATATCATTTTTCCTTCAACATGTGTATTTATCCTTCGTCAAGGCTTCTGGATACAATTTTTTCTTCTATGTTGCTTTGTTATGTTAATTCTTCTACAAATTTGTTTGCCAATGTTAGAATGTTTACGGAAACCAAGTATAATGTTACATGATTAGCTTGGGAAAACATAATTTATTAGAGTTTGATAAAACATTTTGTTGTATGTTCGCGTGTTTCTGTTAATTATTGTACATATAACATTTGGTTTTTACTCTTTCCCAGTTACAAATATAATTGTACGAATACAGATTCATAAATTGTGCACCAAGTAAAGAAAACAGAAACAAAAAATAATTTCTTTTCAAATATTTTTTTGTCCCAATTAAGTTTTTTCATTTTTTCTCAAAAAAATTTGTTTCAACTAATTTTTTTTTTCAATAATTTGTTTTGGGAGATAATTGTTTTTTTCAATTCTTAATTTTCCAAATAAATTTCTTTCAATTACTTTATTTTTTTTCCAATTATTATTTTTTCAAATAATTTTTTCTCAATCACTTGTTTTGCAATTAATTTTTATCCATTTAAATTTGTTTTTTCAATTCAACTTTTTCCAAATACCTTTGTCCCAACTAAATGTTTTTCAATTAATTTTCGGAGTGCATTAATTTTTTTTCAAATAATTGTTTTTTAATTAATCTTTTTTTGAAATTGTTTTGTTCCCAATTATTTTGTTTTCAATTTTTTCCAAAATAAATTGATTTTGCTTCATTTTTTCAATTAACTTATTTTTTCCATTAATCCTTTACTGAAAAAGCTGTTTGAAATTAATCGCTTCTTTTTTTGTTATGGACATAACAAATGACGTGCACTGACAAAAACTGTTAACACAAGAAACTTGTTTACACAAGAAAATTATCCCATACCATAAGTGTCACACCCGTTTACCTGTTTTGTTGTGCTTGTCATGTCATCGAACAAGTCGTCACTGACTACATGGCCTCGTTTATGTCCACTGCGACATCAACACAACCAGGCCCTATGTGTACTTGTGGGTACGGGCATTGTGTGGTCAAGATTTCTCGATCCGCCAAAAATCCAGGACGTGCGTACTACCAATGCCCTCGTGGAGTGGTGAGTACAAGCACCTTGACCTTGTTTGGGATTATTACCTTGTCAAACCGTCACTAATAATCTCATAACTTTTTTTAACCTCAGCCATGTGTCAATTGGATTGGGTGGTGTGACGAATATGGCCGACAAACGGCTGCTGAGAATGACAGAGACAATATTCGTCGTTTTGAGGCGCGTTTGATTGACATTGAACAGAGTCTGCGTGTACTTAAAGTTGTCACATATTTTTTGTCCATCATCGTCGCTATTTTGTTGTTCCGTATATAATATATGTATCCGTGTTTAGATGGTTACTGTACTATGGTTTCCGTATGTGATATATGTATCCGTGTGTTGCTTGCTACCGTACTATGCTTTCCTTATGTAATACATTACTTATTCGTGTCATTTTACTATTGCATATGTGTTGGACAAACATAATAACATATGGTTAACACAACTACAAGTAATGCACACAACAAACTAATAAGTAATGCAAATTATAATGTTCAATAGTCGCATGGCTTCAACTCGATCCGGCTCTCGTACCCCTTCCGGGAAAGGGAAGGGCCCAAAACCTTATCACAAAGCCAATTGGGACTGGGAGAACACGCGTATCTATTTGGAACTATTTGGAACTTGTTGTTAAGGAAATAGACGCAGGTAACAGGCCGCACATGTCAATCAATCCGGATGGGTACCGGTCTTTGGCTAAGACTTATGAGGTAGCAACTGGGTTGACACATAGCATGAAACAACTGAAAAATAGGTACAATCAACTAAAGGCAGAGTGTCGTGCATGGTCGAAGCTAATGGATAGCCGCAAAGGCCCCACTGGAATTGGGTTCGACCAAGAGACTGGGTTGATCAATGCGTCGGACGAATGGTGGGCTACAATGGAGAAGGTAATGACTTGAACTCATGTTTACATAATTTTGACAGAGACAATGTCCTTGAAATTGAATCTGCTGTAATTGAAGTATTCATAGAGACACATGTTGAATGCAAATACATTTGATTATACATCTCAAGTAGGCATACCAAACAAGACTATTTACATCTCAAGTGCTAAACTGAATAATTTCGAGAACCTCGTAACAGATATATTTACATGTCAATTTGTTAGAAATTCCGTTTTTCATGCAGTAATAAGGCAAGGCAAGGCAGCATCTTTTTGTGGAAAATTTTTTTGGGTCCAGACAAATCATTCAGAATCATTTTAAAAGTAGCTGGTTTATACAAAATTTCGTACTTAAAATATCATAAACATTTAAATAATCTTTGTCATTTAAATATTTTGGCAAGATACCAAAATAGGGGTACTGTCTGGGGTGCCTTACCTGATAAGGCTTAACCAGAAAGTAAATGAGGTGGCTGGGTGGTCCCTCAGATTTCCAGCAACTGATTGATATTACATTTTTTTTGATTTGATATTACATTTTTTGTGTTCTGATATTACATTTCCGGAATCATTATCTGCTGGTCAGTTGAAACCGCATGACAAAGACATGATTGATATTACATTTTTTGTGTTTTGTTTCATGATTGTCAAACAGATCATCTCCCAGACCCATCATTCCTCTTCTGAGCCATTGAAGCTGGAGTTTTCTAGTATTCATTTTTTTGTTGATGCATTCTGATTGACATTCATTTTTTAGCTTGCAACGAATTGATGCATTCTAATTAGTTACTGCATTCTAAATACTTTCATTTTTTTGTTGATGCATTCGAATTCAACGTTGAGAATTTTGAGAAGAGGTTTCATTTCGAGAAAATAAGTTATATAGAATTCAATGTATTTTGTTTCTGCTTTCAATTATGAGTTTATGAGGTTCAACTCATGCAAGCATCGTGTTTCTTCTTTTATTTTGTTGACTGAGGGAGTACTAGCGGCACAAGCAATGCAGTGTATAATGATGCTCACTTTGTGGTTACACTAGTTGTGGCATGACATATCATGTGTTTTTTTTCACCTTTTTTCACCTGGAAATCCAGAATTTCATTTGAGACTTGAATAAAATGCATTATTATGTTGGTAATTTGTCTGTGAAAGTTGTCACACCACTGCTTCAAATACTTCAAATTCATGTATTGTAGCTAGGTTCCTTATTGAAGATAGGTCTAGAATGAGAGATGTGGATACGTAACTGATGCTTCCTTATTGAAGATAGGTCTAGATAATACCAGTTGAACTTCCATATTATGGCTTTGCTGTTGAATCGTTCAATTAGAAGTTGGAAACGGGATACCATTTCATTTGTAATTTACATATCACCTATTAAACCTGGGTTATGATAAGTTGGGTGCTGTCATTCATGGCCATTAAAATTGTATTTTGATCTTCTTAAAAACTTTCCTCACCATCTCAGTAATGTTGAAATGTATAATTGTCAAGAGTTGATTTGACTGTTTAATTTGTGGTTGCCTATATCGTCTCAGATTTCTACCTTAATTTTTCTTTCACAGTTGGATCTATCATGATGTGTTTTTCCTAATGCACAAATTCCCCATTTTCTGTCATTGACTTGTAATCATGTTACAACTCAGTTGATGTAATGAACTCCAGCAATGTGTAATGAATGATGACAAGATATGCTTCTATTATTTAGAGCCTATACTGTAAGATCCTGGGAATTACAATTTCGTTTTGCTAACATAAAAATTACCGAAACATATCTGTTGCTTAGGAAACCAAAACAAAACATTAGTGGAAAACCAAACGTCTATAGTGTTTCCACATTTTTTTGTTTTTATAATCAAAGTTAAAAGATGCAAACATAGTAGTAAAAAAGAAGCATGTTTAAAGTAAAAAACTTAATTGCCTTGTGTCTTTTTTTTTTGCTTTGTGAGATGTTAGTAATGGTCCATTTTAGACACAGATTTTTTCCTTGCTAGTTGAAGAAATGAATATATTCTGTCCTTCAGCAGGACTGTCCACACAGGTATGTGGAATTGTTGACATAAATATTCCTGGACATGTAATTTGTGCAAGATTCATAATGCACAAATTCATAATGCCTGATTCATATTGATTTTTTAGCTTGCAAAGAATGCACAGATGATGACACATACATGTCATAATGCACAGATTCATAATGCCTGATTAATACTTGCTGAATGTCAGTAGTTTAAATTTTTTTTGGTTCAGACAAATCATTGAACTGACCAGCAGATAATGTTTGTCACTGATCAAATATATTATTATATATTGTAATACAGGCCTGATGTCCCATCTTTTTTGGACTGCTATGTTGTGTTTACATGTTAACAGGGTTATGTCTGGGCGTTTATGACAAAAATATAGGGTTGGTCAATCTGTATTTATTACATAACAGGGTTATGTCTGGGTGTTTATGACTGGTTTGGTGAATTTGTATATGTTAACAGGGTATTTCGTCAAGTTTATGACTGGTTTGGTGAATCTGAATCTGTATTTGTTGCCATGCATGAATATGCCTGAATATTTGACAATATTACAGTCTAATCATTCAAGAACTACTTAGATATTTAACAAACCAATCCATTGCCTAGGTATATTAAAGGTTGTTCATCTTTTTGTAAATGGAATTCAGAACTTATTCATTGATGCCCTGCATGAATATTAAATAAAACTTCGAAGACCCTGAACTTGTGCCACTGTTAGGAAGAAAAGAATATGATGAATTTGGATCCTGATTTTGTTTCTTGTATTTTGTGGCTGTCAGATATTCATGCTGTTGGCATTACCACTTCACAGGATGCCAACAACAATTGCAGCATGTTTCTCTGTATTGAAACCTGGTGGCGTACTTCTATGTCTGGGTGTTTATGACTGGTTTCATGAATCTGTATATGTTAACAGGGTTATGTCTGGGTGTTTATGACTGGTTTTACTTTCTTGGACCGTCTATTGTATAACATTATTTTGCAGAACTTGGGGAGTGCATATACTTGGGGAACTATTTACCCAAACAAAAAAATATGTTATTCCTTATGTAATCAGTTGATGCTCTATAAAGATCCAGGGTACATTGAAATAAACATGAAACATGCCATGACAATAACGAAATATTGTGGCCTTTTTTTTTTTTTTTTGTTTCCATATATAACCACGTCAACTATGCATACTTAAACTGTTCAGTAATGATGTGCATACTCCATGTACATAAGTTATTCATTTTGGTAATGGTGTACTCCCATTGTATTGTATTACAGGTTGACAAAGAGTGTTGCAAGTTTAGAACAAAGAGGTTGGATCATGAGGAATTAATGCGTCGTGTATTCACGGGGGCTGCGTGTAACAACCCTCGTACTGATTACCGATAGATTACTGATTAATTACTGATTACTGTTAAACTGAGACTGAATATGATTGGTAATTGAACTGACCGAATTACTGAACTGACTGACTGAAATCTGAAACTGATTAATTGACTGTCTCTATTTGAATTGCATTTTATCTGTTTGACTGATTGATTATCTGTTCATGTTTTTACGTTCAAACTACAAATTGAAGGCCTTATCGACGGCCAAACCAGAAATTGATTGAAGTTTTATGACCATCATAATTTATGTGATTTTATGGTGTAATTATCTGAAAACTGATTTGGTGTGATTTGGTATGTTTAAATTAGATCAATATTGATAAACTGCATAAGTTGGCCTTAATTACAACTTTGCCACTTTAGTGGCCCACTACCTAACACCTTTTGAGCCTTATCATACATGCAACAAAACTTTTCCTCAGCCACTTCATTGTTCTTGCCGACTAGGAAGAGAGAGTGAGAGGAAAGAGTGAGTTCATCTTGTCCATCTAGAGATTTGGCTTAGAAACTTGAAGGAAATTGAAGTGTAGTTGCCAATTGAGCTCCTAAACCTTGAATACAAGACTTAAGGTAGAAATCCATCTCCTTGATTGTGCATTTATATTGATTCTTGCATGGTTTAGAGCTAAGTTGAGGTCTAGAGCCAATTTATGGCTTGTAATGTTCTATTGAAGCTTAATTGTTGCATGCATGTTGTTATTGTTGAGTTTTGAGGTTGTAATTTATGTTTTCCTCACATGCATGCTCATATTTAAGTATAAGTCCATGTTTTCATCCTGTTTTGAAAGGTTTGAACTCATTAGAGCATTAAATTGAAGCTTTGAAATGGTTTTAACTCATGCATGTCACTTTGTAGCATGTTCATGTAAAATGGGTTTGTAAATGAGTTTAATTGAAACAACCTTGGGCTTCGATTTCTCCAATTGACCTTCGAAACAAGTTATTCCATGTGTTAACAAGTATTTCCCAGAAAATTAGCCCAAGAGGATCGGTTTTAATGCATCAAAACTTGATTTTGAACTTAGAACTCAAATTTGGAATTTCCAGATTTTGGTTGTCCGCTCGAGCGGGGGAAGTGCCGCTCGAGCGGGGAATTCGAGCTCCCAGCACTTTGTACTGTTCATCAGTCCGCTCGAGCAGAGAAATGTGCGCTCGAGCGGAGGATTGGGTGACACGCTCGAGCGGGCGTCGAGCGGAGATTTCACCTATCCAGTACTTTTTGGTCCGCTCGAGCGGGGAAGTTGACGCTCGAGCGGGTACCTTTGTTTGTCTTCCCGCTCGAGCGGGGAAACCTGCGCTCGAGCGGGGATCTGTTTTCACTGAAATTCTAAAACTGTTTTCTGTATACATCTTTGCATCCTCATCCCATCCTAGGCATTCTTAGGCCTAGTTTAAGACATCTTAATGAGGATTTAGATGTAGAACACACCAAGGCAAATTAGGGATTAAGTTATCATCTTTCCCAACTGTGTAGCTTAATGTGTGTTCAATCTGTTAACTGTGTAGGGTTGGCGACTGGGGAGACACGCTCTAGCATACTGTAGCCCAAACTCTGTGAGTAACAATTGTGTAAAGATATGTTCAAAATGATTATCTTCTAAATACCGAACTGAACTGTTTACTGAACTGATATTGTTTTACTGAATGAATGTATGTCCTATATTCTGAACTGTACTGTGGCATCCTTAGCACCTACTGTTTACTGTTACTGTTACAGAGATCTCTGTTGGTTCCCTCGTTGGAACCACTACTGTTTACTGATTGATGGCCATCATTTACTGTTCGGTCTTTTAAGACCTACTGTTACTGTTATGCTAATGGATGTACCACATATGACTGAATGACTGATATACTGAATCAATAAACTGTTTCCATTGCTGTAAGGACATTTCATTCTAACCTCTTTACGCATTATGTTATTCACTGGGCTTTAGCTCACTGTTTATATATATATGTAGGTTCTCAGCCACCAGAACGGAGCTAGGAGTGTGGGTTAGACTCCAGTTTTGTCAAGCCGGCCTATGTGCTTCACTGCGAGGTTCCGAGTTGCCATGCTATGGCTTTGGGGTGTTTTGTTTTCCCCCGTCTGTCTCCGTACTGTTTTGGATCACTGTATAGACTGTCATCTACTTTACTGTACTGATATCAGGGATTAGGTCCCTGTACTGAATGACTGTGAATATTTGTATAGACTGTACTGTTCTGAATGTATGAATGCATGAAAAATCTTTTGGCATACAGACTGTCACAGCTCATTGGACATTATTTATTTACTGTATTGGCTTCCGCCAGGCCCTGTACTCTGTTTTACTGTATTACTGTCAAGCAGGCCTTCGGTAATCACGGATTACTGGCCGGTTACGGTGCTAAACCCATAGGTCCGGGTTTGGGTCGTGACACTGCGGCAACGGGAAAAAATGCTTGGACGCCTGGTGAGATGCGGAACCAGCTGGAGGTGGAAGGGGAGTCCGACAGTGCCGACTTCTCTACGGACAGCAACGAAATGGGTGCCTCTGAAACGGCAAACTTGATGAAATCTGTAACCATTAACGCATCCGGTAGTGGCAGCAAAAGGAGGCACTCATCCGTCACAGCCGTGCAAAAAAAGTGAATCACCGGGGCAGAAGCATTGGCAACAAGCATGGATGATTTGGTGAATTCGATGAAGACACAAAGTAAGGAACTCACTGTTAATCATGTTGTCGGTGGACAAAGTGTCTGTCACGACCCAAACCCGCCCCTATAGGTTTAGCATCGTAACCGGCCAGTAATCCTTAGATTACTTACGGCCTCTGAACAGACAGGCATATAATAAGGGGCTAGCGGAAGCAATATACGAAAATATAAATGTCCAATGAGCTGTGTTGACTTACATGAAACAGAATAATTTTAAAACTTTAATTACATAACCATGAGTCAACCATACATTATATTATACCCACACACTTACACAAATGTACCGCCAACATAATTAACATAAGTCTCATGCATAACAGACTAAACAAAACTTGATCCCAAGACACTTCGGGAACCTCCACGTGAGGCACAATGGCTGGCTGACTAACAACAGAACACAGACCCCCACAAAGCTCTCGGGCTTGCACTCAAGAATGCTCACCTATAATATATATATACAAACAGTGAGCTAAAGCCTAGTGAATAACATTAAAGTAAAGGGGTTAGTGAACGAAATCCGAACATTTCATATGTATAAAACAGATCATAGCATAATCATAGTCATCTCATATCAGAACATAATAATGGCATATCCCATAGAACATATCACATATCCAAAATGTCTTCCGACTAGAGTAACCGGTCCCGGACACCGATTAAACACATATCACCACAATGAAGTGGCTAACGAGATCTCGTAACTGTCATGGACCCGCATTTTCATGCCGTCTCCCATGACTTGGGACTATCTATGGATGCCATAATAGATTCGCAAATCAGGATATCCGTTCACAGAAACACATATCATTTCAGAAATCATAGCTTGATATATCACATTTGGAACATAATTTCATATCAACGTATCTTTACGATAACGTTACTCACAGTGGTTCTGTAGATGGTCAATCACTCCCTCGGACGTTGACCTACAATCACAAAATACATAGCACCAACGAATCTTATCATTACTTATTCATGTGGCCATTAAGGCTTAGCTTACATCACGTTGGTTTATGTTCATTCTTATCATATGGCTTAGAATACACACACCCTTGCAATCTCTTAGTGTGATTCATACTTAGTTCAATGCTCAACTCACACACACACTTGCCATTCAATATCTTGTTACATTCATTTCTTAGTGTGTGTTTCTAGCCCATAACCTCATTACTATGGCTTAATTAAGGCTTAGGAATGCCTAAGATGCAATGAGGATGTCAAAACATGTCTTGGAACACTTAGGCAAAATTTCAGAATTTTAGGTCCTCGCTCGAGCGAAGCTTTCCTCGCTCGAGCGAGCATGCAAAGATGTGAGTGGTCGCTCGAGCGCACATCCCTTCGCTCGAGCGATCTGTAAATTCTGCAAAACTTCTGGGAGCATGAAATTTACGCTCAAGCGAACCTTTGGTCGCTCGAGCGGAGAGCACGACCCCAGAGTGGTCGCTTGAGCGAGCTCTCCTTAGCTCGAGCGAAGATGCAAAATCTGGAATTTCCAGATTGCACCTCCAACTTCAAAACTCGAATTTAAAACCTCCAAAACACTTCTCTTGGGCCCCAAAGCTTGATATAACCCAGAAAACTTGTAGAATATGAAAGTTCAAAGATCAATTTATAAAAATCATGGCCCAAGGTTTGTCAAAACTCATATTTTCAACTTAAATTTCAAGAAGTAAAACATGCATGTGAATTCTTTAAAACTCTTGTCTTCCAAAACTCATGAAACTTGCAATTTGAGCTCCTAAGCCCCATGCATGCAAGAAATCCTTTTCAAAACATGAATTTAAGCTTTTAAAACATGATGATTCAAACATGCATGCACCAAATAAAACTCAATGACAACCTACTATGTAAATGTACACATGCATGAATTAAAAACAGCAACCAAGCTCTAAATACATACTCTAATGAGCCCATCTTTTCAAAAACATGATGAATCCATGGCCTTGAACATAATTATAAACATGCATGTAGATTTTTATGAGATTAATTTCAAAATGCAAGAATTTATGCATGCATGCATGATTTGCAACTCAACTCTTCTTCTAGGGCTCAAATTACATGCTTAAACTCATATTCCTCATGAATTCAACAATTAAACACATCACCCCCATGAATTATCTTACCTAGAGCATTGGTCTTGCTAAGAACTTGCTTAATCTTGAAGAGTATATGCAATTCTTGAATTTCTTCTTCAATTTTCTCCCCCTCTCTCTCTAGAATTGCTCTCCCTCTCTCTCTAAAATGTTTCTCACGTTTGTGGGTCAAAGAAATGTGGCTGAGGAATGTTTATGCAATAAGGCTCAATTGTGTTGGAGAAATAGGCCACTAAAGGTGGCAAAATGGTAAATAAACCAACTCTTGTAATTTAGCTTCAATCAATCTAATTTAATCATACCAAAATCACATTTTAATTAAATATGCCATAAGGTTCTAAAAATTCCAAATAACACAATGGTATAATTAATTCCGGGTTTGGATGCCGATAAGGCTTTCAATTTTCATTTTAAAACGGGATTCTAAGCAGATATTTTTATAAGTGACAAATAGAAAGCCAATTATGATGCAATTTACATATTAATCCTGTCATTAATCTTAATTACTTAATTAACATCCTTAATTACTGATTAACGACTAATTACGGATCGGGGTTATTACAGTGTCACTATGGCCGAAGCTGTCGGACGTCTTTATGAAATTCAAGGACTTGAACAAACTAATCCACTGCTCCATTTCGGTATTTCCCTTATGGAGGTGCCCAATAATAGGGAGATGGTTATGAGTATTCCTTTCGATGAAGGCATTATCGGCTGGCTCCAGGTGAAGCAACAAGACAAAGAGAGGACGACAACAGTTCCAACTCTTGCAAGCATATTGCGCAATCAAGGACTTCGTTTCTAACTATGCTTTGTGTTGGACTTCTTATGTGTTATGTGTTGGACTTCTTTTCGCTTATGCGTTGGACTTCGCTTATATTTGCTAAAGGGCTGCGTTTTAATGAAATGCTTTGTGTTGGACTTCTTTTCGCTTATGTTCGTTTTGTATTTGCTAATGACATGATGTTTTTAACTATGCTTTGTAAGGAGAATTGGTAGGGAGATGGTTATGCTATTCCTTTTCTTTGCCTGGTTTTCTAATTATGGATGTGCATTGGTTGGGTATTGGCTATGGATTTTACAATTTTAAATTTCAATAAACCATGAATCTGATTACACTCTTCCAATTTGCCGCTTCATAGTTATGTAAACAGTGGTTGTAAATCAGTTGTACTGGACCATTTGAACAAAAGCGTTGCTACTTGTAGAGAGACATGTCTAGTTTACTGAAGGTTTCAACTTAAAAAGTGGAAGTTAGACACTTTATAAGGTACTAAAAAAAACAAAATAATTTAAGTTTTTATTTTTGTATATTTTAATTTAACATTTTTTTTTTGTATATCTCATTGCAATTTCTATATTGCTTATTAGTCAGAAAAGAGGAAAAAAAAAATTGCTTATTTATACATCAAGTAAAATGTCTTCACGATTTCACCATTGCTAATAGAACTACTTTAATACAATCGAAGGTCTCAGAAGGATGGCAAATGAAATAAATTGATTATCTATGCATAATATTCTTGTTATTGACAGCCTTTACACTTGACCAAACAAAAATTAATTTTTGCATGTTTAATTTTGGCAGAGTAGTAGTCTATCATGTTATGCTTCTGATTTTATTTAAAGTTCACAGATTTTAGGCATGGAAAGCGACGATGACACCGATGTAGGGATGCAAGAAATGTGTGATGATGTCGCGGCGCTCGCCATCGAGTGGCAGACTGAAATGAATAATAATTATATTGAAGCGTACAGAATTGCCTCCGACTACTACAAGGCACACGTGCTTAAAGTCCCATGTCGGACGTCCATCTTGACGGGGAGGGCATGGATTTTGGAAATGTATAATGGACACAGTGGCAGATTTCGCTATGAACTGTGCATGCCCAAAGTCGTTTTTACCCGTTTATGTGCCACACTAGTGAACGACTTCGGGTTGCATGTACCTGAGCAGGACCACGGCTTGCACGTTGAGGAGAGTGTTGCAATCTTCATTCATGTTCTAAAAAACTTGCCTAACCGCGAGCTTCATGAAAGATTCCAACACTCCGGTGAAACAATATTACGCCATTTTCATAATGTTTTGAAAGCAATGAAAAATTTTACCGTCGCGCACTGTCGGCCGCCCACAGATTTCCAAACCAGGAGGGATCCCCACCTGCAGACCCAACCACAGTATTTGCTGTTTAAGGTGCGAAAAAAATGCAACAATTCGAGTTTCTTTTTTAAACTTCTACGAAGATGTGACTTAAAAAATTGCGCGGCTATAATGCATGTCATCATGGTACTAATACGTTGTCTACTTGTTCGAATTGTGTAGCATTGTTTATGTCACGCCCCAAACCCGCCCCTAAAAGTTTGGTGACGAGACCGGCCAGTAATCCTAGATTACCACAGGCCTTACTGTACAAAACATAAATAAACGGGGCTCGCGGAAACGGAATAAAGAAACTAAATAGTCCAAGAGCTGTGCATTTATATGAACATACATTTACATGCCAAAAATGAGTTAATTACCCACATCATTACATACATGTGATCATCAAACATATACAACACAACTCATTCAGTTACAACTGTTCAACAAAACAAAACAGGAACTCACAACGGCCTTCCAGGCCTAGCCTCAACTCGGAGGCACACAAAACTGGTAGGCTTCAAAACGGCGGCTCGGTCAAGACTCCGCCTAGGCTTGACTCCCCGAATGCTCACCTATAATACATAAATACAACCAATGAGCTAAAGCTCAGCAAGTAACACTAATGTAAAGGGGTTAGTGAACGAAGCTCGACATTTCATATATATACAGTCATAAACAGTCAACAGTCATTAATGGCATAGTCCACAGAACCTTTTCATAACCTTTTCGTAACCTTTTCATAACATGTGTCGACTAACGACTAGAGTAACCGGTCCCGGACACCGATTAAACACATACCGAGATCTCGCAACCTTTACCGTGGATGCCATAATAGATTCGCAAATAGAACATTCGTTCACAGAAAACATTATCATTTCGAAGACCATATTATAATAATCATTTTTGAACATACTTTCATAATAACATATCATTTACAGAAATGTTACTTACAGTGGTTTCCAGAACCGGTTGTACGGTCTTCTCAATTTAACCTGCCACATCAACAGTATAATACATTTCTTAACTTTCATTATCATTTCACATAATTCATCACATTACATTCTTCTTTTCCTTCATTTCATGTTCATTCTCTTTCTTCTTTACATTCATGACCATTTCATGTTCATAAGATGCTAAATGATGCATTTAACATGTAAAAATCATGTAGAACAACTTCTCAAACTTTTCTGAAAATAAGCCTTCCCGCTCGAGCGCCCACATCTCCGCTCGAGCGGACAGTACAATTTTTCCAAACTACTGGGAGGATGATTTCTGCGCTCGAGCGGGCTTCCCTCCGCTCGAGCGGGCCCTGCGAAATTCTGGAACTCTGGTTCTTCTTCTCCACTTTCAAACTTCAATCTTTTCTTCCATTACATGAATTCCATAACTCAAAATACTTGATAAACAACATGATTTAACCATTACATCTTCAATTCAAAACCCATATAGCTCATAAACAAGATCAAAACCCATGAACTAATACGAAAAACCATAATTATGCACATGAAGCTTCATTTCTTGACTTTCATGGAGGTTCCCCTCAAAAATGCCCAATAAACATGATTCATGCCATATTCTTGAGATTAACATGCTATATGTCAAGGATCAACAATCTATTCCATGAAATTAGAGAGAATTTCTTACCTTGATTCCTTTATTGGAGAAACTAAGCTTGATTTTTCCCCTTTCTTTCTCTTCTTCTCTTCTTCTTCCTTGGCCTCTCTCTCTCTCCACGACTTCTCTCTCTCTCTTTCTCTAGATTTTTCTCTTTTTCTTGGTTGAGTCAAAATGGGTCAATAAGCCTTATCTTAAACATATATATATATATCAAATAAATCAATTAAACCCAAAACTCTTGAGCCAAACAAGCCTTACGAATCAGACGAAATTCAGTCTTCAATTTATCGTTTCAGATAGTTCTAAAAATTCCCGGTATCACTTAGGCGTGTTCAATTTCATTTTCTGAATCCATTACAGTCATCGATTTCAGTCCCGAAGTCATAATTCCAACAGATATTTTCCAATTCAAACAGATATTCTTCAATTAAATCATATAAACACATAATTATTTACCGGTAATTACGTCATACAGTTCCGGGTCATTACAGTTTAGGTGCCTTGGATGGGACACACGTGCCAGCGTGCATAAAGGACTCGGAAGCAGCCCCGTATTTTAGCCGAAAGAGTTGCCACACTCAAAATATTTTGGCAGTGTGTGATTTCAATATGTGTTTCGTCTTTGTGTCATGTGGTTGGGAGGGTAGCATGCATGACAGCCGGATTTTAAACATTGTCACCGAGGATCCGCAATATAATTTTCCAACTGCAGTGGATGGTACGTACGAACAGTTTATTTGTTCAATGCGATAACTTGTGAAATTTGTTTGCCCACCCGTGAAACAAATATGTATTAATATGTACACATTCACAGGTCGCTATTATCTAGTGGATAGTGGATACAGTAATAAGAAGGGATTTCTTGCACCATAGAAGGGCAGCCACTATCACCAACCACACTTTCAACGTCACAAGCCGAGGAATCGTGATGAGTTGTTCAACCGTGCCCACTCTTCATTGCGGAGTGTGATTGAGCGAACATTTGGCACTTGGAAATCACGGTGGAGATTCTTGCACAACATGCCTCGGTTTGACTTTCGTAGAGTCCAGGTGCCATTGGTGGCTGCATCTATGGCATTACACAATTTCATACGCAGAAACTGCGAGGATGATGCAACCATTGCTACTGTCAGAAATGCAGCGGAGTACACGTATGACGATATTCCCGATCACGCAGATTTGGCTGCCCTAGACGAAGCCGTCGTGGCTACGGACAAGGACGTTGAAATGGCGGAGATGCGTCATCGGATAAGGGCTGAGTTATACCAAATTCGGCGCAATGGTAGGTAGTCGGACAATGTTGTTTACCATGACTGCTTTTAAATGTTTTCCGTTGTATGTGTTTTGTGAAAACCGTTGCTAATGTCTTGTTTTGTAATTTTTTATGCATAACGTACTAAATTGTTTAGATATTTGAAGATGTCGTACGAATTTTTAAAAAAAACTTTCAAAATTGTCGTACTTTGCATGCGTGTATGGCTAATGCAAAATCCCTATTTCACGGATTGTCATAACGAATTTCGTCACACATATTACATGCATTAACTGTAAAGTCTATAATTGTGCCCAATTACATCACGTAAAAAACATGGCACAAAATTTTCTTCAACCAACTAAAATAAAAATCAGAATTTCAGAAATAAAATAAAAAAATTAATGTATTTGAAAAATCTTTAAATAAACTACTTTCAATATTGCAAATTGACAATAATTTAAATTTTATTTTCCAAGTTTCATCTATAACACCACAAACATTACCAAAAAAAGAATGAATGTTATTCATTACAAAATTTGTTTTCGAAAATGTTGTGGACATTAAAGAAATTACCATGTGTGTGGACCGGACACCAGTGTCAAATTTTTGAAAAAAAAAATTGAGAATTTACCAAGTTTACAAAATTGAGAATTTTTGAAAGTATGGATGTGTGTGGTTTGGTTATGGGAGATAAATTTATAAAAAAAGAAAAAAAAAATTGGGGAAAGCATTTACAAATTTTTTTTGTTTGTTTGGTTGTATATTTTGAAAATAGTTTCCCAGTGTGGGAATTTAAAAAGATTGTATATTAGTCTGTACTTGAGTGGATGTGTGTGAGAGACAAAAGTGATTCAGAAGGAAAGCGGAGAAAAAAAAAAGTGATTTATTTATGTATAGGAGATAGAAAATGATTTTGAATTTTTTTTTCAAAACCAGTAAACCAAATAATATTTGTAGATTATTTTCCCTACATTTCTTTTCCAACTTTGAACCAAACAAGGCCTACATGTTGCATATGTGTTGGCGTCAAAATCCTGAAATTAAAAAAAACAAAAAACAAAAAAAAAAGAACAAAAAAAAAAATTTAATTAAACAATACATCACAACAGAAACCCAGGAATCTGATTTTGCAATTACATATGTGGCCACGTGTGCTACTTTGACATTGGTTGCACATGAATCAAAAAGTGTACAGTAGTTGTACATTGTCATATAAAAATAAATAAATTAATTAAATATTGGTCAAAAGTTCCAACGGGCAGCTACAACAGACAGTAGTTGCATTTGTCTCCGTTTCCCACGCTTCGATTTCCGTGCAAGGGCAAAAATGTCAAGTTTCAAACTTTCATTTTTTTATATTATTTCTTTACATATTTTTTTCGTAAAAAGCCAAAAAGTTCATCCGAAACAACTTAGTTTTTTTTAGCTCATATTTTAGCCAAATAGCCAAAAAGTTACTAAATTAGCTTGTTCCCAAACGAGGCCTAACAGAGGTCGATGACTTCATTTGTGTCTCCAGTACTTGACATCTATCAAACAAGAAAAAGAAATACATCAAAAGAATATGATTAATATTATTAGAGAAGAGAAAGCATACCAGAAATTAAAGAAAAAAATATACACTCTTTCTCTCCATGCCACATAAATCACACCAGAAATCAAAGAAATTTTTTTTTATCCACATCACAGAAACCAAAGAAAAAAATAAAAATAGAAATCATATAATATACACAAACCCATTTAAGATATACTACTGTTTCTCTCCATGTATACAGAAATAACTGTTTCAGAAAAACAGAAAAAAAATAAAAATAAAACTCTTACACACCCACACCGGCCAATTTCCCTTATTGGGGCATTTTGAATATTTTAGTCTCACTTTAGGGTGTGTTTTTAACTTTATTCCCAAAGTAGGGTAAAACAGTTTTAGAAATACCGTTTTTCAGAAAACGGCTTTTACAAAGCCGTGTTTTCGAATTAAAATAATAATAAAATTTGAAAATAGAAACCGGCTTTTCTAAAGCCGTTTTTAATTAATTCTAAATTAATTAAAAACGGTTTTCGTAAAACTGTTTTCCCATTAATTTTTTTTAATTTATATTTTCAACATAAATACTTTTTGACCAAAAAATATTTTTAATAAAAAACGGTTTTAAAAAAGCCGTTTTTTGACAAAATTTTTTTAAAATTAAAAACGGTATTAGAAAAGCCGTTTTTTGACCAACAAAACAGACCCCCCTTCTGCCTTTCAACTTACGAAAGCCGTATTTGATATCCAACCCATCTTCTTCTCCCTCACTCAGCCGATCTTCTTCTCCCTCACTCAGCCGACGACGAAGAGGAACACCACCGGCAAAACAGTACACCACCGGCAAAACGAGGAACACCTTCATCAAACACCCACATTCAGCTTTGTATCGCATAAATGAGGGTTTTCATTTTAGATTTGGGATTTTAAATTTCGAAATTAGGGATTCAGATTTCGGATTTTAAATTTCGATTTGGGATTCAGATTTAGATTTGGGATTTCGGATTTTAAATTTCGATTTGGGATTCAGATTTAGATTTGGGATTTCGGATTTTAAATTAGGGATTCAGATTTAGATTTGGGATTTTTTGTATAAATCCTGCGTTGGTTGCAAACCCCTTTCTCTCGTCAGTTCCCTAAAAAACCCTAGCCCAACAAAACCTCTCTCTCTCTCTCTCTCTCTCTCTCTCTCTCTCTCTCTCTCTCTCTCTTTCTATCTAGTTGTGATAAAAACAAAAACACAGAGATGGAGGAGTTTTTGTATACTAATATCGAATCTTTATGTGCAAAACTCAGGTATCAAGAAAAGCAGCTCAAACTCAAAAGAAGGTCATTGCTTTTTTTAAGTTTTTTTTCCTCCAATTTTTATTTCTTCAAATTATATGATTACATGCTCTCAAAACCCAACTATATGTATGTATGTATGTATGTTTGTGCTTGTATCTATTTCTTTTAGTCAATTTAACTGCTTCTTGCCATCAATTTAATTATGCAGGAAATTCTGCTTTAATTTCTTCGTATTCATTTTGTTCCAAACTAGTAATCTTCACCTGTCCAATTTTTTCCTCTTTTTCAATACACTCTTAGCTAGAAGATGTAGTGGAATTTTGAAATATTGAAATCTTGAGACATAATCTTGTGTTTGGAAATGTATTGGGAATATAGGGAAAAATTGTAGAACAAAAGTAGGAATAGCAATGAAGTAGAGTGGGATTGGATTTGTGGTGTTCTATTCCTACACCATTCCTAGTTGGGCAATACTAGTGGCCTTGGTTCATTATTAGGATCCTTGGGGCATCTCCAATGGAGATGCTGAGCACACTACACACAGATTTATACAAGTATACACAACACACGTTTGGCCATAAGCTAATACACCTAAAAAATCAAAATTTTATATATACTAGGGTAATACACCTAAAAATCAAAATTTTATATATACACCTAAAAAATCAAAATCCTAAAAATCAAATTTTTGTAAATGCATAGTTGTATGTCTTGTGAGCATAAAATTGAAAATTAGATAAGGTAGTTCATGTCTCACAAAATAACCCATATATATATATATATACATACTAGGCAGGGAGGCCATGGCCTTCCATGGTTTGTGTGCATGTGGTACTCACCCTGATGGACTTTCAGGATGGTATAGAGTTTGAGTTGGAAGTAGAGAGAGTTTGAATTGAAAATAGCAAGTTCACAAGAAGTAAAGTTCGAATTGGAAGTACGGAGAGTTTACCATTGCTTTGTTAGTTTGGCCAAATGATGCCTTTGGCCTTCAAATCTTCAATTAATAGTCTACATATATATACAAATATCAACAATACAATGGTGTGGAAACTATCTAATTCTTCCATTTTATAACCAAATGATTGCCTATTATATATTTTAATTAATAGTCTACATATGTATAAATTTCAATGATCTAGTAGTATGAAAGCTATCTACATCCTTCCACCACCTTATGATGAATAAATTCTACAATTATCTACCTAATTATAGGGTTTTCTACAAAATTTTAGAAGATTTAATTTTAATTTCTACATTTGGATTTTAAATTTGTCAATAGAAATGGCAAGAAAAAAAAGAAAAAACAAGATAAAAAAGTTCATAATTCTAAAAGTTTGGGAATAACAAATGCCTTCAAATAATAATATAATAGATTTGAGAAAACTTCACAACAAACTTAACATATTTTTCCTTGTATTTTAATTACATTTTTTTTAGTACATAAAAAGAAAATTATAAATATGTGCAAGAAAGATCCTCAAAACAAATATAAAAAGAAAAAGCCCACATCTAATAAGGGAATCAAACCTTTTTTGAAGAAAGGAAAATCCTATAATTCAGAGCCTCTAGATATAGAAGTCTGGCCCATTTGGACCAAGCCCTACAATAAGCCCACAATTTTCTTGTATGAGCCCACAACCTAGCCCAACCCATTACATCGTATGCAATAACAACAGATCTAAATCGAGTTATTCAAGCCTAGATATATGGAAAATGCTACCATATGCACCTGCCACAAAATGTGTAATCCTATTACAAATTGACGTAACAAAAAATGCTACAACAAAACCATAAACTTTTACATCATGCATAACCTAACTACAAATTGGCATAATAAAAATATCGTAACCAAGCCAAAAACTTTTACATCATTAACCACAAAATTTTGGACATTTTATTATGCTAATTTGTAACGAGATTATACATTTTGTTACTGATGTTACACAATTTTATGGTAAAACCATATTTTTGTGATAGAGTGCAACCTTTAGGGCCAGATATATAGATACTAGGGTAAAATGCCCATGCCTTGCACGGGGTTACAGGTACTATTGTGATAAATTTAAATTTAAGAAATACACACATTCTAATAGAGTTTAGAAATTTAAAAAAAAATAAAAAAAAGAGCTTTTATTTTTGTCTTCATCTAATTTTGATTTTTTTTTTAGATTTTAATTAAAAATCTATTTATTTTGATGCACCTAACATAAATATACTTAAAATTTTAATATTTATGAGAAGTCTGAAAAAAATTTCACTAAAAAATAAAAAATATGAAAAAATGCTTATTTTTTCTTCTTTTTATTTTTATTTTTAGTAAGCTTTTTTTTTTCTTTTTTTCTTTGTTTGTTGTTAATTTTGGCTAGTACGTTGTTCGGTGGTACTGTATGGGTGTGCATATGTGATGTCAAACTTGGGTTATAAATTGATGTTAAAGAAATCAAATGCTGTTATTAAAATGTGATAATTTTCCCGTCTTCTCTAATAGGGTCAAAATTTTGTTTCCGTACGTTCTTTCGGTTAGGTTGGAAATGAAAATAGAATTGGAAACTTTTCAAACTTTTTGAAAACATGAGAAATAACAAAAGGATTTGAAAGTGTATGAAAATATTTAGGAAAAAAAAAAAACTTTTATTGATGTTAATAAATTCTCAATAGTTAATTACTTGAACATGTTGAGTGTTATGAATGCTTAGTTGGATAAAGGGGTTTCCCATTTTAAGAAAAATATATTAAAAGAAATTGTGAAATTCTTGTAACAGTAGGCATGGAAAAATAAACAATCGATGCATTGCTCCTTAATGGATTCTAGACTACGAGCACAATTGGTAGCTAATTTGTTATCACAATAAAGTCTCAAAAAATCTTTTTTGGTTGGTCTTAATTCTTGTGGTGATTTTTAGTCAAAAGAAGTTCAAAGGGTCTATGTGTCATTGATTTGCACTTGATTTGACATCTGTTTGACTGGCATTTACTGTACGAAGTTGCAAAGATAACCTCTTTATCAATGTAATTAGCCCAATCAAACGGAGTTAAGAAAACAAATGTTTATTCAACAATCCTCAGAGCTTCTTCTAAACTGAGGTGTTGTAACTCCATGCATGAATTGATTAGCTGTAGCTACATGAATCTATTAGATTAGCGATTGACCCAAAAGCTTAATGTGTTTATGTTTTTAGAAGGCAAGATACTTTTTATTCTTCATGGAAAGTTGGAATTTCAATATTTTATACTATTGTTTCAGACTGAACAATTGTGGGCATGGTAGTTTAGAGTTTGAACTTGTGAACAATTTAGGATTTTCCTGTTGGAAGTTCTTAGGTTGTTATAGTATGAAAAATTAGGGCTTGTAGTATGAAGAATTAGTTTAGTAGAGTTTTTCTGTATCAAAGGCTATTGGTTATAATGTCTTACATGGATGGTTCAATACATGAAGATGAAATGAGAAATTATGGCGCGCACAGTGAGGTTGTGGGAAGAGTTCTTACAGTATGTGCATGCTATTTCATAGAATGTGAAATTAAAAAAATCAAGGAATGAAAGCAACTACACGCGAAACACATGATGAAAACGGGTTTGATAAACCTGAAGAAAATGTCAATTAAAGATATGGAAAAGGTTCTTTCAAAGCATTTGAAAACACCCACCCATGAAAGCCCCAAAAAAAGAGTTTTAATTCAAAAAATTATTTTAAAAAAATAATAATACCAAAGGGAAACCATAACAACATAAAACAAAGAGTAAAGGAAAACATAAGCTCGTAAGAAGGGATGAAGAAATCATGACAAATCACAACAAAAGAATTCAAATGTTAATTCATGATAATTGGAGAAATGATCCCACACATGATTTTTTGTTTAAATGTACAAATAGATAATCCTTCTAAATAATACAAGAAATATAAGTCATGTAGGATGTTATTATATATGGAGCAAATAACTTTCATTTCCATGTTCATGTCGATATGCCACTTAAATATTTTGTAATACCAAAAGACCCATACCTAAAGGCACTCCTGTGTAATATATGTGGTGTTGGCTCTCAAATGTTCTTACTTTATTATTTACAAATAATTGAGTTACTTTGAATGCAAAGTGTAGGTATGGAAGTTGTGAGCATTATGTTCTATTGGGGTGGAAAGATTTTGCACAATCGCGATGAAGGTGTGTCGTACGACATCGAACCTCAGGGGTTGTATAATGTGCACAGGGGGATAACATTGGCCGAGTTGGAGGCTATGATGGTGCCGAAGGTTGGTACGCATAGGGAAATAATGTGATTAGAGTTTAAATGTAGACTCCCATGTCGGGGGAAGTATAGGTTGCTGCCAATCAAAGATAATGAGACCTTAAGTAATGTCTTAGAGCTCCCACATAAATTAGGCCCTGATTATTTTTTGGAAATCTATGTGGAGAAGGAGAGCAATTTTGGTGGCACAGAGATGCCAATTCCGATGATGGGACATTCACTCAAATGTTGACACAATCGTAATCCCCTGACAATACACTTATACAGTTTGCACACATGTTCCCTGAAGATTACCCTCCATTCAATCATTCTCAGAGTTGCAATCAATTAAATGCATCACAGAACCTAGATGGTTATTACAGTGCCGGAGCAGGTCCAAGTGCTCCGACAATGTATAATCCGATGGTTCTTACAACCCCATATCCCCACTGGAATGAAGAATGTCCACCGGTTTGTAATGTTCAACGTACACCGGAGACGGCTGTACAAAATTATGCATACTCCGATGATACAGTGCCATTGTTTGACGAGGTTGGAGTAAGTGATGAAGATTCTGTGGAAGATTTGGATGGTGCATGGGAAGGTGTGGACAATGACTCCGGTGATGACGAAGTTGGAGGGCATCATGATATGCAGGAGGTACACACAAATGTCCATATCCCTTTCTACCATAATTTGCATTTCAACAATGATGGTTCCATCACTAGCCGTGATGTTGTCGAACGTTGGCCATTGTGGGACTTTGAAACTGCTAATTTGGAGAAAGGAATCATATTTACTGATAAGAAAAGACTAGTGCACGCTGTTCAGTTGTATAACCTGAAGCGCAATCGAGAATGCAAGGTCGTAGAATCCAAAGGAAACAATTGGGTGGCCGAGTGCAAGCACGGCTGCAACTGGAGGGTTCGGGCAACGAAGTTGAAAGACAAAGATTTCTTTCAAATTAGAAGGTTTGAAGCGCCGCATCAGTGTGTATACCCTAGAATGAATAGGGACAATTGCAACCTCAAGTCCGAGGTCATTGCTCATTTCATCAAGGCACAAATTGCGGTAAGTGCCATGCTAGATACATTATTGTTTTTAGGATTTCATTATGACTGTAATGTATTCAAATATAATGTATATTTGCAGATATCACCAGAATTGCCTCTTGCTACCATAATTGAGGTCGTGAAGGAGAAGTTTCAGTTCACTATATCATATAAGAAAGCGTGGCTTGTAAGGACGAAGGCAGTTGCAATGGTGTTTGGTGACTGGGACGAGTCGTACCGAAGGTTGCCTAGATATATGGTTGCATTGCAAGCATTCAATCCAGGCACAGTTGTCATGTGGGACATGATTCCGAATTTGCACTCTACCTCAATCGGAACTGAAATGTACATGAACTATGTGTTCTGGGCATTTAAACCTGCAATAGAAGGCTTCAAGTATTGTCGTCCAGTGATATGCATTGACGGCACACACTTGTACGGGAAATACGAAGGGAAGATTATTGCGGCCACTGCAGTGATTGCTGCGGACAAGATTGTACCTCTTGCCTTTGCCGTTGTTGACAAGGAGATGATCGAGAGTTGGGGTTGGTTCATTACTCTGCTTAGGCAACATGTGTGCCGTGACCGAGAGGGGGTCACATTGATATCCGATCGACACACAGCTTTGCTTAGTGTCGTGTCAAGAATTTGGGACAATCCAGCAGTTCAACGAAGAGGATACCATAGGTATTGCTTGCAACACGTATGTAGCAATTTCAATGAAAGATTCGGCAATACAGTAGCGAAGGATCTTGTGTGGAGAGCTGGTTCTGCACGGCAAGTGTGGAAGTTTAACAAGATTATGGACGATATCTACAACCTCGAAAAGAATGCTGAACAGTGGTTTAGATGGATGAACCCTATTCATTGGATATTGTGCCATGATGGTGGTTGTCGTTCGGGCATATTGACGACAAACCATATAGAGGGCTTCAATGGTGTACTGAAAGGCGCACGCAGTGTTCCCATTGCAGCATCAGTTGAGATAACTTTTTATCGGCTCGTGAAATATTTTGACGAGGGCAGGACCATTGCTGAAAATGCGAGTAATCGGGGTCACTTGTACACGGCTAATGTTCAACGATGGATTGACGAGCACCAAGCTAAAGCGAATGTGCATATGTTGGTACCGATTAATAGGTAATTTTTATTGGATGCACCGAATTCACTACACATTAACATTTCGCACTCGTCGATCATTGATGTTAGTCTATATTTAAACATATATGCATTTTAATCCACGTACATACATTTTTCCTGCAGGGGAATAGGGGAGTATGAGGTGAGAACAGCACCGCATGGGATGGGGGGTGGTGCTCGTCAAATATTTAGTCTCCGACCACCGAGTTGTTCATGTGGGAAGTACACATTATTTCACTTGCCATGTTCCCACATGCTTGCTGTGACAGCAGATTTGGGCGAGGACCCTTTTCCTTTCGTTGCACCAGAGTATAGGTTGGAAGTCCACAAGCGTATCTTCGCGCAGAAGTTTAGGCCCATGCCGCACGAACACTATTGGCCTGACAATGATTACCCAACTTTGCTTGCTATTCCAGCTCGACAACGTGAAGTTAAAACGGGTCGTCCTCAACATAGCTGCATACACAACGAAATGGATACTTCCAGACAAAGTGGATTGCACCATTGTAGTTTGTGTTTGCAAAGAGGGCATGATAAGAGAAAATGTCCAGCGAGAATCCGATCGATTCGACAGTAGTTTTTTGTCTTTTTTACATATTAGTTCCACGCTACTTTCTTTGAATTGGAGTCAATGTAATATTCAATGAATCAGTATTTAGTAAATTCATAATATATTTACGACTTCAATTACTAATGACATAGATTTGGTCAAATGTGGCAAATCTCTTCAATTGCTTTAGTTGTTGCAAGTGTCCTTTGTGCACTGGATTGTGCAGACTTTGGTGCGTTGATGGTCGATTGTGTCCTGACCTCGATGGACACCAGTTTATCTAATGTTAGAAAAATGCAAATATTCACAGAATGAATTGATAATCACCAATATAAATGCAGTTTATATTCAATGTTTTGCCACATTTTGTTATGTGGGAAACTAATTTTTTTTAAATCTTTTTTCCAAAATCCATTACGTGGGTGAAGGCCCATTTTATGAGTTCAATCATTTCTCGGACATTTACTACGTATTCGTATATGCTTAGTTCTTGTAAAAAGTTTGACTAATGTATTTCAAATCTACATAAAACTCTCTTCAAACCTTCGTACTTCTTTCTTGTCCAAATGACAACTCCTTTGAAGTGAAAGCACATTTTTTCATGTCATACAGGTTGACGTGACAACACACTGACAATAACTTTAATCACATAGGTACTATGTGAACCTTATCTCCTATGACAATAATGTCAAATGAATTACTAATCAACAATATAAATGCATGTCATATTTAATGCGTTGCCACATTTTGTTACGTCGTGAATTGTTTTTTTAGTTTCCAAAAATTCATTACGTGACGGAAGACCATTTTATCAATTCAATCATGTGTCTTAAATTTAGTACATATTGGTAAATGCTTAGTTGTTCTAAAAAGTTTGAGTAGTGGACTTGGAAGCTACTTAAAGCATGGGTTTTCATGTCATAAAGCTTGACATGACAACACGCTGACAATATCTTTAAACTCACAGGTACCATGTGTACCTTATCTCCTATCACAATAATGTGAAATGAATTACTAATCACCAATATAAATGCATGTAATATTAAATGCGTAGCCACATTTTGTTAGGTGGTGAACTGTTTTTTAGTTATCAAGAAATTTTTCCAGACAACCCTTTCTTTTTGTTTTCCCTAACTTGTTGCAGTTTGTATACCTGTGATAAACTGTCAGGTCGTATTCTAATTTTGTCAGCATATGTATGTACTATTGTCAAACTTCTTGTTATCGGATATCCATTTCATATATGAAAACTTGTGCAGGTCTATGACTCATTTAGCAGAGGAGATCCCATTATTGACTCATAAGCATCGAGCCGATACGATATGGCGTCAGTTGGTATGAATTATTTACTTATAATTGATATTTGAATACTACACAAACACTGTAGTTGTTACATAATATAATGCGAAACTGTAAATGTTAGTCCATGGATCATCCTATTTGGACATTTCAATGGTTTAGACAAATTTCCCCAACTATAAACGTTAGTCCATAGAGAGAGAACGAAGAAGATTATATTAAATGGACCGCTAGCTTAACCAAAAAAAAAAAAAATGGTTAAAAAGTTGATAATCATCAAGTTTAACAATTACCCGATGTTCACGCTTACGATGAAATAAAGGACTTTTAAATATAATTCCTAAAATAAAAGAAGAAATAAATATCACAAACAAAATTCTTTTTTATAGAGGTTGAATTCATAATCTTATAGCACAAAATAATATTATATAATCATCAAATCAGAAGTCCTAGTTCATCACCCATTACCTACTAAAAAAATTATTAAATAATCCAATTTCAGCGACTCATAGTACCATCGCAGTGTGGAGAACTAGATCTGTCTACTTCCTTACTTGAACAACATTATTTCAATTGATAAATTTCAATAATTTTTTTTAAAAATAGGTGGAGTTTGCCCTTTCAAAAATAGTTAAGTGTTGTAACAGCGGGAACCACCCGCTGGTTTTTGGAATTCATAGTACGAACTGTTTTCACACTATTAACCCACATTGACTTTTTCAATTTTTATGAGACGATTTTCAGTATAATTTACATGAATTGTTTGTAGTTTTTTTTTTTTAAATTATAATTTCAGAGTTGCGTATTGGCCTGTTGGTGCAACTTTTATTTTTAAATAAGTTGAAAAAGTTAATTACCATAATGTTACAGAAATAATGCTGTCGGCGTCTTTTTTATTACTAACCTTTAACTTACAATAAACTGTACCAAATAAACACATGAAGGGGTTCGTTTAGGATGTGGGTTGACTTTTTGGCATTTTAACTTTTTGGCTATTTTAGGCTGGGGCTAAAAAGCCTCACTTGGGATAGGCTTTTTGGATTTTGTAAAACAAAAAATGAAATGAATATTGTTTAGATGTAACATTTTGTGTTATTGGCTTTTTAGCCTATTTTGTCTTTTCGCCATGACGAACGAAGGACCAGTTATTCATTCCTTGTCTTCTACCTAGTTAATAAAGTGAGTCAACATTATTTGTTGTAAAAATTGTCATCACGTAAGTAGTTGGGAACATTAAATAAATAACACCACATGATACTCTAGGATGACTCAATAATTATCCTTGCTAGCTGGCTAATTATGTAGTACTCTAGGCGAAAAATAAGTTGATTCACTTTTGTTAAATAATTAAGAAATAATAAATAATTCACTTAATATGTTATGATTTCTCATTTGTTGATTCATCTGTGAAGCGTTTTGCCAATTCCGAATAACATAATCTTCTACTTGCCAGCGATTTCTTATTTTATATTTTGACTGTCCTAAAAATTATATAAAATAAGAACACAAACAACATCAATTATTGACAAAGTGAGTATTTTAGCTTGTTCGTTTACTTAAATAACTTTTAACTTATTTCATACTACAACAACTTCCATTAATATAGTTCGAGCGACATTTTTCATTTCAAAATAAAGGACTTTAAACTCTTCAAAATATATTCATTATATGTTATATTAGTCTGTAATATTTCATTATATTCATTTGATCCCCAACTTATTTAATTCTTATCTCAATGATGAAATGACGGCTTAGTTATATTTTACGCCCTTCTAATTTAATTGAAAACCACATAAACCCCCATTGCAGTCTACAGTGAAGGGTACAACCCAACTTCATTAACAGGTGTACCAAACATTCTAAAACTTATATTAGTTTTGATGGAGCCTTTTATTTCTATGTCATGACACTGCAAATCTGTGTCTGTGTGTATTTATCTTTGTACATTTACACCACTTACGCACTATACACCACTAAAATGTTGGTTATCTCACCCACTGTTTCAGTTAATAGAAGATGGGTTCATTATGAAATTTCAATTGTCATTTGTACAAGCATTATGTCTCTTACACACAACGTTGTCTTGTGCAGGCGAAAGATCAGCCGAAATTGAAATGCCGACGATCTGATTCCGGCATATGGGACACCGCTTTGGACCATAGAGTCCTACGTTGCCTACTCCGTACGGGGTTCTACGGGGTGTATCGGATTGGGCCTATTCGATTGGACCACCATCTCGTTACAACTCTCGTAGAGAGGTGGCGCATAGAGACGCGCACATTTCATTTTCCTGTTGGAGAGTCCACAGTTACATTACAAGATATGGCTATTCTATTTGGCCTACCGGTTGACGGATAGGGAGTGTGGCCATGCTCACATTTTCTCGAAAATTCCATGCCATACACTACTTGCCCTCTGCTGCTGTCAACTGCAGGTTTCAGCAGGAAGAATTGGCCGGCCAGCAGTGTTGAGTGCCGACCGGCAAAACATGTTTGGCCGGTGGCACAAGTTTTAGCCGATGAAAGTATTCCCACGGCCGGTAGCATATTCTTTTGGCCGGTAATATTCCACGACACTCAAGGAGCAGTTCTGGGGACTTTCAGAATTTTCAGAAGAGCAAGGCAGTGTAAACAGAGGCAACAGTGCTATGGCAACGAGTTTTCGGGCAGGACGAGTCAAGCATGCATCATTCACACATTCCGAGGCGAGGTTGTGGCCACTTTACTTCTGCATTTAATTTGTTAATTAAATAGGAGTTCTGTAATAATTATTTAAGTAGTTAAATTATTTATTTGGTTGTATAGTATTTATTCGGACCCTCCGAGTGAGGGCAATTGTGTAATAAGTGTGGGTGCGTGTGTGCATGTCTTCCAACCCCCGCTTCTTTCTCCCTTTTACTTACCCGCTTTTGATGGTTAGTATTAGGGCATATTTAATTTAGCATACCTTATGCTATGCATGCGTGCATCCATACACTTGTCTTGCATGCACCGGACTCGGCGCATCATACTAACTGCATTGTATTTCAATTTCAAGTTGAATACGTGTTAGTTGTAGCATCATCATATGCCATCTTAGAATAGCCGAGCCTATCATAGCTGCATCTTGCATGTGTTGCATTAGCCATCTTAACATGAACTAGGATCATGCATATGATTACTAACTAGTTTCTATTTTGGCTTGGAGTACTAGGTAAGCTTTTATGCTTTAGCATACCGCATGCTTGTGAGTGTTGTCATAATAGCATGATTACCATGAGGCTAGCTGCTTATGTAATATAACTGCCTGAATGCCTGTGGGTGAAGGTTGAGTTATTTAAATTGGAACAATACATTGAATGCGAGTTTTAAGCCCATTTGAGAGTGGCAAAACCATATTTTCTAAGCCCACTCGAAGGTGGCAAAATTCATGTCTTAGCCTACTTGCAGGTAGCACCATCAAACCATTTTCAAGCAAACAAACATGAAATGTTTTGTTCCAATTTAGGCGACTTAGTTTATACTTGTTTGCTGTGCGCATCACATAGTAAATCTAGGCTAATAACCGGAATAAGAACGCATAACGTTTTCAAAACAAGATATCATGGTTAGTAGAGGCCGATCTTTGATCGAGCAAGCGGGGGTGCTCATAGCTGACCTTCCCCAATCGTACCCAAGTTCCCGAGCCGAGGCAACTTTGGTGATGACGGACACGTGGCCTTAGGCAACGAGTCAGGGTTTCCTAAATTTCCCAAAATAAAATATTTAGGTGGCGACTCTGTATCTGGCAAAGCAGTCCATGTTTGGCACTTCTTTTCTAAAAATCTGTTTTCTCAAAACGATTTGCCGGATTTGGACTCTTTGGTTCAGATTTAGAACCGTGACAATTTGAGTCCTGAACTGTAGTAAGCCCAAATGAACAGAACGACGGGAGTCATCCTCCTGGGGCGTTCGGGGACGTCTACAGTTGGTCCAGTTGGGGGACTAATAAAGTTCAGACAGACGAACTACCGCCTTCAACAACACAGAAAACAGAACAGGTAGCTCAGTGAAAAGCTTCCCTTAACTGGGGCTCCTCGAAATAGTGACCTCTACGTAAAGAATTTCAATCTCCATCAGGAAAGAAGAAAGAGTCAACTTCCAATTGTGAGAAAAAATAAAATTTCATATATATTTTGTAAAAAATTGTTAGCCTATCTAACAAACTAGTTCTATTATTTTATAGGACTCTATCTATCTAAACAAACACATAAATTTTTTTCCCTTTTCTTTCACTTTTCTGTATGATTGCATTCACTTTCTTTTTTCATGCATTTTCTATTATATCCAAACAAAATGTTGCAGCAACGCATATTTTTTTTTCTTTTCTTAAATCATCGTTTTGCCAATGGCAGGGAATTTCTTTTCTTAAATCTTCTAACCAGAAGCAAGCAACAAAGAATTGATAGTACTTGAGTGAAATAATGTCATAAACAATGTTGTATGTTGTGTCATATCTTCGTTACTGGAGTGTAAGACAATGTTGTTGTTCATCTAGCTTACGGATGTATTTCAACTATTTGTTATATGAACCTAAAGTTTATGAAATCACTACATTTATAAGTACACAAATCCATTCATTGAGCTATTTGTAGAATTACAAGAACTATTCAAAAACAATTGAAATATCTCCCTTCATTGATAACATAGAGAATAAGCATTACAAATCCATTAGAAGATAAATGGTTTGGTCATTCATCCAAACAATTTCATTCATTATCATCATCATCTGACATCTCAATATCAGATTCATACAAAACATTCATGCTCCAGGCGAAGTACTGGTGTGCATCATCCATTAACCCATCTTCGGCATGCTCATTTGCGGTCTTCATTAGTGAGGACCTTTGCAAACGTTGGGTCATGCGATTAACTTTGTCGCGGATACGATGCAATGCCCTTTGCAACAACTGTGGAGTGTCAGTTGGCATACGCATGGCTAACCGACGAGCAAATTTAATATCAACTTCACGACATAACTCAACGAGAACGTTTGCTCGAGTTATGCGAAATTCCCACTCAGCTCTTATGGTATTGACGGTGGCACGTGAGTAACGCAAATTTGGATTTAATGGGTTTTGAAATTCATCTCCATCCGCAACCCAATAACGACCCATTGCTGAATATAGATCAACTGCCGTATATCTCATGATGATATCGCTCGAAATAGTTGTAAAACTTTTGTTGTGGTATGATGCGATATTTATACCATATATATACATGGTAGCTGTATGTATGAAATTATTGTAAACAACTATGCATCAGAGTTGTCACGTCAACTTTTATGACTTGAAGAACTATGCATCATCTTGATAGGAGTTGTCACTTCGGCTTTTACGAATTGCATAATTTATTGTTATTTCAAAACAAAAAGTAAAAAATTTGTGAAAAAATATTTCAAAAAATTAATAGAGCGAGTGCAAAAAATTAATAGAGCATTTCCTGTTCGATCACATGCATGCCACTGGCCTTATACAGTGCATTCGGCTGCCAGGACTCCACTGTTGTCAACTCATGAACGAATCTAAGGCCTGTAGCATCGGCTGTTGTGCCGCAGATGGTGTCAGCCTGGCTAGTGTAAAAATGTAACTTTATCTTCTTTCAAAGGCAAGTTCAAAATTAAGAGGTTGTTTGGGATGATCTAAATAAGTGTATTTTTTTTGTCTTTTTACAATATGTTTCTACAATATATTTTTCTACCCATTGTTCAAACCACTTTTTCTAATATATTTTTTACTTTTATGTATTTATTAATTTTTTGAAATATTTTATGATCAAAATTTTTTTACTTTTTAGGTGTATTAAAATATTTATTAATTTATTGTTATTTTGTTCTAACACCCCCTCAAAATTTTTATGAATTGCATAATTCACATGGACACAGTAGGTATGGTACGATAATAAATTGTAGCTCGGCGCAGTGATACGTCCAACATTTATCAGTGATGCTCGCCAGTGACTTGAACAGGCGTAATAATTTGGATGCTTTATTTTTTCCTTAGATGCTATGTGACTTTGTGCAGCGATGCAGTGATGCATCTGACTTTGTGCAGTGATACAGTAATGCATGTGACTCTGTGCAGTAATGCATAGATGCATGTCACTTGATGCATATGATTTTATCTGACAACCACGTCCATGACTACATCACAGGTACACTTCGTCACGGGTACTCAGGATTGCATCAAATGAATAACATAAAATAATATCATGGGTATCACTTCTTCCATAGTGCCCCAGCATGCATTATCGTCACTAGATCATCTCTAGTTAACCCCCACTATGATGTCTATAAATACCGATACCCCCAGTATGATGTTTGTTCAAGTCATAACAATAGTAATATATCTACAATTACTATTATTATTTGTTTGTTCATTTTATGAACAATGTCTTCAAGAGGTGCAGGAAGTTCACGCCGGCAAAGAAATCCAAAAGTGTGGCTGCTACCTCCATTTACTTATGACTATAAGAGCAAAAAGTACTCGAGTCCGAAGGATTATTATGCTGGTATCCGAGCAGAATGGGCGTTCAGGGTAACAGAGCAATAAGGATTGTTTAATGATCTACGTGACTTTAGGGCACCAGTACCTCATCGTCGTTCATTGACCATGGCTAGACAAAATGTGAGTGACTATGAAAAAGCAGTTAGCAGAATTAAGAAGGAGAACAACAGAATGTTGATGCGGAGATGTCGACATTTCATGCTTCAGCTAGCCACCGAAATGGCAAAAGCAAGCAACAAAGATTTGACAGTGATTGAGCGAAATAATGTCTTAAACAATGAAAAATATGTCACGCCCCAAACTCGCCCCTAAAAGTTTGGGCATGACCTATTCGAAAATGGACACTAAACCTATTATATATAACATACGGGGCCTGAACGGAAGCATTTAATAATATAAAATACATAGAATAACATCCATTGAGCTATACTAACATGCCAGGATCACATGTACGTACTCAGCTCCTTTACTGAGCATATAACTAAACATTATTAAAGGAAAGGGTTATATACATACATTTTTACTTAGATAGGCAATTAACCAAAAATTTAACAAAACTTTACAGACATGCATGGGCTTGGTCTGGGTGCCTGGACACACTGAGGTTGACAAATGAAAGGCGAGCATCAAGGTTAAGACTGACCTCCAAGATGGTCACCTACAGAACAGACATAACACAAAGTAAGCCAGGCTCAGTGAATAATAGTACATAAACAAAACGGTGCTTCATTTGAAACATAATATAGCAATGCGTGTGAAATTGCAAAGTTAACATAATTAGTCTGCTTCTGTACTAATTTCATAACGGCCTTAGGCCCAGTTTTGAAACATAATAACTTGAAACATAATCACTTGAGGCATGATGGCTTGAAACATAACATCTTGAGGCATAATGGCTTTAAGCCCTTGAATATCATAGCATTAAACTTTCAAACGTGTTGGCATAAAGCCCTTGAAACATAGTGGCATAAAAGCCCTTGAAACATATGGCACGAGGCCCTTGAAAAGTTGGCATGAAGCCCTTGAAAAGTTGGCATGAAGCCCTTGAAATGGCATAAAGCCCTTGTAACTTGTAATGGCATATAGCCCTTGTAACTTGTAATGGCATATAGCCCTTGAAAAGTTTGGCATTAAGCCCTTGGAATGGCATAAAGCCCTTGTAACTTGTAATGGCATATAGCCCTTGTAAATGGCACAAGGCCCTTGAAAATGGTGGCACAAAGCCCTTGGAACTTGTTGGCACTATGGCCCTTGAAACTTGTTGGCACTATGGCCCTTGAAAGTGGCATATAGCCCTTGTAAACATGTCTTTCTTTCCATACATTTAACATGAACAATAATTGCATAACAGTTTCATGGTTGCCTCACATGTCTTGAAACATTAACATATTTGCATAACATTCATTCCAAAACCCTTGTAAATTATATTACATATATTGTCATATCATAAATGGAAATAAATCATACATGTTCTTTATGAATATTCCTTATGCTTGAACCATAAACAGAAATTTTAAGTCATACCTGTAACATACTTGATCTTGTAACATACTTGAACTGTAACCTGCTTGAACTTATAACATGCATGACCTTGTAATGTACTTGAACTGATACCATGCGTAAACTTGTAATAAACTTAAACTTGTAACATGCGTAAACTTATGATATAAACTTGTAAACTTGTAACATACATAGCATACGTAACTTGTATATACTTGAACTTATAACACTTATAAACTTGTACCATACTTAAGCTTGTAACATGCATAGACTTAAGCTTGTCACATGCATAGACTTGTAATATACTTGAACTTGTACTATGCGTATACTTATAACATGCTTGAACTAGTAATAGACATGACATTGTAACATGCGTATACTTGAAGACTTGTAGACTTGTAACATACGTGAACTTGTATATACTTTGAACCATACTTGAAGCATGTTTGAAATATACTTGAACTTGCCACATAAATAAACTTATAACGTTCTTGAGCTTATAACATACTTGACTTCTAACATATGTAAACTTGTAACGGCTTAACTTATAAACTTGTAACACAACAAAATAACTTCCAATTCACATGGAGTCACATAACTTCCCAATTGTCATAATATTCGTAGAATACTTACAAAGAATAGAGCATTGGTGACAATAATTATCAACAATAAATAACATGTACATTTTCGTACTACTACTCACAGTGATTAGATGCTTGGTCCGCCTCTGCACCTGATCCTACACAATTCATAATACACATAGAAATCGGGTCATATATATAATTATTCCGTTCTTAACTTGTTTAATTCTCTTTATTCGCTTTACACATCACTTTGCAACTCAACATAAATCAAATTAAATCTTTGAATCTCATTTCCACATTCCACACCCAAGTTCATGTCATTCATATCCTTAATAAATTATTTCCTTAATTTTTCTTTCCCATTACAGCATGAATTACAATGTTTATACCATAGTTCATTCGCAAATTTTAAACATTCGTTTCAAGTATCACCAAATTCCAATTAAACTTGCACACGTATAATTCAACCTACTAATTTCATGATTCTACTTCCAATTTGGGCCAAATCATCAATTAACATCATTACCCAACCTAGGGTTTCAAGAAAACAATGAAATTCAAGAAAAATCCACACTTATTAATTCATCACTTTTCATTCCAATTTTTTCATTGATTATACACCTATGATACATGGTCCATCACTTTAATCCATCAATTTAACTTTCAAGGTTCCTTACCTCAAGAATTAAGCAAGCCTTGGTGAGATTCCTCCATAATTTCGGAATTCCAATCGGTTGCAAATGTTGATCTTCATGCCTTCTTCATTCCTTGGTGGAAAATCTTGATCAAAACTTAGAGAAATGGTGAGGATTTGGGATCAAAACCCTAGGGTTTTCGGACCTAGGGAGAGAGGAGAGAAGAGGGGAAAAAGAAATGTGAGAAATGATCCAAAAATTCTGGTTTAAAGCTGCTGTCCCGTAATTCCCGCTCGAGCGTCCCTTTTCCCGCTCGAGCGGACCTGCACTCAGCACAGTTTTCGAAACTTCAAACAGGTATAACTTTCCCATCCGGACTCCGTTTTAGGTCGTTCTTGTGTCCAAATTGAAGCCCCGGAAATAATCTTTCCAATGGTTCTAACCTCACATCTAAATTCAAAGTGTGGAAAAAGAAATGGGCAAAAGAGTGACGACTGATCGTAGATTACCTAACCGAATTATATTCTTTGGTCCAATCTTACTTTACCATCACACCACCACCTCAATCAATACTCCAAAATAGATAAAAATATTCCCAATTCCAATAGATATAGTTGAATTAAAACACATGAACCCCTAATTAAATAAGGATGACTTTTGGGGTCATTACAAAATATCTCTCTGACTACTACATGTCAGATGAGGAATGAGAAATCAAACACCTTTAGCTTTCATATATGTTTGTATGTTGTCTCGTATCTTCGTTACTGGAGTGTAAGACAATGTTGTTGTTCATCTAACGTACGGATGTATTTCAAGTATTTGTTTTATGAACTTGAAGTTTATGAAATAACCACATTTATAACTGCACATTTATTAGTTAATGACTTTCTTTATTAAATTGCAATGAGTTAATGAATGTTTTGGATTAATGAATTGATTAATGTATGTTGAATTATGTGAATACTTAAAACACATAAAACAGAACAGGCTTCATTTTCTATTACAGTGACAATTCAGAAAGTCACATGGCAACAGTGAATTCACTGATTTACCTTACAGTGAGCATGCCCTTATTTTGTCTGTATATGCAGATGGATTGTCAAGTCATGTGACTTGGTGCACAGGCTTTGGTTTTCTCGATTTTTTGCTCGATTTTTTTTATTACAGTGGCAACTCATCTTTTATTGATATATCTGGGATTCTCAATTCAGAAAGTCACATGGCAACAATGAATTCATTGATTTACCTTACAGTGAGCATGCCCTTATTTTGTCTGTATATGCAGATGGATTGTCAAGTCATGTGACTTGGTGCACAGGCTTTGGTTTTCTCGATTTTCTAATCTATTTTTTTATTACAGTGACAACTCATCTCTTATTGATATATGTGGGATTCTCAATTCAGAAAGTCACATGGCAACACTGAATTCTCTGATTTACTTTACAGTGAGCATGCCCTTATTTTGTCCGTATATGCAGATGGATTGTCAAGTCATGTGACTTGGTGCACAGGCTTTGGTTTTCTCGATTTTTTGCTCGATTTTTTTATTATAGTGACAACTCATCTCTTATTGATATATGTGGGATTCTCAATTCAGAAAGTCACATGGCAACAATGAATTCACTGATTTACCTTACAGTGAGCATGCCCTTATTTTGTCCGTATATGCTGATGGATTGTCAAGTCATGTGACTTGGTGCACAGGCTTTGGTTTGCTCGATTTTTTGATTACAGTGACAACTCATCTCTTATTGATATATGTGAGATTCTCAATTCAGAAAGTCACATGACAACAGTGAATTCACTGATTTACCTTACAGTGAGCGTGCTCTTATTTTATCCGTATATGCAGATGGATTGTCAAGTCACGTGACTTGGTGCACAGGTTTTGGTTTTCTCGATTTTTTTATCGATTTTTTTATTACAGTGACAACTCATCTCTTATTGATATATGTGGGATTCTGAATTCAGAAAGTCACATGGCAACACTGAATTCTCTGATTTACCTTACAGTGAGCATGCCCTTATTTTGTCCGTATATGCAGATGGATTGTCAAGTCATGTGACTTGGTGCACAGGCTTTGGTTTTCTCAATTTTTTGTTCGATTTTTTTATTATAGTGACAACTCATCTCTTATTGATATATATGGGATTCTCAATCCAGAAAGTCACATGGCAATAGTGAATTCACTGATTTACCTTACAGTGAGCGTGCCCTTATTCTGTCCGTATATGCAGATGGATTGTCAAGTCATGTGACTTGGTGCACAGGTTTTGGTTTTCTCGTTTTTTTGCTCAATTTTTTTATTACAGTAACAACTCATCTCTTATTGATATATGTGGGATTCTCAATTCAGAAAGTCACATGGCAACAGTGAATTCACTGATTTACCTTACAGTGAGCATGCCCTTACTTTGTCGGTATATGCAGATGCATTGTCAAGTCACATGACTTGGCACACAGTATTTGCTTTACTCTGTTTTTCCATTCTAGTGACAACTCATACGTTGTTCGTATATGTGGGACTGTCATGCAGAGGCATCTTCCTAAAGCCGTTCATAACCAACTATATAAACGACTAAAGGTGAAGACACAACCTTACAACTCATTTCGCCCTACGAAATTATCATTCATTTGTTTTAAAAAATTAGCATGGCCACATGGTTCATGGGAGGGAGTGGGAATCGCAGAGGTGGTAGGAACTTGCAAAGGGGTGACAGTTCACGACAAGGAGGGAGAAGGGGAAGTGGCGATGCTGAAGATGAAACACCATTTGCTTTGTTAGATGCCTCTTGTGCTTATCATGATAGGTTTGGGAAGCGACATTTTGTCATGCTCAAGTTACTATCGAGATCCATGTGGTTTGGTGGAGGAGCCATCAGATAATCAAACAGGATATGGTTTAGCAAACGCTAGACTTCTGAAGTGGCCCGCACTATTTATAGAGCGACTGCAAATGGAAAGATTATCTCGGGAAAATCGACTGAAGGTGCCAAAAGCACGTTCTGTTGAGATCCAAAAGGAAGATCCTGATAATGTTGATCGACTATGTGAAAGACTACAACGTGAGATTTCTCAAATGCGTCGTAGGTTAGCCCGCGATATGCAACTACACATAGTTAAGAAGGATGCCCAGAAGAACAGAACAGAACCAAATGTTGCGGCTATCAAGGGTATCATGGAGGACCCTGAACTTGTCTTTGACACTGAGCTTTCGGATTATTCAGACTCTGAGCCACCTTCCGATTTAAGCGCGAATTAGATGTTAATGTCTACACTTTGGCAATATAACAACTTGCATTAATACGTAATGTCTGTGTTAGACTAAGTGTTTCCGTAATGAGTTTGTCAGATTGTCTACCTAATATTTGTCTGTCTAACTGTTATGTTTATGTATTGTGTGTTCAGTTCAGGGTGTCTAGGATGTATGTATTGTGTGTTCAGTTCATGGTGTCCAGAATGTATTTTTGTGGAAGGCTTATGTCTGTACTACCTATGTAACTGAAAACTGTTACATTTGCAACTTCAGTTATGTTGTTTTCATGCCTGTATGAGTATTTAGTAAATTAGTGACTTCTTATATTATGTATTAAGTTTTATTACAAAAATGTTGACAAAATTTATTTTAGGAGAAATACACATTCTCTTAACTTGTTCATCTTCTCAATCGTGAGAACCCAATAATGTAACCATTATTCATTGAATATAACAAATAACGTTCTCATTCTTACAAAAAACTACACTACCAATAGCACTTTCTTAATTTAAAAAAAAATTATGTTAAAAGCGTGGTTTGTAACCACGCTTTATTAATTAAAAGTGTGATTTCTAATAGCGCTTTCAATGTTCATCAAATTTTCGGCCCCAAACAGTGAAAGCGTGTTTTGTAATAGCGCTTTAGCCTAGTTTGGGAATTCCGTCCAAACTAGGCCTAGTTTGGGAATTAAGATGATAATTTGGCTTAATATGGGAAAAGCCCCAAAATATAGTGCACATTAAAAAAATAAATAAATATTTAAAACATAAAATATTTATTCCCACTCTAGGGTGGGTTTTGTAAACACTTTGAAATTTTGGAAATTTTTGAAAAGTGATTTTGGAATTTTTTTTTTCAAAAAATTTGAACTACAAAAAAAATTTAAAAAAATTTCTCAAAAATTATATCTTGAGATACAAACCAAACAAGCCCTGGGTTTCAGTTTTCTAAATTAAGTTTTTTGAAAACTGAGTTTTTTGTTTTTAGTGAATATTTTAAAAATTTTAAGCATTTTTTTTTTTACTTTTTTAGATGCATTTTATTTAAATGTGTTTAAAAATTAAAATATTTGTAAAAAAATATTTTCAAAAATTAATAAATACACAAAAATATGAAAAATGTAATGAATTTTCATTTTTTTTTGTTTGTATTTTTGGTATTTAGTGTATTTATGCTAGGTATGTTTAAAAACTTAAAATATTAAAAAATTCAACAAAAACAAAAAAATACAAAAAATAAGAAAATAGAATTTTCTAAAAAATGTTTTTGAAAACTCGAAGCAAGCATTATGTTTTAATTTTTATTTTTATTTGTGCTGTAATTTTCTAAAGAAAGCCATCTTTGAATGCATTGAAATTGCTGCTCTCTTACTCATCTTTCGATTCCCAAGTCCAACCTTCCCAGATGAGAAAAAATAATTTTGAAAAAAAAATTCTGAAACCATTTTTTATTAAAAATATTTGTGATCAAAAAATATTTATGTTAAAAATATAAATTAAAAAAAATTAATGTAAAAACGACTTTTTTAAAACCTCTTTTTATTAAAAATATTTTTTGGTAAAAAATATTTAAGTTGAAAATATAAATTAAAAAAAATTAAAAATTAATGTAAAACTAGTTTTACCAAAACCGTTTTTTAAAAGACTTTTCTAAAACCGTTTTTAATTTAAAAAAAAATTTTGCCAAAAAATGGCTTTTCTAAAACCTTTTTTATTAAAAATATTTTTTGGTCAAAAAATATTTATGTTGAAAATATAAATTAAAAAAAATTAATGAAAAAAACGATTTTACGAAAATTATTTTTAATTAATTTAGAATTAATTAAAAATTTAATTAAAAACAACTTTAAAAAAGTCGGTTTCTATTTTCAAATTCTATTATTATTTTAATTTGAAAACACGGCTTTTGCAAAAGTCATTTTCTGAAAAACGGTATTTCTAAAAACGTTTCATCCTACTTTGGAAATAAAGTTAGAAACACACCATACACCATAGAGTGAGACTAAAATATTCAAAATGTCCCAATAAGGAAAATTGGCCCACCCACACCCATTTCAGAAACAGAAAAACAGTGTCACCGAGAGAGAGAGAGCGCTCACCGAGAGAGACAAGCAGCTCACCGATCTGATCTGAGATGGATGAGAGTGTGAGAGACAAGAAGCCCTATACTTGTGCCCATTAAAGTAATTTATTATTTGCTGAAATATGTTAGGGCAATGACCTCAAAACCATTGATCGTCTTTCTGAAATGCCAGATGACATTCTCTCTTTCATTCTCTTGTTTTTGAGTATTAGAGATTCTGTCAAGGCAAGGATAGTGTCTAGAAGATGGAGATATATCTGTCCATTCCATTCATGTTGAATCTTGATTTTGATATTCAGACCGTGCTCGGAATCAACTACAAAGCAAGGTACTCAAAGAGTAAGTTTGTAACTGGAGTTGATCAATTTTTGGAACTACACAATGGTCAAAAGCTAGACTCTCTCAGGATCTGTTTTTGTCTTGGTAACGAGTACACTGGTAATGTTGATAGGTGGATTAGATTTGCAATTATAATGAAAACTGAAAAGCTTGATCTTGACTTTTCTGTTAGTCCTGAAAGTCAAAGTAATAACTTATATGATTTTCCCTGTCAGCTTCTTCCTCAACCTCAAGGTGATTCATCTCAATTAAAGTATTTGTGCCTAAAATCATGCAACCTAAGCCCAACCCCTAATCTCCCTAAAATCCCTTGATTTAGAACATGTGCCCCTAAATCAAAGTTGTGCTAACAGTATCCTTTTTAGTTGTTTAAACCTTGAATGGTTGAGGCTAAAGAACAGTATTCTACCTGAAACTTTATGCATTCATGGTCCATCCCTCCATTTGAAGATTTTGATTGTGCATGAATGCTATGGAGTAGAGAAGTTTGAGATTTCTTCTATTGGTCTTACCACATTTGCATATATTGGTAAAGTGAAATACTTCTCTTTTCATGACGTTCCCCGCTTAGTTGCAGGAATCGTCCTAACAGGTGATTCCGCGTTTCTTAGAAAGAAACGTGTAGGAATCGCGTTTCCGTTGAGAGAGAAACGCGATCCTAGCCAAGATGGGATCGTTGGTGAAGAAGAACAAAAACCCTAGCTGGTTGGTGTCAGATACGGCGAGGAGAGAGAGACAGAGGAGAGAGTGTGTGAAGAAATAGAGTGAGAAGACAAACCTTCGTCGAACCTCCATCGTCATCGTCGAACATCCAGTTGACTCGAACCTCCATCTGGTCGCGATCGAACCTCCATCGATCGAACCTCCATCTGGATTCTGCTCGCGATCGCCTTCGATCGTTGTAGACACCCCATTTTTGACCGACCTTAAGACTCAGACGTCACCGATTGAGCACTCGGTGATGTTGCATATTGTGCTCGTTCAGAAGTCTCAAAGTCACGGCCGCGCGCCCTGCCTCCGGACTTCCGAACCCTCTTCTGTGCCTTGTCTCGGTTTGCGAACCAGACTCGGTTTTCTCTGTTTTCTTTCCTGAGGGAAGCGAGTGGTCCCGTAGACTATCTCCTGGTGGCCGTGAGCTACTTTTCGTGGCCGTAGGCCATTTTGCCCATTTCGGAGCCCGATTCCCGATTTTCGGAGCCGTCAGGCCGTGTGCCTCGGTTCGGGACTGCCCAACCATCTCCGATTTCTCCGATTTTTGGCAAGTGCCTCTGATTTATCATTCCGAGGAACACTGGGGCCTCTGATGCCCACTTCGTGGCCGTACACCACTTTCGGTGCCTGCAGCCCATTTTCGGGACCCCGAACCTCGCGGTTTGGGCCCCGAGCATTCATTTTGCATTAGTTTTTGTTCAATTTTGGCAGGTACCTCTGTTTTAACATCAGGAAGATCACTGGAGGGTGGGAGGCCAGCAATTGTTCCAGAAAACCAATTTCGCTCCTCCGGCGCCCATTTTGCTCACTTCCGGGCCAATGTTGAACACCTTGGGGATATTTTCTTCGAGCCGGGACTACATATTTGTGATGAGGGGACATGGGAGGACCCTAAAAAGTACTAGTCGGCCAGTAATTCAGATTTTCATTTTTGAGCCTCTCCTTCAAGTTCAATGTTGTGACCTCTGTTTCAGAGTTGCCAAATTTCAACCTTGGATCCTTGTTCTACACACTTGGGAGGACACCAAAACATGGTGGTCGGCCAGCAATTTTTTTGTTCCATTTTTGGCCATGGCCGGCCGGCCAGGGGGAGTGGCTGGCCGACCAGTTGGGGTGGCCGGCCGACCACCTTCAAGAAATCCACCTAGCCGGCCAGCTTTCTGCTTTTCACCTCTTTACAGCTGTCCAGCTGCTTTTCAAAATATCCCTGTCCTCCGAGGGATATTTTGGGAGGGAAAGCTTGGGTGCATTTCCCTCCCCTTTTACACCCCTTTTGATCCATTTAAGGGGCTGGACAGCTCCTTCCCTAGGGTTACAACATTTGATCTCAAGAGCCTCTCTTCCAAAACCTCCATCTTCATCTCCAAAACCCTAAAACAAAGCTTCAAGCCTTGCTCCTTCCTTCATCAACACCAAGCAATACCATCACCACTTCCATTTTAGCAGCAAAGGAACCTCTTTCAGAGGCTAAGGACCAACAAATTGAAGCTAAGAAGCAACAAAAGACTTGTCTTCAAGGGTAAGTCACTATTTCCCCTTTTCTAGCACAATTTTGTTTCATTTCTTTACCTTACTTGCTCACTGTTTTGGGCTCCGACCCCTACTGGTTTTAGGCTTATTTTGAGCCCCTCTACAACTTTGTAGAAGGGCTCAACTCTGTTTGGTGTCTCTATCATGCTCTTCTTTCAATATCACTCTTTATGCTAATGTTTTGCATGCTATCTTTGGCTTATGAGTGATTTGATTTAGAGCTTGATATAAACTGTGAATGGGCCTATTTTGAATCCCTCTTCAACATTGAAGAAGGGCTCCATCATGTTTGATGGCTCTATCATGCACTTTCTTTGTGATTCTTTCAATTTACCGTAAAATTGCATGATTTATTTGGCCTATTTGTGATCTTATTTGGAGCATATCATGAACTAATATTGTGCTTATTTTGAGCCCCTCTTCAACATTGAAGAAGGGCTCAACCTGGTTTTCATGCTCTACATGCCACTTGCTTTGAATTCATGTTCTACTCCTATTTTGCATGCTTTGTTAGGCTTATTTAGCTTCTGTTTTGAGCCTTCATCAGGCTTAGAAAGAGCCTTGTTTTGGCCTTCTCATCATGTTTTGTTAAGGGTATTAGGCCATTTGATGCATGCTTTTGGTACTTCATGTAATACCATCTTTGATTCCGTAAAATTGCATGCTTTGTTGGGCTTTCTTGGCTTCTGTTTTCAGCCTTCATCAGGCTTAGAAAGTGTCTTATTTTGGCCCATTCTTCATGTTTTGTTAAGGGTCCAAGGTTGATTGGTGCATGCTTTTGGTCCCTCATGTTATAGCCTTTGTTGGCTAATTATTTTGCATGCTATGTTTAGCCTATCTACATACTGTTTTGGGGGATGTCATCTCTTGTAAATGTGCATATTTTTGGCCCCTCTTTAATGTTGTAGAACTGTATTTTTCATTTTGAGCATTGTACATATCACTTGTTTCATTGTTCCCCTATTTTCCCCCATTTTGCATGCTATTTTTGCCATACTTGTGATCATTGTTTGGCCATGCTTTGTACTGGAAAAATGCTAGTTTAGGGGCTTCCTAGCATCTTTCTTTACACTTCACATCCATATTATGCATGTTTGGCATAGCTGCAAGTCATTTCGGGTGCTTAGCATAGCATTTCGGGCATCGGGTGTAATTTTGCTATAATTCGGGGACTGTTTTGCATCATTTTAGTTGCTGAAATTTGCATGTTCCACATGCCATATGCCACATCTCATTTGCATGCCATTTTTGTGCCTTAGGGCCATGCCTCGGTTCGCGTGCCCGTGTGCACACATTTCGAGGCACTTCTTTTTTATCTGACGGCAGCTTATGTGAGTGCGGCTGAGGTCCTCTCATGTTAGTGTGAGCCCAATTTGCATTTTCCATGTCATTTGCATTGCCTGTATGCCATGCCTCGGTTTGCGTGCCCGTGGGCACGCATTTCGAGGCGCTTCATTTTCATCTTACGGCAGCTTATGTGAGTGCGGCTGAGGCCCTCTCATGTTAGTGTAAGCCCAATTTGCATTTTCATGCTTCTATATCATTGCCTCAGTTTGCGTGCTCGTGGGCACGCATTTCGAGGCAGCTCTCTTTTTATCCGATGGCCTCTTACATGGGTGCGGCTGAGGCTCTCTCATGTTAGTATAAGCCCATCTTGCATTGCATATGCCATTTTAGATCTGTTGCATTCTGTATGTCATTTCATGCCTGTATGTCACCGCCTTGGTTTACGTGCCCGTGGGCACGCATTTCGAGGCACTTCTTTTTTATCCGACGGCAGCCTATGTGAGTGTGGCTGAGGCCCTCTCATGTTGGCGTAAGCCCATCATTTGCATTCCGTATGCCATTCTATGCATTCCTCGGTTTATGTGCCCATGGACACGCATTTCGAGATACCTCTTTTTTTATCCGACGGCATCTTATATGAGTGCGGCTGAGGCTCTCTCATGTTAGTGTAAGCCCAATTTGCATTCTGTATGTCATTTTTAGTCTCATTGCATTCTGTATACCATTTCCTCGGTATGCGTGCCCGTGGGCACGCATTTCGAGGCTTTTCATTTTAGTCTCATTGTGTATCATATTTCATGTCATCTCATGCCTGTATGTCATCGCCTCGGTTTGCGTGCCCGTGGGCACGCATTTCGAGGCATCTCATTTTCATAGCATTGTGCATGCTATATCACATGTTAGCTGCATTTCATGCATACCATGCATATTGCATCGTGTTCGGGATAGGCGTTAGCCCGGGCACGGGAAACGAGGCACGTTTCGTACTCCGAGTGACGGAACGGATCTCAATTCCCAAGTCACCGACGCTCCGGATCACCCATGATGGAGCTAGGTAGCATTCACATGCATTCATCCTATATTGAGTTGTGCAATTCGGTTCCTCGGCCATCATGCATCGATATGCGTGATTGGTGGCACGAGGATCGAGGCATGCATATATTTGTGAAATACATTGCTATGCCCTTTTCCTGCTCTCTGTTGCAGCAAAATCAAGAGTTAGCAACTTTCTGGGATCCGGCACGCATTTCGAGAAACAGTGTAAACAGAGGCTAATCGGGGCATCCCAGTGGATTTCCGTGCCAGGCAGCCCAACATGCAATCATTCATCAGAAGCAAGGCAGTCCCTGGCTTGCATGCCAGCTTTTACTCTTATGTAATTGATTTATCAATTAATTAGAATTTGTATATTTTGGACTGTATATTCTTTTATTTCGGACTGTATATTTATTCGGACCCTCTGCGCGAGGGCAAAATTGTAATAAGGGTGTGTGAGTGTGATGTATGTCTTCCAACCCCCATTTCTTTCTCCCTTTTATTTACCCGCTTACGATGGTTAGATATAGGACATATTTCAATTAGCATACAGTATGACAGCATGATTGCATCATTCATCTGTTTTGCACGCACCGGGCTCGGCGCATCATACAAACTGCATCTGTATTTCAATTCCAAATTGAGTACTTGATAGTTGTAGCATTCCATATGCCATGTTTAGAATAGCCGAGCCTGCTATAGTTTGCATCTTTGCATGTGTTGCATTAGGCATTTCAGCATATATTAGGATCATGCATGATTTCTAATCAGTTTTCTGTTTTGGCTTGGAGTACTCAGTAAGTTTTATGCTTTAGCATCCTTGCATGCGTGTGAGTGTTGCCATGAATAGCATGCTTACCATGAGGCTAAATGCTTATATGATATAACTGCCTTGAATGCCTGTGGGTGGAGGTTGAGTTACCTGAATTGGGACAATTCGTTGACTGTTTGTTTTAAGCCCACTAGATAGTGGCAAAACCATTTTCTTCTAAGCCCACCTGAGGGTGGCAAAATCTGCATCTTCAGCCTACCTGCGGGTAGCAAACCATTTTCAAACAAACAAACATGAAATGTTTTGTTCCAATTCAGACGACCCGATCTATACTTATATGCTGCGAGCATCACATAGTAACCTAGGCTAATAACCGGAATAAGAACTCACAATGTTTTCAAAAGCAGATATCATGGTTAGTAGAGGCCGGTCTTTGACCGGGCGAGCGGGGGTGCTCACGATGTGACCTTCCCCAATCGTACCTAAGTTCCCGAGCCAACTTTGGTGATGACGGACACGTGGCCTTTCGGCACCGAGTCAGGGTTTCCTAAATTTCCCATTTAAAAAATATTTAGGTGGCGACTCTGTTATCTGGCAAAGCAGTCCATGTTTGGCACTTCTTTCAAAAAATCAGTTTTCTCAAAACGATTTGCCGGATTTGGACTCTTTGGTTCAGATTTAGAACCACAACAAAAATCGAGTCCGAACTGTAGCGAGGTCCCTCGCGGGCTTGTTACAATCGTCATCGTCATCGCCATGGCCATCGCGATCTCACCTCCTGCTTCGTTTTCTTCTCTCTCTCTCTCTCTCTCTCTCTCTTTCTTGTCGATCTGTCCTCCCGTTTCTAACATATAATCTATATAATATAATTTGTTATCTTGTTATATAATAATATAATTTGTTATATAATAATAATAATATAATAATATAATAAATAATATAATTTGTTATATAATAATATAATAAATCTAATTAAATCAAATATAATAAAAAAAAATCTAATAAGATTTATAAAATAAATCATTATTTTACTATTTGTTAACATATTTTATTATTTTACTATTTTTTATTTATAATATATATCAATTAAAAATTAATATATATATATAAATAAATTAAAAATATTATCTATAAAAATAATATCTAAGATAAAAATAATAAATATATTTAAAAATAATTATTTAACTCACCTTTATATAATAAATATATTTTAGAAATAACTACTAAATATATATATATATTATCGCTTCCCGAGGCGCTCCCAACCTAAGAAACTTCTATCAGCTCACGCTTCCCCGCTCCCGCTCCCGCTCCCGCCCCCGCTCCCGCTCCGTGCAACTAAGGTTTCCCGGCTGGAAAAAGTGCATATCAGGTTCATGGTTGCATTGCATATGATAGGGGCACACAATATATGTTCAATGGAATTGCAAATGATCTTCCTCGGCTTCAAACCCTATCACTAGTTTTGACAACAGATGAGGTGAGGAAAAAATGAAAGAATTATTACTCTTTATTGTGTACTTTTTCATTTTGTGTATGAAAATGGGATATTTTTCTATATAAAACTTTTTTCTTCTTTTCTCTTCAAGTCCTCCCAATACCTGCAAGGATAACTAGATTCAACTCTCTCAAACAATTGGAGTTGTTTGTTTTGGTATCATCAGACTTTAACCTTCTCTCTCTTACTTCGCTCTTAAATGCTTCTCCTCTTCTGCAGAAGCTCCATTTGTCGGTGAGTCATTAGAATCATTCTTATGAGGAAAAAATTTGATATTGTTATGGTGTAGTGAATTGAATACAAATTCCTACAATTGCAATGATAGTTTCACGTTTTTTTAGCAATTTCCTATAAATCATGTTACCTTTTATATATTGTTCATTTCCTTATTGGTTCATTTATCCTAGTAAAATGAAACAAATATGGGCCTCTGTACTTGTATTTTTACTGTAACTTGTGCTCCGTTTGTTTAAACAAAAAACATTTTTCAATGGAAAACATTTTCTACGAAAAACATTTTTAGAAAAAATGTCTCCCTATGTTTGGATGGGTTCTTGAAACTAATGTACTAATGATTGTATTAGTGGTTGTGGGTTGGTGATAGTGGAGGCGGAGGTGGAGTGGTGGTGGTGGGGTGGAGGTAGTGGTGGTGTTGGTGTTGAGGGGAGGGTGGTGGTGGTGGCAGCAATGGAGGTGGTGGTGGTGGTGGTGTGGTTGCATTGGTAATACTTAAATCCGGAAAACGTTTTCCACGCAGAAAATGTGTTCCTCCTTTTAAAAGTGGAAATCATCTTCCTCTTATATAGGCTTGTTTTCTGTTGATCACGGAAAAAGTGTTTGTTGACTTTTGTTTTTCACTGTACCAAACACTAGAAAACGCAGAAAACAATTTTCCGACCAAACAAATGGAGCATTAGTTTTATTGATTAGGGTGGTGGTTGGTTTGGTTTATCTACATACTGTTCTTGTTGACATAGTTATTTTGGTTGCGTTGATCCTTCATTATGTTGCCATTAGTCGAATTTGTGTAATTTGTTGAGGGTTCCATAATTTCTTTGTTTATTATTTCTCTTAGGCAAAACACAGATTTAAAAGCAGTGGCATGCTTCTGTTCAACATTATTGAGAGCATCTCCATCAAACTAGCTATTTTTATTTTTTAGCTAAAATAAAAATAGTGAGTAAATCCCCAAAATTTAAAACTAACAATCAAATTAGCAATTTTAGTTTTGGTGATTTGGTTAGTCAAACATTAACAAAATATTATTTGTGATATTTTGGAGTTAGTTGTGTTGAGTTTATCAAAAATATTTTTACATTAAAATTGTTGGAGTTTTTTATATTGTTTCATTGCATCGCTTTGTTCTCTCATTCTTTTTTTTTTTTTTGGATCAACAACAAAAGGAAATTTTTATAGATTAATAAGTACATAATGAGGACAAGGAGTCCTCTCAAAATGAATATACACAATAAGAAGCTTAACCAAAGATAAATAGACTATACATCACAAATAGGTGTGCAATCCCTCGATATCAATAAACATGGAATCCCTTTAAACACTGGCGAAATGGAGGCCCATAATGAAGCCGAGTAACACACTCTGTCCCACAATGACTCCGTGTCTTCAAACTTGGTCATCAAATTTCCTTGTGTTCCTTTCCAACCAAATGACCCAAAAGATTGACAATGCCATAAAATCACGACACTTTTGCTCTTTTTTTACCTTGAAATCCACAAAAATCAGTTAAAATCTATTGAACACTAGTGCCTGGCACAACCCAAAGTATCAACCAAACAAAAGAGTTGGGTGCCAAAGATCCAAGGCCATATGACAGTGCAAGAACAAATGCTCAAAGGATTCCCCACTTTGCCTACACATGATACACCATTGAGGACAAAGATAGCGATTAAGCCTCCTTTTTTGAAAGGTATCGTTAGTCATGATTCTACCATGAGCCAAAGAACACATAAAAATCCTCACTTTAAGAGGCACTGCTGCTTTCTAGATTCTTTTGTGAGTATGAGGAACCTTAGGTTTATCACTGATTTTGTCAAAGAAAGATTTGCTTAAAAAGTCACCAGAGTGAATTGACCAAACCCGCTTATCAGTCACATTTGGAGACAATGAGACTTTCATGAAGTAAGTACAACAATGATGCCAACTCAACAATTTCCCGATCATTAAGATTTCTTATGAAATTGAAATTCCATGAAATCGATGCCAAACTAGAGCAAACTAAAGAAGCGATGGAAGCATTATGAGGACGAGCCACACGAAATAAAAGTGGAAATGTCCCATTGAAAGAGGAATTACCCACCCAAACATCCTCCCTGAATCGAAAACTCTCTCCATTACCCACTTTTAGAGAAAAAAAATTTGGATACAAGTGAAAGCAACTGGGACATAGATTTCTGATGGATCATTTTGCACACCAAAAATAAATAATAAAATATTGAACTGAGCTTAAACCCCAATTCAAATAGAATAACGATTCAAGTCCGGATGTCGATCCTCCTAGACAAAAGGTTTGAGTTGTTTTAAATCTTGGAAATCACTTTTTAAATTAATTGGAGAGAATGAGGTTTTATGAAGTGATAGATGAAAACTAATTAAAAATAAAAGTTAAATGGGGGATTCAATATAAAAAGACTTGGGGATTTGAATCCACCTCTAGCTTCACAACGATAATCATTTTATCAATTTCAGGAATTGATTGCTTAATTCAATAGTGACTCATCGTTGCTGCCCAGCCGTAACAGTGTCTTCAAGAGGATTCATGAATTTAAGAATCATGTATAACTCATCTTAGATTGGCAAGAAACGTCTACACTGAACTAGGGTTGTAGCACGTCTCGTCTTCTCTAGGCGTGAATTATCTCAACTCTTAAATACATGCACAAAAGATTACTATTGTATTAACTATATATTTAAAATCATAGAAATTAAATACATCAAACAGATTGGAAGAATAAATTCAATTGAGTAGAAAATTGTCTCAATTATACAATCATTGTATTAATAATCAATCCCAAAAGCAAATACACAAAATAAGGCGTTACTTGGACCTTGTTGGGATCGGAGATCCCGCCCAAGACCCTTATAGAATTTATAACAACCAGAAAAACACACCCATGCAGAAAGAGACACAATATTTAACGTGGTTCGGCAATAACGCCTACGTCCACGGGAGAGTAACCGTTTATCAATTATGGAGAGATTACAGAAATGTTACAGAGGAGAAACTCACACTATTCTCACTCACGCCATTCCCCCGTCTCCCTCGCTCACACCGAGGGAGACGGTTTCTCACATCTCTCACTCTCGTTGTTGGTTTTCTTTCTCTCTTGGTTTTCTCACATCTTGCCTCAAACCCTCTCTTCCTCTATTTATATAGATTGAGAGGAGGAGAAGACAACACTCCAACCACCCCACTTCTCTCTTAGTGGGTTCCAACCACCACACTTCCTCTCAATGGGTTCTCCATTAACACTCCACCCCTCTCTAAGTGCTCCATTAACACTAAGTGGTGCACCATTGTTGGCCACTCTCATATGGGGTGAATATACCAACAAATCACCCCCTCAACCCATGTGAGGTGATCCTACGGCACACACTGCTGCTAATCTTGTTACGCCCAAGAAAACAATAGAATCTTCATCTCCTCACTGAGACGCTGCATCCCCTGAAGCTAGAGATAATACACCAGAGATACAAGAGGATGAGGGGAATCCTACATCCTCAACTCAACTCACACCACTCTCTGATTTGGAGAGAGCCTCTGCTCCTATCTCCCACAGATCTCTTCCACGCTTCCTGTTTCGGGATGTCTTCACCTGCTATGCTTGAACTGGCGTAACCAAGATATCCGACACCCCCCTGATTGGAAGTCCTGCACCCCCTGCTGAGATGCCCTTGACTGTCATGCCTTATCTCTTTGCATGACCAAAACTGGAGCAACAGAAAACTCTTCTTTTGTCTGGTTAAAGTTCCTGGTTTTCTTTGCTCGGAGTTTCCCTTGAACTATCCTGAACTATCAGCATTTGCCCTTTGCACTCTTGAACAACTTCCCAGCGTTTCCACACACTTATTGTTCATGCCTTTTGCAATCCCTGATCTCCAGTCCAGCAATACACGTTACCTGCGTATCTATCACTTGTACTACCAGATGATGGTTGACAGTAGCTCTTTCTTCCAAAGCAACTTCAACAAATCTGTACAAGTCACCAACTATGCAACACCTAGCATAGTACATGCACCCATACTTCTTGAGTGCTCATCGTGGCTCCATCTCTCCTCCTGCGCTCGAGCATCGCCTGAGAGATCCGCAACAACTCTGTTTCATTAAGAGGTGCGTTCGCTGCCACAGAATCAAAACTGATACCATAACCCAGGTATCCAACCATTCAGTCAAAACTGAATGCCATCTGCTGTACAAAACACAAGCGCTTTTCCCAAAAACACAGCAGATTCCATTGCTCAAAATCACATTGAGCCAATGCAAAGAACATGCAGAACCAATCGAGCTAGCTCTTCGATTTTCTGCAACTCAAGCTCCACCATAATGCCAAGTTCCGATTTCCATAGGCGCCAAACAAGTTGTCCTTGACAACTCCAAACAAAACATGGTGAGCAACCCGCTTGAACCAGTGCTGAGGAGAGTAACCAAAACATGGGCTTCAAATTCTCCGTTTGAAAGCGGTTACCAAAAACATCATGTCCGATCAACCATCGAACACAATACTGCTCTCTTCAAGCTCGAATTAATCAAGAGAGCCAAACAAATTCTCCGAGAACTGAGGCAAGTTCTCCACCAAACAAAACTGGACTGTGGACGCAGTTAGGCTCTAACCAGTTCAGAAGTATCGGAACAAACTTCAAATGAACTTACAAAATACCAAGAGCCAAAAAATTCTGAAGTGTCGAGCAAACTCCAGATTCCTCCAACTGCCATTCCAACTGCAAACACAAGATGATGCACCATCTTTACAGTTGCCAAAATAATCGCCCAAAGGCACGTGCACCGTAAATGCACAACTCCAACAGTCCCCGCTAACTCCACCGAGTCTGCAAACGATCTATCCCCTCCAAATCCAACGGCAGATTAAGGGATGGATCCCAACACATGAGATTCAAAATCACCATCTCACGTTTCTCCGGAACAATCTCTTTCAATCTTCAATGAACACCAACGGTCAAACCGCTTCCAGAGAAGCAAACACCTGGAGTCTGAATCGTCACCCAGACTACCAATAGCTGATGTCTTCGAATATGGAACAGATTGCGAAAATGAAAATCCACAAGAAGAAGAAACAATCAAGTCTCACAAACCGGAGACACCCCCTGGATCTAATCAGACACGATCATAGATCCCAGCTGTGATAATGAATTCTCAATAAACCACGACTCTGAAAGTCGCCAATAATCCGTGAAAGACCACCAACAACAATGCCTCCAATAGACATTGAACAAAAAAAATGCCAAAGCTCCACCAAGATCTGAAGTAGATTTTCACACCTTCTTCAAATCGACAAATGCGGGAAAAAACTCCACCAAGATCTGAAGTAGATTGTCACACCTTCTTCAAATCGACCAAATGCGAAAACCAAGGCTTCACCAGATGCAAGTCTTCCAACAACGATCCATGAAGGATCTCCAACGCCTCCACAGAGGCCAATGCCAATAAAATACTACTATTTGGACTTATTACATATGCCAAATCTCCGTAGTACACTCTGCCAATGCTTGTTCTCTCTATCCCCTAGAGAAAAAACCCAATGAACTCTGAAGTTCTGCAACTAACCTGAGAGTCTCCAAATCAACTGATAACTTTTGTAACTGACTCTGAAAGGTCTTCAATTGGCTTCCAATTGGCTTCAACCGGGTGAACAAAATAAATCACCCCCATCACCCACATGGATGATAAAACAACCGTTGTAAATATGCCTCTATTCCACTGAGCATCCAGAGTGAATCTGCATCTCCTACTTGGAATGTCTTCAACCGCCACACATCATCTTGCATGGCTCGCACCTCTGTCACCAGGTACTTGCATCCTCCAATAGAATGCTCAGTGTTTCCCTGTTGAGGTGACTCCACCCAAACTCTCTGGGTGCCCGTCGCGACTTCACTGCCACGAACCAGATTCAGGACAAAGAAAAAAAACTGCCTCTCACTGGGTGCGCACTGCAGCGTCTTATCCCTTTCAATTTCCTTTGTCTGGAGCTTTCTTCTGTGAACTAGTTGATGCTGCTAGGCCAAAATCCGCCACACTGCACTTTTGTACGATTCTGCTGCGTACTCTTGCACTGTTGTATATCTGCACCTTGTATGACATTTCCTGTGTACTGCTGCAGCTGTTGCCTTTCTGCGTTCACATACTACCAGTACTTCTTGTATTATGTTTGACAGTAGCTCCAACTGCCACAACATTCCCCTGAGCCTGCACTGGTTGCCAATCATCTATCTGATGAAGTGGACTTTTCTTCTGATTGAACCAGATCCTCCGATGACATCAACAACCAGGAAAGTTCCCAAGAAAGACTGGTGGGGTCACAATCGGTCCCACTTAAGAACCAGTCTCCTTAGACAGTGTCTTTTTGACAGAACTTTCCTAGACATTGTTGATCTTGAGATAATCATGTGCAATTCTTCTGATCGCCCTTGACCAATCCTGATCTCCATTGATTTGCCATTTGATTAAGTCTGATCTCCTTTGGTCTTCAATGATCTATCTCGATTTGTATCTGGTTGTCCAATCTGGTTAGAATCTGCCCATTCTAACCTCTTCAGTGAATCCGCAGCGTTCCACAATATCTGGCAACCTTCCTTTGACTATTAAAGATGACAAAGTCTCATGTTTTAACAGTCTTTAAAAAAAAAAATCATTCAGAATTTCACCATTCTGACCTTGCGGTTGCGTCCGGAACGGTCCGATTAGCTAGGACCAACCATTGCTGCACTTTCGGGAACCTCACTGAAAACTTTCTCCAAAACTAGGGTAAAATTGCAAATTTTCCAAACACTGGGACCAAACTGTAATTTCACAAACTACAGGGGCCAAAATTGCAATTTTCAAAACATCAGGAATATTCTGTGTTCCAACAGAATATTTCGTTTGCCGCACTACCGCCGTCTGTCACTTTAATCTGCCTTCCTTTTATAGAAACTCCAATTCCAAAATCTGACCGTACGGATGTGTCCGGAATACTCCAAATAGTTAAAAAACACTATTGGATCACCAAAAACGGACTCCGAATGGCTCGGATTGGGCCAAAACAGTTTCAACGGTTCTGATCTGCAGAATTTGGTGCGCCTGCGAAGCACCGGATGATTTCCCCGGTCAACGGCTGAGTCAACGGCTCAGTCAACGAGCCGGTCAACGGCTCAGGCGGCTGGGAGGCGGCTGCTCAACGGCGGCGCGGCTGCTTGGTCAACGGCTTGGTCAACGAGCCGGTCAAAGGGCTCAGGCGGCCTGGTCAACCTGCCACGTGTCCTGCCACGCGTCTGTCTGTCTGCCATGTGTCACCGACGTGGCGCTGACCTGGCGTGCGCATGGGCGTGGCGTGTGGCCTCCACGCGCGGCCTCCCCACTCGTCTTCCTCCTCTGCGCGCGCGTGTGGCGCGTGGGCGCGCGTGATACGACGCGCCGTTGTCTCTCCTCGGCGCGTGTGGCGCGTGCTACGAGTGGGACTCACGCGCCACCTTCTAGGGGCGCGTGAGAGCTCGTCCAGCCTCCGTTTGGGGTGTTCTTTGCATTTCTGGACTCCTCTCGTCGAGCCCTTGCTCCTGGTATGCTCAAAACCTGATTTCGAGCAATCCGATTTCTGGACAGTTTCGGGGAACACACTGTTTTTGTTCCGAAATGCCACCGACGAGGCTCTGATACCACTTGTTGGGATCGGAGATCCCGCCCAAGACCTTATAGAATTTATAACAACCAGAAAAACACACCCATGCAGAAAGAGACACAATATTTAACGTGGTTCGGCAATAGCGCCTACGTCCACGGGAGAGTAACCGTTTATCAATTATGGAAAGATTACAGAAATATTACAGAGGAGAAACTCACACTATTCTCACTCACCCATTCCCCCGTCTCCCTCGCTCACACCGAGGGAGACGGTTTCTCACATCTCTCACTCTCTTGTTGGTTTTCTTTCTCTCTTGGTTTTCTCACATCTTGCCTCAACCCTCTCTTCCTCTATTTATATAGATTGAGAGGAGGAGAAGACAACACTCCAACCACCCCACTTCTCTCTTAGTGGGTTCAACCACCACACTTCCTCTCAATGGGTTCTCCATTAACACTCCACCCTCTCTAAGTGCTCCATTAACACTAAGTGGTGCACCATTGTTGGCCACTCTCATATGGGGTGAATATACCAACAAATACTTGGCTAGGGTTTCATCTACACCCTAAGGAAGAAGATTAGTTGCCCATGGAGAAGGTGAAGAACGCCATGGATGTGGAGAACTCCATCCTTGGAACCTTGCGTTGCCTCCCTCTTGCCTATTGTGCCGTCTTTCAATATGTGAAGAACTCCATTTTTTTAACCCTCAGTCATCCTTTTATAATTCCCTCTTAATTAGGGTTGGATTGGGCTCAAAACAAGCATGAGAATTATATTTTTTGGACTTCCTACGCCCGGGCTCACTACGACCTACACTCAGGCTCACTTGGATAGTAGCTTCACTCATGTGCGCCTGAGCTCACCACGGCTTGCGCCCGGGCTCACTCGGATAGTACTCAGCTTCTTGTGCGCCTGGGCTCAAGGCACATTACAACTTGAGTGTGGGCTCACCTCAACATTGAGCTCTTTCTATCTTGCTTTGCTTGGCCTCACCTTGTGGTCCTTTAATATTACCATTTCTTCTCATTTCATCACAAAAGCCCAATTAACCGACACAACACACAAATCCATTAGAATAAGGAAAAAATAACAATTATGGACTTAATAAGCGTAGTATAGGGGGTCTAAATGTGTGCATTTAGGCACCTATCAATTTCCATGGAGACCGGCAATTACCCCTACTAACTATAGGAGTGTCTATACCGTATTCTTTTTTAGTGGGAATATGGGGTCCATGCTAATGTTTCTCAGATAACATACCTAGTCTGTGCCATAATTTTAGTTGGGTCATCTGGGAACTCTTTCATTATCAAGACTGATATATTGTCATAAAAACCACAAAAATAACTTGTATGTTTAATACGTAGCGATAAGAACATCTTAGTAAGAGAGTTTGAGAACACTTTCATGTTTAAAATGACCTGTACAATCATGCAAGTATAGGAAATATCCTTATTACCAATGTATTATTTTTTTTAAAAATGCAAATTTGACCTCCAAATTAAATGCCATCCGAGTTCAAGGACAAGTAATACCTTAGGGGTCTTGCATATCTGTCTCTGGTGATGATTTAACATAGTGGTACTATATATGTGTTTTTGCATAGTGAATTCAAAGATTATACTTCAAATAGGAAAGGGAAAAACTGATTTTGTAGGCATTTTCATCAATATATCAAATTTTTTGTTCTTATTTTAGATTTTTTTGTTAGCCTTCACTCTGGAAATCCATTTTGTTCCTTGTAGGTCTTTATTAGCCATTCAATTTTTCATATCTATGTGTCCGTTCAAACAACTCACTTCCCTCCCTTGTGTGCATTTGTGCATATGTGTGCATCTTAGTTGTAAGAAGCAGGGGTGGGGACAGGAGCGGGAGCAAGGGTATATAGAAGTTTCTAAGGTTAAGAGCATCTATGGGAGTGTGTATATATTAAATATATAAATATATTCTTGTACTTATGTTTATTGTTATATTTGTTAAAATATGAATTATTATTGGAGATTGATGCCTACTATAAATTGTCTTTGTTAAGTATAAATAAATATTATGTAAATACTAAGCACTAGAATAAGTTTTATTATTATTATTATTTTATTTTATTTTTCAAGATTTGTATGCTTGAGAGGTTCTATCTTAGATGGGAGCAATTTTTTTCCTCAATGGGTGTGAGTTTCTTCTAGGTTTCTTACTTGGGAGCGCAAAATCGTGTGTCTTAGTAAGAAACGTCACCCAAGTAGGAGTTTCTTGCAATTAAGGTGTGCATTCACTTTTACAATTGCTAAGGTGTTTTTTAAGAGTAATGCCGTACATAATCCCATTTCTTATCCTATTGTCTCACTCTTAGACACAATGCAATGGGACCCATGTTAATAAATGTACATGGGATCCACTCACTTGTGCCTAAAGGTGAGAAAATACATTAAGAAATGAGATATGCTAATAATAAATTGAAACTAGTAAAAAAAAAAAAAAAAGAGCTGAGAGAAGGCACTTGTTTGAGAGTTTTACTTTCTGTTGGTTTTTGTGAAAGAAAGTAGGTCTAGGAAAAAGGTAGCAATGAGAATTGATAGGTTTGTAGGATAAATCTATCTAAAGCACCAAACAATCATGTAAAGCCAATAAACAATCCAACTTCTTGTCCACTGGGCACACATTCGAGTGCGGCTTGGGTGGATGGAGTCGGCCACTATTATACCATCCGTTATGTATCCAGGTCCGATGGACTCACCAACTCCTTGTCTATTGGGCATAAATGTAAGAAACAAAATATTGATTGTAGTTCTACCATAAGCTATGGGTTAGAATCTAACAGAAATTCTAGAGAATGTTTGTTACATGAAAATTTTGTTTTTGAAGCTAACGTTAATTTCTTTTTTGGGCTAATTACACAGACCTCCCTTAAGTTTTCTAACAATTACATGGACCTCTCTTGTAGTTTTTGAAATTACACTGCCTCCCTTGTCAGAGTTGTCAAGAAACAATTATTGACAAGGGTTGTGATTTTACACATTTACCCTTGTTAGTTAACCTATTTTTTAATCCTTGTAACCAAACACTTCTAACTTAAACATCCTACCCACACATCCAAACATCATCCACACATCCAAACATCATCATCTTCTTCTTCCTTCGTCTCTGTGTTTCCTTTTCTCTTTTCTCGCTCTCACAGTTGCAGCCACCCCTCCAACACAACCCCTCTTCATCTCCCTCCATCGTCACAACCATTGTCTATCGACAACCATAATCACTGTCTCTCTACCAATCCCTTCCTCTTCTTGTCTGTTCCCTCCCCACTACCACACCCAGCACAACGGGCACCCTAACACCTCTTTACACTGCCATAATCAAGTTATTTTGCCACAAAATCACAACCCACTGCTATCAAGGACCCACCACTACCACTTCCTATAGTTGGTGAAAATTGGATGTGGTGCACCACCACCGCAAGCCCAAAAGTAGCCCCACCATCACGGTTGATGTGTGAATTGGATTTTATAACCGCAAGCTCTAGCCTCCCACCGTTGTGACCACCACACATGTACGTATACAAACCCTCTTTTCCCTCTCTCTATATCTCTCCTTATGGATTATTGGTCTATTTATTAAAACCATGATAGGCCTTTTATTATTGAGGCATGAGTGATCGGTGGAGAAGAATGGATATTGGGTTTGGTGAATGGGTGGTTTATTTGTTTTTACAGTGGCATCTGTGATGCTGATTTAGTGATATAGGTAAGCCTTGGGGCGGTGGTGGTGTTAGAATTTCGCAGAGAAGGTTGTGGGAACTGGGAATTGCAATGGTTGCGGTGATTGAAACTTGCATCTGTGCTAATCTATCTATATACAAATGTAAGTGTAAATATATTTATATATATATATATAGTAGCAATATACATGTATATATAAGTAACTTGATGTTGAATCTGTGAGAACAATTTGAGAGAGAGAAAATGCATTTGAGACAGAGGAGAAAGATTCAATGCATTTTAGAGGAAAAAAAAATAAAGAAGAGTTTACGAGGTTGGGTAGTCGCAGTTTAGAGGGGAAGAGTAATGGAGAGGGAAGAGGCAGTGGGGCCAGAGGGGGTATTGGGTGTTTGATTGTGGTGTGAAGTTATGAGATGGGTGTGTTTGGTTACAATGATATCAAGGGCACTTTTGGCATTTAAAAAACAAAATTAGTTTCGTCATTGTATTTTGTTAGTATATTTAATGGAGACAATATGGGGGTTGCATATTGCATATTGACCAAAACCTTTCATTGGATTCAAAAAGAGTCTCATCATTACATTTACACTTCTTTCGTTATCTCATTCAAGACAAAAAGACTTGCTTACAAAAATTATTTTGATTATGAAGGTTAGAGATATTGCTATGACTTTTAGATAAAAAATTATTTAGAAAATAAAAACTGGTATTAAAAAATAAAAAAACTGTACAAAAATTTATGAAGGGCCCCAATTAGATTTTTCGCCTTGGGGGTCTCAAATAAGTTTGAGTCGCCTATGCCCTTAGGTGTATGTCACGCCATGAAGATTTCGTCAGATGCACAATATTGAGTATTATAAATTAGTTGGTGTGATGCACCTCTGATTTGAGATTGTGTTTTATGTGTTACGTTCATGTAAATTGGAGCAAATACTATGTACCATGTTCTTGTAGGGAGAAGACTACAGTAGGGGACCTGAAGTCCCAAATTGAAATTGGAATGAAGTTGAGGGAATCCTTGATGTGTGGGTAAAAGAATAGACCACATGGTTGATGAAGGAAAAATTGCTTCCTGAGGTTTGAGAAACGAGCTTGCTAACGTGAATGAGTACTCCTAAGTTCTGCACCTGTAAATCGAGGTACCTGCCTGATTGTGTTGTTGACCGGAGGGCACTCTGTTGCTCAACCAAAATGGTCATCAATGCTCTAATGATCATAACCAAAAACCTCATGTCTTGATCCTTGGAGGTGTAGCCTTTATATAGGAATGCCATCCTGCTTGTAAATGTTTCCTTTTCCATTTAGGAATACACTTGCCCAGCAAGTATTCCCTATCCAAGATACTTTTTGAGAGGGTAATTTATACAGGTAAATTGGGCCGAGCTAGATGAATGGACTGTTATGGGCCGAAATAGGAGAGGTCGGGTTAATGGGCTTTGAAGCCGGTCCGATCTTTGAAACCGTGGTACTTAGTCCGGTCCTTAAAGGCCACGAACTTAGTCCGGTCAAAACGGAGCGTTGTTATGTCGGCTCAGGAGGGTGATAGCCCGGTTGACTTTACTAGCCGAAGTATGGAAAGCTATTTGCATGACTGTCCTTAGCTCGGCTAGTTTCTTCTATGGATGGCTCGGTCGTAGTATGGGAAGCCGAGGTAGAAGACGGTAAGGCAGAGCCGAACTAGAGTCACTCCGGTCATTCAAATACGGCAATGTTACTTTGGTCGTAATGTAATTCGGCCATGGGAAACGACCATCTCACTTGGTTTAAGCAGTGAGGGTGTGAGAGAAGCATGATCTCTCAGGAGTATGGATCCTAGGAGGGCTTTACATGGAAGAGTAAGAGTCCTACTAGGATTGTGCCACATAATATCTGTAAAGAGCTCACCAACATCACCTGTGGAGATTGGTTGTAAATGAGCTGTAGATTCTAGCCAACCTGTAAAGGTATGTTAGACATGAGGCCATGAGGCCATGTACAGTATGAGGCCATGAGGCCATGTGAAGAAAGCCACCAAAAGTAGGAGTGAGCTGGCGGCCAGCTCACTTCGAAGATTCCCTCTTGTATTTGTAATCTCTATATATAGAAGGCTAAGGAGAGATGAGAGGTGGCTAGAGAAAAGATGGCAAGTAGACAATAAGCATAGAGAGAAAAGAAAGTAAACTACGGAGAGATTGTTTGTAGTTCTTATCATTTGCTCAATATAGTAAATCTGCAGTTCGTGGACGTAGGCAATTTGCCGAACCACGTTAAATTCTTTATGTTATTGCTTGATCAACAGGATTATACGGGCAAGTTTATTTCTCTCCCGTATAATTGGCGCCGTCTGTGGGAAGTACAAACAAGAACAAAACCTCTTGATCAAGCTTTTCCTCTTGAAAATCAATGGTGCACAACGAAGATTTGCCACAGTCTGCCATTGACGGACAAACACCAGAAGGAGGTGCGAGGCGCGAAGGTCTACCTCTTATCCCTCCTATGGCAGACTTGGAGCCACAACGTCAAAATCCCAGGAGGGATACGAGGGGAAGACGGAATAGCAGCCCCCATCACTCTCGTTCGCGAAGCCTAGAGAGACAAAGGCGCAGGATTGATCCTCAAACTCTGGAGGATCGCGTCAGGGAACAAGACGAGTTGATACGGCGAATGGCGGCGGACATGGAATCTCTCAAACGCCAGATGAAGGGAAAAGGGGTGGCGACAGGAGAAGGGCGCATGAGCAAGACGCCCCCTCGCCACTCAGGAGGTCGTGGTAGGAATTCCACACCCTCTCAGGCGGAGAGTAGAAGCCTCAGGACAGGCGATACGCAATCCAGATCTTCTAGGACTCGTCGCTCCAGGTCTGAGAGGACGAGATCTGAGAGGACATACACAGAGGGAAGTACATATTGGCCCTCGCACACACACCAGACAAGGTCTAGACAGACGGAGTTACCCAGATCGTCCGACTTGCGATCTGTGCCTGAAGAGAAGGCGCGATGGAAGGAAGACACCAGGGCGCACGATCCACATAGGGTTTCTGTCTTACAGCGGATGGCTCCTCGGACGCACGGAAGCGTCGAGGTTGGAATGCCAATACCGCGCCCGGCCTACGAACCAACGGACAAGGCATTAGCGAGGCTGCAGACCTCACCATTCGTCCCAGCAATAGAGAATGCGCCCCTTCCTTCAGGCTTCCTACAGCCCAAATTCACCACATACGAGGGGAAGACGGATCCCTATTCACACTTGAGTCACTTCCGCCAGGTTATGGCGGTGTATCGACGTAACAAGGCCTTGATGTGCATCCTATTCCCCTCAAGCCTTGGCGACCTAGGCCTGACTTGGTTTGAAAGGCTTCCAGAAGGCAGTATAGCCTCCTAGGCGCAATTGGCGGAGGCATTTGTGACACGGTTCAGGACAAACACCAAAACCCCAGTGGAGATCGACCAGTTACTCTCCATCGACATGGGCGACAAAGAGACCCTAAGATCATACAACAGCCGCTACTGGGAAACCTTCAACCAGATTGGAGACTGCCCCACCAATCTCGCCATTGCGCAGTACAAAAGAGGCCTTCCAGTCGGCAACCGACTAAGGGATTCCATCACTATGGCACCACCCCTCACCATGGAAGCCTTGATGGATAGGGTGCATCAACACATCAGGGTAGAAGAGGATGGCGCCCGTGGCAAGGCAAGATCTGGCGCAACCATAGTACCAGAGAAGAAGACCTCAGCAAAGGTCAATGCGGTAGATCGCCCGAACCAATACGGACGATGCAGGCAAGACTACGGCGAGGACCAGGACAAGAGATGGTTGAGAGTCCGCACTGCCATAACTACGGTATTCAAGAAACCAATCTACCGAATACTTAGCGAGATTCGAGACGAGCCTTTCGTCAAGTGGCCAGCCAAGCTAGGCGAAGCACAGAAAGACTACGACGACAGGTCACAGTGCACCTTCCACAAAGAAAAGGGGCACCGCACTGAGAATTGCACGCCATTGAGGCAGCATCTGGAGGAGTTAGTGGCGGCAGGCCACCTGGATAAATACATCGAGGGAGGAGCGCAGCCAGCCCCCCAGGACCATCACAACCCCAACGGAATGCCGATTGACGCTCCACCCCAAGGCATTATCAACGTGATACATGGAATCTTTGAACCTGAGCGTGTATGCGAGCTCAGAGGATCAATTAAAAAGGCCGAGCACTTAAGAGAGGTGCTAAGTGCCCAACCAGCCGACAAGAAGGAGAAGACAGAGGCTACAAATGTCATGTCTTTTTCGGATAAAGACTTGGCAAGGATATACTGTCCTCACAATGACGCCTTGGTCGTCACTCTCCGAGTCAAGGATTTTGACGTCAAGCGGATTCTGATTGACCAGGGTAGTTCATGTGAGATCATGTACTATGAAACCTTTAAACAAATGAAGTTGCAGGATAAAGACTTGGCGCCTGCCGTATCTCCCCTTATCGGATTCAACTCCATGCCAGAATGGCCCATCGGCAAAATTATCCTCCCAGTCAGAGCAGGGAGTGTGATGAAACAGGTGGAGTTCTGGGTGTTGAAGGTCCCCTCCACTTACAACATTATCTTGGGCAGGACATGGCTACATGCCATGCGCTCGGTGGCGTCCTCTTACCACCAAGTGATGCGGTTCCCCAATGACACCGGAATAATAGAAGAAGTTTATGGAGATCAACTCATGTCGAAGCAGTGCTTTGTCGCGGTGAATGGCAGTCGCGCTGCCAAAGGACACGTTCATTTGGTGGAAGAACCTGAGAGTAATGAACTGTTCGCAGATGTTGGCAAAGCGGCTAGTCAGAAAGCGGTGGAGGACTTGGTGAAAGTCAGAGTAGATGAAAAGAACCCGGATAAGTTCTTTTTGCTTGGTTCGTCATTGTCCAGCACTGAGAGATTGGAAGTCTTGGAATTTTTGACCTCCAACATCGAAGTGTTCGCCTGGACGCCTTATGACATGCCAGGCATTGATCCCAACTTCATTTGCCACCAACTCAATGTCCACCCGACAGCCCGGCCAATCATTCAGCGCACCCGCAGATCGGCACTCCACCACGCCGAAATAGTGGCGGATGAGGTAGGAAACTTGCTGGAAGCAGGAGCAATCAGAGAAATGCACTACCCAAGATGGATCTCCAACACCGTCGTAGTACCAAAGAAGAATGGCAAATGGCGTGTCTGTGTCGACTACAAAACAGTTAATAAGGCATGCCCGAAAGATAGCTTTCCTCTACCAAGGATAGATCAACTGGTAGACCTAACGGCGGGACACAACCGACTTAGTTTTCTGGATGCATACAGGGGCTATCACCAAATCGCCATGCATGAACCAGATCAGGAAGTGACGTCCTTCACAACTCCAAGAGGTCTATACTGTTACAAGGTCATGCCCTTTGGCCTAAAGAACGCAGGGGCGACATTCCAGAAAATGGTCACCAAGATGTTTGAGCCGTTGTTAGGCAAAACAATGGAAGCTTATATCGACGATATGGTGGTTAAAAGCAAGGATGAGAATGACCACCTCAAGGACCTAGGAGAGATGTTTGAGATATTGAAGAAGCACAAGTTACGCCTCAACGCGTCGAAGTGTGCGTTCGGAGTAGGATCTGGCAAATTCCTAGGCTTCTTGGTGACCAACCGAGGTATAGAAGCAGACCCTTCTCAGATCAAGGCAATCCAGGATCTGGAGAGGCCTAACTCAGTAAAGGAAGTGCAGCATCTTACCGGCATGGCGGCTGCGCTCAATCGGTTCATAAGCCGGTCGTCAGACAGGCTGCAACCATTCTTCCATACGCTGAAGGCCAAGTTTGAGTGGGACGAAGAATGTGACCACGCCCTGGAGAGCCTAAAAGAATACATGTCTTCTCCACCACTACTGGTAACCCCAATTCCCGGAGAAGAACTCTATTTGTACCTGGCAGTCTCGCAGCATGCAATTAGCGCGGTGTTGGTCCGCGCAGAGGGAATCCAACATCTTCCCATCTACTATGTTAGCAAGACATTACTGGACGCCGAAACAAGGTACTTGCCACTGGAGAAACTGGCGTTGGCCTTGATGATGGCCTCAAGAAAGTTGTCGCACTATTTTCACGCCCACACGATAGTTGTCCTCACAGCTTTCCCATTAAAGGCTTTGTTTGAAAGGGCGAACTTTTCTGGGCGAATTCTGAAGTGGGCGGTAGAGTTGGGACAATATGACATCAAGTTCCAACCCAAGACCGCGATAAAGGCGCAAGCATTGGCAGATTTTGTCGCAGAATTCACGCCAGGAAGTCATCACATTTGCCCAATCGACCTAACTGAAACAACCAAACTAGGGATGGAAGTTGACGTCGGAATAACGCAACCCCTAGTACTGGTTACTCAGTCAGACCCCAATGCAGACCTGAGTAAGGAACAGAAGGAAGAAGCGAACCATACTACACCAAGTCAGAACTCGCCAACAAATAAAGACTTGGTACAATCAGATAGTAAGGGGCAGACAGTAAGCATGGACCTTGTAGAAGACACCGGCACGTGGAAGATCTCAAGGCATCATCTGACCCCTCCGCTTGCTGGAAGTTGTTCGTTGGAGAGATGTGGAAGCTCTTGATGGATGGAGCATCCAATCGGCATGGAGCAGGACTTGGCATAGTCCTCATCTCTCCAGACGGCCTAATAATGGAGCAGGCAATCAACCTTGGCTTCCCAGCATCAAACAACGAAGCGGAGTACGAAGCACTTTTGGCAGGTCTCAAGTCGGCATTCTACATGAAGGCCACCGAACTAATGGTTTATAGCGACTCACAGCTGGTGGTAAACCAAATATCGGGTGACTACGAAGCAAAAGATGATAGAATGGCTAAGTATCAAGAGTTGGTCAGAACAAAGATAAAGAAATTCGACATGGTGCGAATAGAACAGATTGGCAGGGAGGAAAACAGCAAAGCGGACGAACTAGCAGGCATTGCCTCAATGGCAGACACCTCCATCCCCCATCCATTGTTGATCGACTACCTGCCAAGACCAAGCATTGAGGACCCCGAAGCGGAAGAGGTATGTTGTGCAGAGTTAGGCCCTTCTTGGATGGATCCCATCATACTGTTCTTGAAAGATGGCACCTTACCGGAAGAGAAGAAAGAAGCCAACAGAATAAGAGCAAAGTCGCAGCGATTTTGGCTTTCTCCGTCCTTGGCGTTGTACAAGAAGTCGTTCTCAGGACCTTACTTAAAGTGTGTTCACCCCAGCAAAGTGGAAGCATTCTTATTCGAAATACATGAGGGTGTATGCGGCAGCCATCAAGGAGGAAGATCATTGGCGTACCGAGCGATTTCACAAGGATATTGGTGGCCATACATGCAAGCGGATTCAGAGAAATATGTCAAAAAATGCGAAAAGTGTCAAAAATTCGCACACCAAATACACCAACCTGCCAGAGAACTTCTACCTTTAACTAGCCCATGGCCCTTTGCAATGTGGGGACTGGACATAGTAGGGCCACTTCCGACGGCACCAGGCAACAGAAAGTTCTTTCTTGCGGCAACTGACTACTTCACAAAGTGGGTGGAAGCAGAAGCCTTGGCGTCAATCAAGAAGAAAGACGTCAAAAAGTTTGTCTGGCAGAATATCATCACTCGTTTTGGCATACCAAAGGCATTAATCTCGGACAACGGAACTCAGTTCGACGGCAGAATTTTCAGAGGCTTTTGTGAAGAATACAAGATAGAGTTCTATAATTCTACACCGGCGTATCCCCAAGCAAATGGTCAGGCGGAGGCGTCGAATAAGGTAGTCTTGGATGGATTGAAGAAAAGGTTAGAAAGAGCGAAAGGCAAGTGGGCAGAAGAGCTCCCTCATGTTTTATGGGCTTACCGCACCACGCCTCGACGATCAACAGGAGAAACACCATTCTCCCTAGCTTATGGCATGGAAGCAGTCATCCCATTAGAAGTTGGTCTCCCCACCATCCGAAGCGAAAACTTTGACCCAGACTTAAATGGCGAAGCCATAGCATTGGAGCTTGACCTTGCGGAAGAGAGAAGAGACAGAGCATTGGTTCACATCGCCTCCTACCAACAAGAGTTGTCCAGAAAGTATAACAAAACGGTGGATCCAAGGCAATTCAAAATCGGAGATTGGGTTCTCCGCAAAGTGATGGGAAATACCATGGTTCCGGGAGATGGCAAGTTGGGGCCTAATTGGGAAGGACCTTACAAAGTGGTCGGATTGGCAGGCAAAGGGGCATATCACTTGAAAGATGAGGACGGCAAAGCAATTCCCAGGCCATGGAATACTGCCAATCTTAAGCTGTTTTATTTCTAGTATGTGTAACTTTTTACTGAAAAGCAAATCGATTCTTAGCATAATTGTTTTCGGTAGAAAGTCGCTTTATTAAAGTTGGGAGCTTTGTTGGCCGGAAAAACCAACTGTGATCCCTCCTAAGCCCGGATAAGGCTGCAGGACGTTTGGTCGGAATAACCAAACACTTGATTCTAAATTGGCCGGAAAAACCAATTTAGAGGTTGGCTGGATTAAACCAACACCCCTCCTAAGCCCCGGATAAGGCTGCAGGACGTTTGGTCGTAATAACCAAACACTTGATTCTAAATTGGCCGGAAAAACCAATTTAGAGGTTGGCTGGATTAAACCAACACCTCTCCTAAGCCCCGGATAAGGCTGCAGGACGTTTGGTCGGAATAACCAAACACTTTATTCTAAATTGGCCGGAAAAACCAATTTAGAGGTTGGCTGGATTAAACCAACACCCCTCCTAAGCCCCGGATAAGGCTGCAGGACGTTTGGTCGGAATAACCAAACACTTTATTCTAAATTGGCCGGAAAAACCAATTTAGAGGTTGGCTGGATTAAACCAACACCCCTTCCTAAACTCAGGATAAGGATTCAGGCTGCAGGACGTTTGGTCAGAATAACCAAATACTTTATTCTAAGTTGGCTGGAAAAACCAACTTGGAGGTTGGCTGGATTAAACCAACTCTCTGTACTCTCCAGCCGGAGTAAGTATATCGGCTGACGAGTGGTTGGCTGGATTAAACCAACACTCTGTACTCTTCAGCCGATAAGTATATCGGCTGAAGAGTGGTTGGCTGGATTAAACCAACACTCTGTACTCTTCAGCCGAAGTAAGTATATCGGCTGAAGAGTGGTTGGCTGGATTAAACCAACTCTCTGTACTCTTCAGCCGAAGTAAGTATATCGGCTGAAGAGTGGTTGGCAGGTATACTTTATTAAGCTAAGACCGAGATGGTTATCTCGGCATTGACAGGAGATCAAAACCGAAATAACAGTTAGAAAGCAAACATTCAAAACCGAGATTACAGTTAAGCAAATGAGTTCATGGAGAATTCATTACAAGTGCAAGTATACATACACAAAATCGGAATAAGAGTTGGAAGATTTTTTCATTAAAGAGCAAAGCAAGTACAATTGGGGGGCCGCAGCCCGGTTACAAGTCCACAACAAAAAGAAAAGAAAGAAAAAATCAACGGAAAAGGTCATCAAGTTCGGCATCAAAATCATCATCAGCATTTGGGCGGAGTCCGGTGTTAGATGTGAGAGCGGTTTGAGATGGGAGCTCGGTTTCAGCCTGCACTTCGGTCTCAGTTGGCTGCGTTTGGTCAATTAACAGGTCGTCAGTTGGGTCTTCAGTAACTAGCTCTGACCGAACTGTCTGGTTGTTCGGTTGGTCATTGACCGCCGGGGTGAGAGTTGGCTCCTCATCCTCATCAGAGTCTTCATCATCATCTTCATCATCACCGGACCCCTCAAGGAATTGTTTCTGGAGATCGGCAGCGTACTGCGCCAATGAAGCCGGAATAGAATGCTGAGGAGCATTGTAGACCTCGCTTTCAGGACCGCAGCCGAGTTTCTCCACAGCACTCCTCCAACCGCACTTGAAGAACAGCTCCTTGGCGGCGTCGCATTGGAGGGTGTAGGCGTCCTCTGCCTCTTTAAACCCTTGCTTTTTGGCGGCCTTGACGCTCTTCTTCAACTGTTCTATTTCGGTGTCTTTTTTCTTCTTAAGTTTAGCCAAGTGACGCAGGTACTTGTCCTTTGTCTCGGCAGCGACCTTCTTCTTCTCAGCTTCAACCGAATTGGCTACTTCGGTCAGCCGATCGTTTTCTGCCCAAAGTTCGGCCATTTGTTTTTTCGCCTCCTCTAATTCGGCCCTTTTTTATTCGGCCTCAGCCATGGCCTCCCTGGTACTCCTCCTCAGTTCCATGACCCTCCTGTGAGTGACTTGGTTTTTCTGGATGGCCTGCAAAGGAGGAGTAACATTAGCCGGACTGAAAGTTGGGAAAAATTACATAGAAAAAGGAAAGCTACTCACCAGGATCATGGATTTAGTCGAAGACCGGATTGACTTCAGCTCGGTGTTGAGCTGCTTGTAGTGGTGCTCCATGTCCTTGGGAAGGCACACACTTTTGGCTAAGTTGAAAGCCATCAAGTGGTCCTTCTCAGCCACCACCGAGTCTGAGGCAGTGATGTCTCGGTCGTTGAAGGTAAGGGTAGGAGCCCATTTGGAAGAAGTGGCAGTTCGGTCAGATTGCTCCGGTTGGAGGCTTTGTTGAGGGCTTAGCGGAGGGCTTGGCGGCAAAATTGTCTCATCCTCATCCGCAAGTCGTTGCTCGGTTTGTCCAGTCCGGGCACGTTTGCGTGGACGAGATGAGGATGGCTGTTGGGCTCGAAGGGCCACCACGGTCTCAGTAGTCCGGCCGGTGGGCTGTACATCGGCTGGAGTTGTTTCGGTCAGCAGGGCCTTCAGCCTATTTTTCTTCGCCATTTCTTGTTCGGCAGTAAGTGGCACCAAGGTTATTTGAGGCAAGTTTGGGTCCGGTTCTGGTGCTTCTTCAAGAAGGAAGTCAGTTACCCTCGCTTTTCGGCGACTGGAGTAGCGGTAAGTCGGTTTGAAGTTTAGAAGCTTTGCCCAACTTCTCTCCTTTACTCTTAGTGCGGTGCGCAGAAGATCGAGGTTGGGATAGCCATAGTTTGAGAGGAGATGGGCTTTATCTGCAAAAAGAAAATAAAGTGTTAGTTCGGCTCAGAGTAGGAAGCCGAAATAAAAAAAATGTGTGTGAAATGCAACCAAAGTATGTATACCGGGCTCTCCTTTTTTCCAGTTTATTCTTCGGCCAGGAATCCGGGCTTGAAGGTCTTCAAAATTCCCAGAGACCCAAAAAAAGTCATCGTCGTTCAAGTCTTTGTCTGGTGTGTGTTTTATTATTTTTTCTCGGCCACGACGTACTCTTAAGTAATAACACCAGCCTTCGTTCTTGGATCCTATGGAGTATTGGTGAAATATCTCGGCCAAACCTAGGTTGAGACCGGTTTGGTGGTTCAGTGCGGCTACACTCATTATTATTCGGTATGTATTGGTGGACAGCTGGGTGGGGCATAGTCTGGTTTGTCTTAAGAATTCACATATTAAGGGTTGGACTGGGAATCTGAGTCCGGTTTCTATTATTGATTGGAGGGTAAAGGGGACAAAGCCTTCATTGTCCCATGGGTCAACATCTTGTTTGGCCAAGATAAGGTTTACATCGGCTGGAATGTTGTAATCTTCTCGAAAATCGGCTAAGCCTCCTGGGGTTTCTACAAGGAACCTATATTTCCCCATTGATTGAATTAGTTAAAAATAAGTTATCTCGGCCGAAAGAGAGTGGTCAGTAGCTCGGTTGAGCGTAGTGGAGTGCCTGGCAACCTAAGTCTGCAAAGTGGAAAAACAAGGTGTTAAGCACAGATCATCGACCGTGCTACAAAATCAAAGCAAGAACAGAAGGCTTATTTCGGCTGCAAAGGGTACTGAAGGATCTACCTCGGTTTCAAAAAGGTGCATGTTATCTCGGTTTTCAAGGTTTTTGGTTATCTCGGTTCTGCCTGGGTGTCTTGCTACTCCGGTTGGGCATCAAGGGCAGCTTTCTGAGTTCGGTTTAGAAACTGAGAAAGCTGGCTTAGCCCTTAGCTCGGTCGAAGTCCAAGATTTCTAGTTCGGTGCGTTTGTATTTCGGCTAATGTGAATCAGATGGTGACTTATTGGAACTACTTTGATTTTTACAAGTTCTAGTTCGGTTCTTGTCTGCCTAAATCTACGTACGGCAAAAACAGCTTCCTAGTTCGGTTGAACGTATTTTAAAGATCAAAGTGGTGTTCTACTAGCTACTTCTTGAAGTTCATAAGGTTCTTATGAAGTTTTTCCAGAAAACAACACAAAACCAAACATGAAGAGTGTTTTGAAAAAACATATGAAACAAAATGCAAAAAAACAGAAACAGGTTCGTAATGCTTACCTGGTAGAGAAAGAAGATCGAAATGGAAGTAAATGGCAGCAAAAGCACGAGCTTCAGTGGTGCGAGATTGGAAATCAGTAAGAACTCAAGAGAGAGAGAAGAGAGTGAAAAGTTTTGGTGAATGATCTGAAGAATGAAAAGGCTTTTTTGTTTTGGAAGAAAGGAGAGGCGGGAAACTGTTCAAAAATTGCGGAGTACAAGGGCGGTTGAGTGCTGTGGCGGTCCAATCAGAGGCTGCCACGTGTCATTGGAATACTGAACGATTCAGTAGCTGGGTTTGAAGAGACGTTTTGACCGGACGTGCTCAGCTCGGCTAAAGTTAGCTCGGTTGGATAAGCTAAAAGGTTTTCAGCTCAGGTAGCTGTGGGTTTGTAGCTCGGTTGGAAAGATTTGCAAATTCTAGCTCGGCTGGATAAGCTAAAACTTTAGCTTGGTTTATAGACAGGTAATCCCTATCATGCTTTGCAGATGGAATTAAGGTGCAATTGAGAGGGTAATTTATACAGGTAAATTGGGCCGAGCTAGATGAATGGACTGTTATGGGCCGAAATAGGAGAGGTCAGGTTAATGGGCTTTGAAGCCGGTCCGATCTTTGAAACCGTGGTACTTAGTCCGATCCTTAAAGGCCACCGACTTAGTCCGGTCAAAACGGAGCGTTGTTATGTCGGCTCAGGAGGGTGATAGCCCGGTTGACTTTACTAGCCGAAGTATGGAAAGCTATTTGCATGACTGTCCTTAGCTCGGCTAGTTTCTTCTATGGATGGCTCGGTCGTAGTATGGGAAGCCGAGGTAGAAGACGGTAAGGCAGAGCCGAACTAGAGTCACTCCGGTCATTCAAATACGGCAATGTTACTTCGGTCGTAATGTAATTCGGCCATGGGAAACGACCATCTCACTTGGTTTAAGCAGTGAGGGTGTGAGAGAAGCATGATCTCTCAGGAGTATGGATCCTAGGAGGGCTTTACATGGAATAGTAAGAGTCCTACTAGGATTGTGCCACATAATATCTGTAAAGAGCTCACCAACATCACCTGTGGAGATTGGTTGTAAATGAGCTGTAGATTCTAGCCAACCTGTAAAGGTATGTTAAACATGAGGCCATGAGGCCATGTACAGTATGAGGCCATGAGGCCATGTGAAGAAAGCCACCAAAAGTAGGAGTGAGCTGGCGGCCAGCTCACTTCGAAGATTCCCTCTTGTATTTGTAATCTCTATATATAGAAGGCTAAGGAGAGATGAGAGGTGGCTAGAGAAAAGATGGCAAGTAGACAATAAGCATAGAGAGAAAAGAAAGTAAACTACGGAGAGATTGTTTGTAGTTCTTATCATTTGCTCAATATAGTAAATCTGCAGTTCGTGGACGTAGGCAATTTGCCGAACCACGTTAAATTCTTTGTGTTATTGCTTGATCAACAGGATTATACGGGCAAGTTTATTTCTCTCCCGTACACTTTTCTAATTAGATTGTGGCGACTCAGATGTTGCCATCAACCACGAGGACACCACTGTGGTTTTTTTTTCCTTCCCCCTTTTCATATACTAACTTCAACTTAGCCCACTAATGTGAGAGCATATCAGCTTGGCTGGATTACTTTATGCCCACCACTGTGAGCATTGTTCTCGACTGTGTCCCAGACCTCAAGTCACTTAGCTTATGTGAGTACTTCACTCTAAAAGCTATTATGGATACCTTGAGCGAACCTTGTTTGTGGTCCTACTAATCTCGGCTAGACTTTTTATCAGCTTCTTCCCTTTGCAAGGGACATTTCTTTAATACATTCAAGTTGACAGCAACCTGCCCTCACACCAATTGAGCCCTGGAAGTGCACCCAAACATGTGTTGTTTCCCGAACTGGGCTTTTTCTTCTCACCTATCTCGACTGAGAATACCATTACTTCGGGCCCTTGCCCCAAGACAACAATTTACACAAACAATTGCCTTCCAAATTATTGAGCCTATATGCTCCAACTTCTATAATCGTCGTTACTCTATATTCTCATTGCTCTCATGCTGTGGCTTCTCTTTTTACAATGGATTTCAGTGAACTTGACCTTAGATATGGCAATCTTGGGTGTTCTTCTAGTGAGCATGGAGACTTATCTTCTCGAGCTTCACCACCTATCCGGTGAGGACCTCGAGGACATGATCGTGGTGCGGCACTTCTTGCATCTGTGATAGCTACTTTACATCCTTAGCCCCATTGGCCTTCACTTGTGAATTTGTTCCACGTTGTGACCAATTCTATTGTCCTTCGCGTCCTCTTCGCCTATGCCTTTGTGTTGAGCTTTGGTACATCTTGTCCTCGTTTCTCACAAATGGCACCAAATTATGGGTAAAAATTGGACCACATGGTTGATGATGTGAATTAATACTCCTGAGCTCTACATCTGCAAAATTGAGGTGAGCACTTGTTCGATCTTTTCGTCGGCTAGAGGACACTTCGATGCTCAAGTCAACAACTCCTCGAAGAACACCAAAATACTCAAGAATGCTCTAATGCTCTTAACTAGAAACTCATACCTCGACGCTTGGGGGTGTAGCCTTTACATAGGAGTGTCATTCCACTTTTACAAATTTTCTTTTCCATCTAGGAATACACTTGCCTAGCAAGGACACCTTCTTAAGTAGATTAGGTTCTACTTCTTAAGGTAACATTTCCTTGTCCAATTAGTTGGTTCCTTCTCACACTAAGATTACACATCTAGGTATCATTTTTTGACTAGGCTTTGACCACTGCCCTGACCTGTGTGGTTCGTGTTTCGCCACGTGGTATCTCTATCAGAGGTCATGGTGCATCATCCAACCTTGAACCCACTCGGTCCTGCTCAAAAACTACATCCCCACATTTTGTAGAAGAAAGGCTTTCTCAAAATTTTGCTTTAACCGGCCTAGTAGTTAAATTTTTATTTAATTAAGGCAAGAGGGTTGAAACATCCCACATTTTATAGAAGAAAGGCTTTCTCAAAATTTTGCTTTAACTGGCCTAGTAGTTAAATTTTTATTTAATCAAGGCAAGAGGGTTGAAACATTACGGGCTCGTTTGGTTTGTGTTTGGGAAAAAAATTTCAGAAATTTTTTTCCCAAACAAGTTTCAGAAATTTTCTCTACCAAACAAATTTTCCCAAAAAAATTTCCCAAAACACACAAACCAAACAACTTTTCCAAACAAACCTCTCTCACACACACATCAAATCAATTACTTTTTCTAAAACTCTCTCTCAAAACAATTTTCCAAAACAAATTTCCCAAAAAACCAAACCAAACATGTTTTCGTACTTTTTTTTTCAGAAACATGTTTCTGAAACACAAACCAAACAAGCCCTACAATTTTGACACTTTGTATGATTTCATTCATTTTAAAATCATTTTCCGACTTTCTTGGTGTGTTGTTTTGGTTAGCATGGACATGTTTTGGCCAATGATCAAATTTCGTTTTTGGTGTGTTGTTTTGGTTAGCATGGACATTTTTTGGAAACAACAGATGAAATGAGAAACGAATTTGGAAACATATGGAAATATTTAGACACACAAACTAAAACCTGTCGAGGTCTGTGCATATCTTTACATAAGGGACGCAACTATGCAATCCTGAAGTAAATGCTATCCAAGAATTGTTATACAATCTGGATGTATAAGAAGGTGCATAATTCAGGGTTGCATAGTTGTAACAAAGAAAGATTTTTAAGTGATTAAACATGCTTGTTTATCTTCTCCTCTCTCCTTTCCTACTTCCTAATAAATTTAAGAATTTTCTTTGTTTTTAAATGCCTTTCTATTAACAAAAAGCGGCAAATAGAGATAATTATTGTTGGATATTCATAGTAGGTGGTGAAAGGACTCATTGTTTCATTGCCTATCAATGGAAACACAGGAATTTCGGTATTGCACTAGTTTTTTGTGTTGGTTTCTAGGAAAAGGAGCCGTTTCAACCACTTGATGGAAAGAAAAGTTTTGTTCCTTGCTTGTGTCTGATTTTCAAAATGTTTATGAGAAAATGTCATCAGTTAAGATTTCTCTGGGAGCTGTAACAAAGATTTCAAAAATGCTAGACTGTTAAGTGATTTTGCAGCTCCATGGCCTGCATCTCGTTATTGTTTTTCATGGTGAATGATTTTTGGGTTCGTATTGGGGAGTTGTGTTGAGATTTATTTTGCAAATTGTAACCTATATATATATACATATATTTTTTGAAGTTTTTGCGTGTTCTTATGGCTTTGCATTTTTGGTTGTGGTATGTGTTTTTGTTCTAGACTCTTGGTATGATATAATGAAGTTTTGTTAAGTGATAGGTTAGGTTATTTATCATAAAAAAATATAAATATATTTTTGGTTGGTGGCAGTTACACAATGGGAGATCCAGAGGTCGAAGAATAGAGCAGCAGTACTCAAAACATGTACATTGTGAACTGAAAGAGGTTGAAGTTGTAAAACCCAAGTTGTATGTAGGATTATTTTATTGGATAGATTAGTAATTAAATTAATTTATATGGGTCATTTATTAATATCAAAGAATTAGTTATGAGATGACATTATATTTCCTATTACTTAGATGGGTAATTTTGTAACTTTGAGAAATTAGGTTAATAAGCCCACTTATTATGGCTTTAAGTCTTGGAAAACAAACAAAAGAGAGGCTGTGAATTGCTCCATAGGCGGCTAGGGTTTGAGAAGGTAAAAGAAAAAAAGAAAAGAAAAAGAGAAGAGAGGTTCAAGTGAGGCTACGATAGGGATTGGAGGCAGCACGTTGGTGATTTTGGGACACCCATTGGTTAAGGTAAAATCTGTCTTTACTGTTAATTATTAAGTTTATGTTGAGAAATTTAACAATCAATGCATTAAGGGGATTTGGAAGATCTATAGGTACCTACTTAGGTTTTGAGAATTGGGTGCAATGTGTAAGTGTAACTTTGGGTGGGTAATAGAAATAATGGAGTTTTGTATCATGGGTAAGGGTGTGTTTGGCTTTAAAGTTGGGTTGAATGGTTTGATCTCTTGGATATTAAAGCAATACATTAATCTAATATAGTGGGGCTTTTGTGGGTGTATGTAACATGTAAAAAAATATTAATTTATTTCAGGTTGTATTTATTAGGTTTGTGTGATTGAAGTGGTGGAGTTGGTGTTAGAGTGTTATTTCTAAGCTTTCGAAGTAAGTAACCCTCTATCACTGTTGGTTTATTTTTATTCCTATCGAACTGTTTAAAATCATAAATATTTATTCATAGCTTTCCTGTTCTCTCAAAATAAAATATGGGTCAAGTATAAAACAACATCGAATGTTATTATGAAAGTTATTTGAATATTTTGTGAAATTATTCTGAAAATTGTACCCAGTGTTTATTCCGAAAATATCGAATATTTTATTTAAAAGTTATGTATTGTTTGAATTTTGAACATCACTCTAGTCTGACTATGATTTGGACCCTAGCCAATGGGGGTTATTTATTGGCACAGAAACTAGTTTCTTTTGGGGCTTTACCACCGGCCTAGGTGTGGTTCTGGGCCTTGTCACAGGCTAAGTGACCGTAGTCATTAAGACTTGGGTTTTGTGAATCGATCATTGAACCATCTGAATATCGATCTATAAATTTTGGATAACGAAATTTCATCGAGTTACCCCATTGACTTTTAATTAAAATGTATTGCTACACTGTTTATTTTCAGCTATGAAACCATCTTACAAATAATCGTGTCATTTATTGATTTGTATCAAAAATTATATTTATTGGTTATCTACTATTTATTTACTTCTTTTTGATATACTTGATCCAGCTGGCAGTGATGGTTGGTTATTTACTAGGCTGTCTAGCTTACCCTTATTTTTTTCAGATTCTGAAGAGTAGAGCTGCGTGGGATTTTTACATATGGGAATGCCAAGAGTAGAACTATGATTTAAGTACTTGGATTATTATTTTGTTAATGGATTTTAATAGTGGACTTGGTGGAAAATTATCATAATGTGCCAAGAGTAGAACTATGATTTAAGTACTTGGATTATTGTTTTGTTAATGGATTTTGTTAGTGGACTTGGTGGATAATTTCATACGATAAGAATAATCAATTTTTGTGGATTTTAGCATTATGACAATTTAAGGATTTATTTTGAGTATTTTACATTGTGGGTTATGTGATTGGATTCTTAGCCTTGCATGCTCACTTTTATGAGTGTGCGGCGTTGTCACAGAACTTGGGGCGTGACAGAAGTACACGATTTCTTGGGGAGATCGAATGAGATGGAGCTTGCTATTTATTTGCTTAAGAATGCTGTCTCACTTGAGCGAATGATTCTGAGCACCCAAAAGAGATTGTACCATGGAGATGGAAAGTGGACGAGCTCCCGGTGCCCATGGTTTGAATGGCACAAAAAGAAGGCTTGTGCCTATGATTTGCTCCAAAAAGAAAAAGTCAATTCACATACAGAACTACTTTTCTTATGACATATTTATGCTACAAAAACTATTTAGCTAGAATCCATGTTTTGTAAAACATAATTTATACTTTTTCTTTAAAATTTTAGTTTGTAACTATTTATTGGTGTAGACATGAATATGTGGATGTAATTTATTGGTTAAAATGTTTTTACTAATATTGTCATCTCACGGTTAGGGATGCAACTTGAGCAGAATCAACTCAAGTTTAGTTTGATTAATTTTATGTCCACTTTTAAGGGGAAAAAAAAAACAATTTATTGGATTTTGAACAACTCGGGCGAATTGAACTCAGGCAGCATGGTGTATTACTTATTATTTTTATTTTTATTCTTTTTATTGATTTCATTCTTTTTATTTTTTTTTATTCATTTTTACTGTTTTCATAAACAACGAAAACTTGCAACCGAAAAAAAAAAAATAAAAAATAAAAAATAAAAAAAAATCATTATTGTATTCCTATTTGTGCAAAAAAATTTGTTGGGAATAATTTTTTTGGTATTTTTTAAAAATAAAATGGTCAAACAATATTTTTTTCAGTAAGGCTTTGTTTGTTTTGGCATAAAATATTTTACACATAATTTTCATGAATTTTGAAAATAACATTCCACTGATTTTAGAATAATAATATTTCAGTGATAAGTGATGAACTTATAAAATGAAATCTAAAATACTTGAACAAAACATACAAGAAGCAACAAGAACCACCAAGTTTCAACATCTTACAAATATTCCAATCTATATATGGATTCAGCTAAAACAGAGTATTCACTCCATACCCCCCTTAGGTTGATATAGCTCATTTTTCCTCAAAAATTTCAAGCCAAATACTTCAAAAATTATTGTTCTTGGCCATAATGCCTTACCAAGCATTTCATGTTTTACTAAATACTCGAAAGCTAAGTAAAGAAAAACCTCATCAAAAGTTTCTGTCTTCATTATTTCATCATGCCTACTAGTTGCATCCAATACTTGTCTAAAGTTTTTCTAAAATTGTGGTGATATTTGACTATCATTAGTGTCATGGCTTCAGTTGTGATGTTGTTTTGACTGGGATAAAGTAACAATTGAGGATGGAGAATTGTTTTCAACCTATTTGTATTTTGACATACGTCTTCAATGTCATCATTCAAATGTACTTTTTCATACTCTAGTCTAGAGTCCAAATAATGTGACAGTGATATTTTTCTAAATAAAATTTATTTTTATGATTGTTTCAAAATGAAAGGTGTATATTAAACCATATTATTATTTACAAAAGCCTACATAAATTTTCAAATAAAAATAATGTTCATATAGCATTTGAAACAATTTTTTAGATAAGGATGACATGACATTGAATTTTTTTAAAATATAAGTTACTTGATGGGTCTTACTTTAAAATAATAAAATTAAAATTTATCATATTATTTTGTATTAATTTTATGTACACTTTTATTCGTATCAAATTTTTTATTTATATATCACCATTCATTTTTTAAATTGAAAAAATTACCAATAAGTCCTATTTTGCTTAAAAATTACCATTGAGTCCTGTCAAGGTTCGTTATAAACAACTAAATCTTATTTTTTATAAAATATTTTCAAAAAGTTCAATTCTCCATAACTGTGAATTATATCCCAATTTTGCTCTCATTTAATATGAACAACAATTTCTTAAATAATATTAATTTGCTTAAATTTTTAATTTTTAATTGTACAAATTATAAATATTACATTTAAAAAATCATAAATAACAATTGGATCAAAAAACTATGGTGTAAATTTCATCATTTTTCTGCTGCTTCAAACTATGAATCTTTTTTAATGGTAAACAATCTAAAAATGTAGAATTTTATTAAAATTCCATCAATAGAGATATGAAAAATAATACTGGGGTGAATTCATATATTACTTAATACGGAAGATAATTAATTAATCTTGTATTTATGCTTTTGTTTATGATTTTTTTTTAAAAAAAAACAATTAAAACTATTGTTATTACTAAAATATCACTGGCTAGGAGGGAGAGAGAGAGAGAGAGAGATAGAGTTAGTTCTGATGATTAACTAATTGATATCCAATTTAATTGAATAATTAATTAATGGAGTTAAATCAAAAAATTTCTCAGACTTAGAGAAATTTTACTGACTGACTCAGTAAAATTTCACTGAGTCTGCGTGGTGGAAGTGTAGAAGAGGAGGCAGTGGCTAATAGGGAGAGAGAGTTTTGATGATTTGTTACTTGATACCCTATTTAATTGATTAATTAATTTCACTGTCTTAGTAAAATTTCACTGAGTGATTGCCTTAGTAAAATTAAAGCAAGTCAGTGGAGAGAGAGAGAGAGAGAGGGGCTGAGGAGGCACTGGCTAGGAAAGAGAGAGTTCTGATGATTTATTACTTGGTACCCAATTTAATTGATTAATTAATTTCATTGTCTCAGTAAAATTTTACTGAGTGCATTTGTCACTTAGTAAAAGTTCACTGAGTGATTTTGCCTTAGTAAAATTAAAACAAATCAGTGGAGAGAGAGAGAGAGAGAGAGAGAGAGAGAGAGAGAGAGGTTGAGGAGGCACTGGCTAGGAGAGAGAGAGAGAGAGAGAGAGAGAGAGAGAGAGTTCTGATGATTTATTACTTGATACCCAATTTAATTGATTAATTAATTTCACTGTCTTAGTAAAATTTCATAATCAAACAAACAAACAAACAATATAAATACATATATATGACTTCACCAATTTTACTCAGTTAAACTTCACTGAGTTTTAAATCAGTGCGGAGAGAGAGAGAGAGAGAGAGAGAGAGAGAGAGAGAGCAATACTACAATGTTCCTTGTATGTCTCACAGTCACTTAGTAAAATTTTACTGAGTGAGTCAGTAAAATTTCTCTGAGATACATATCTGTATTGACTTTGACATCTTTACCAAGCTCACATACTAGCAAAGGGTTTTCTTCAAACTCACATATGTGTTGAACATTTTCTTCAAAGGGTTTTCAAACCCACATACTAGCAAAACCATCACTAGGAACTTACTAGAGCAAAACCATTGGCGGTTACTTTCTTTTCGTTGAGCCAGGGCTCGACAAGGCAGCCACCGAAATGCCGTACCGCTTCGGCAGAAAGTCATACCTCCTGTCAAACATGACATAGAAAATAAGGCTTCAATCGACCGTACCTTGTCGGTAGTAACCTTCTTCGCTTGGATTTGAGCGAACAGAGATCTCTCCAGCAATGATCTCTTCGACAGCGGACTTGGCGATAACGACGGCCGGCGGTGGACTGCCTCCTCCGATCCGAGACTCGCACACATAAATCGAAGGATAACAGTGTTGGCGAGGAAGCTCCGGTCTTCATCTGATCCAGCACCACCGTCGATCTCTCTCTCTCTCTCTTTGTTTGCTACCTGCAAATCTGTGTCTCTCTTTAGAAAAAATGATGAAGACTAGTAGGGAACAGACGGCAACGCCGGAGAGTCATTGGAACGAAGGTTCGCTTGGATTTGAGTAAATGGCGACGACTCTTCGACGACGGATTTCGTGATGAAGTGGCTGCAGTTCGTGAAGCCGGAGAGGAGAGCTATGATGTTGTGGGCATTAGCAGTGGAGAAGACGAGGAGAGAGACGGTGAGGACCGCAGATCTGCCAGAGATGAGTGACAAGAGAGAGAGAAAGAGGAAAGAGAGAAATGAGAGACAGAGAGATAGAGACGAGAAACAGAGAGGAGAAAGACTAACTGAGATAAAGAGAGGAGGGTAATTTGGTCTATTTATATTAAAATTTGTCCTTATTATTTTATAATTTGAAATTCCAGGGACTTTAACTAGGAAGAAAATTATTTATGTCCTTAAACTCTTACACAAACTTGTAGAGGGACTTTTTCCTAATTTCCCCATTTTTTATTCATGTTTTCAGGGGAAGGGTACAATGGAAATAAAATATACTATTATTAATAAATGGAAATAAAATTAATTAGTAATTTTTCTTCTTTAAATTGATATTATTGGATTTTCTTTTTTATGTTCTTGATTTGATTTTAACATAGTTATAGTTAAAGAGTTAAAAGCTTTATTTTTTTTAGAATAATCTTATGAAAAATGATTCGCATACGATATGATTATATTAAAAACACATTCAAAATAATATGTTAATGGTATATTTGAAATTATGACGATACTTGTTGGAGTTTTGATTGTAAATGATAGAATCACAAGATGTCAAATTGTTTTTTTATAGAAATTTTGTATAAAAAATTTGTTGGTATATATCATTACTCTAATCTTATAGCAAGAACCAAAATTAATTTATTTTTGAAATAATAATATTAAAATACTAACAAACATATCAACTAAACACGATCTTAAGTAGATCCCATATCAAGTGATTAAATCCAAGTGCTTGTATTCCGTCTCAATTATCGATTAATGTTTATAGCACATTGCTATTTCGAGTCCAAATATATCGCAATAGGAAAAGAGGTGGCTGTTGTGCGAGAGGAATAACAATCATTGTTGTGAGGCCATGTGGGCCAATTTTAATAATCTGAATCGTTCAATTTTTAGGGTACATTTAGTAGAATATGCCAGCAAAAAAAAAAAAAAAAAAAAATCAAGTTGATCGGACATTGATAGTCCTTTCATCAAATCACATTTTTGTATCTAAAAAAATAAATGGTAAATGTGAATTTAAAGGCTTGTTTGGCATAGACTATATAATCCATCTTTTTATCTTTTTTATCTTTTTTCCATCACATCACCTCTCTACTTTTCTGCACATTTTTTCATAAAAAGACAAAAGTACACTTTTTTAGGACATCCCAAACCAACCCTAAGTGTAAAATTGAAGCGGAGAAGGTCGCATAACAGTGGTTGCTACGTCTTCTCAAAAATATCTCCATTATGTATAAATATTACAATTTTAGGAGCCCAAATGCGTAAATAATTATTCTAATCTCCAAAATATTAACAAAATAATTAAACTCAATATTTTAAATTAAAAGAAATTATCTACGAGGCGTATCTGTCAAATCTCAAATTGAAATGGAAGACCATTCTCGCAAACCGATAAACTAATTCGCGTAAAAAATTAAACAATATAATTATGCATAAAGAAAATTATCTAGACCTTGATAATATTAAATTAAAATTTGAATTGGCTCGATCCTTACAATTGAAAACCTCAATCAACTGTACCGATTGCTACAACTCAGCCCATTCATAGCAACAAAAATCTAATTTGCGTTGACTATATATATATATAACTAGAAGTATTTGAAGCCCAGATGGCCCACCTGTCATGTATCATTCACCGAAATAATGGGCCACCAACAGAAAAGTGTAAGCACCCAAAAACTTGTCCCTTCCACCCCTATTGGGCCTAGCAAGCAACTGCCCAGTCCATTGACCAAAAATAAAATAAATTAAAATTAGAATTCACTACAGAATCACGTTGAACGCAATTGTAAAAGCTCCGTCTCTCACCTGCACATGCGATGGAACTGAAAATAGAGCCTAAATTTTTTTCCCTCCCTGTATATATATACAAACAATACTTCACTTCTCTCTACAAACACCTTTCACACCTCTGCACTTGGAAGAGCTCTCTCTGCTTCGTCACCATAATCCGGCTCGGTAATGCACCTCTTACTCACATTTACACACATTTTTTTGAAAATTTTCATCAACTTTTGTTTCGGAGGAATGAATCAATGTTTTTATCTCTCTTATGTTGCATTTTTAGTTCTGATTTGCATTTACGTTTTCTGTGAATTATATATATAGCTTTCTCTCTATATATATCGACACGCACGGTGATTCGTCCAATATCTCTCGCTCTTTCCAATTTCAGAGCGATTGATTTTCTGTTTCTGTTTTTGTGTGATTGATTTTGTTTCTGTGCTTTTCTGTGAATATATTTGTTTAATATCTCTCATTCTTTCCAATTTTCAAGCGAATGATTTTGTGTTTCTGTTTTCATGTGATTGATTTTGTTTCTGTGCTTGTCTGTGAATATATATATATATATCGACGAATGGTGATTGGTATGATGTCTCTCGTTGTTTTCAATTTCGAGCAATTGATTTTGAATGATTGATTTTGTGTCCGTGCTTTTCTATGAATATAGATATATATAGCTCTCTCTATATCGACACACATGGTCATTCGATTATATATCTGCATATCCAGGTTCTTGCAATTTTTTCTGTAATTGATATTATTTTATTTTTCTGTAAATGTTGCGAACAATTGATGCGGTTAGGTTTTAGTAATGAATGCGGTGATTAGCTTTTTTTTTTTAATTTTTTAATTTTATGAAAAAGATAGGGTCGTGGAAAAGAAGAGAGAGGCAAGGAAACAAAAAAAGCATGATCATTATTTGTAGATCAATAATTATGTGATATGGATGATCAAACCATATCTAACTATGGACATATTTTCAAAAAAAAAAAAAAAGAGATACAGACTAGACAAAATATATATATATTATATTTTTATTTGTTAGTGGATTAATATTACATTTATAAACAATCAAAATTAACAAAAATTAAGAATAAATTTTTTATAAAAAAAAAAAAGAAAAAAAGAAAGAATGACCACTGTTAAGTTAACTCTTGTCATCTATGAAACACGGACACTTCTAAGGTGGCATGTCCGCGTTGGACACCGACACTTTTCAAACACTTCCCGACATGTGTCGGACACTCGTTCAAATATATCCTATTATTTTATTTTTATTTTTTTTAGAATTTGACACTCTTCAAACACTTGGGGGATACATACGTCCATGAGTTACATACACAAAATTATCTAGGGTACAAAGACAAAACAAAAATAATGTACATCTACAAAAATTAGTATTAAGTTGCATTTTTTATTGTGTTTCAATATTATATATATATTTATATATATGACATATAATAAATACATAAAACTATATATTTTGTGTGTTCTCCACGTGTTATGTCATGCGTTTTTTGAAAATTGTCGTGTCAGCATGTCCGTATCCATGCTTCTTAGCTCGTCGTTTATTTAGTTATTTTTTATCGATAATCTATTAATTAAAAAACTAGTTGGAGTGTCTCTTAAAAAAACTAATTAACGTGTCCTTGTTGTGTTCTCGTGTCCGACATTGCTACGGCACATGTTTTAGAGTGTCGGGGCTTCATAGAAACATTCATTGGAGGGTCATCCAGATCGGAACTAGGTCTGGTCACCGGTTCAACCAGTCGGTCCAATCCGGTTTTCAAAACCTTGGAACCATATTAATGGACTTGGGTTGCCCTCGAAATTTATTTTAGACAATTTATCTACTCAGGCACCTTTTTTCTTGGACTTATTTATACTAATTTTAAGTATATATTACATGTTTTGTAAATATAAAATTTCAAAAACTGTAAAGCTTATGCTTCAAGACCTGAGGTTCATGATTTGCCTCACCAAGGTTTGAATCTAGAATGCCTTGCCTAAGGCTTGCTTGTTTTAATCATTGATCCTTAGTAAGGATTCTTAATTTTATGTTGGGTCACAAAAGAGGCAAAGCCAGTCACTCTGCTCCCCTTCTCCATAAGTTTTCATATTTTGTTTCTCTCGCTCTCTAAAAATTTGTATCATTCAGGCTAAACATGAATTAAAAGTTACTTTGGCTGACTCAAATACCAAAGAGTGCCCTAAGAAACTTAATATCAAATATATGCATTTCAGCTGTGGGCTTTTCTGGGTGATGTTGAGCCTGTGATTGTATTTTGCTTGTTCTTTCTTTTGTAATACTTCTTAATTGACTTATTATGATATATTGCATTGCTCTTCGAACACTCATTTTATCACCCCTCCCCCCCTTCCCTATCATCAGTTGGATAATTTGTTAATTATCATGAACAAAGTAAATTTTGTTTTTGACTATTTTGTAGACATGAATGTGTGTTACCTCACTTGTTTTCTTTCTTTCAAATATTTTCCTCTTTTCTGATTGTTTTTCCTTTCTAGTCGTTAGATTTTTCTTGTGTTTCTGAAGATTGCATCTGAAGATGGAAGGGGTACGTATACTCATTTTGTTCTAGTTGTTTGACATTCTATGAATTTCTGTTGGACTTATTCTTGAGTTGGTTGTTGAACTTGGCAGTACGCCCTTTTTGACGAATCTCTGCAGGGAAGTCAAGCCATTGTTTTGATGGCCATTGACAGGTTGACCAACAAAAAAATGGCATTGAAGAAGATCTTTTTGCCTGATGATGAGATACCTTGCAGTGCTATCCGTGAAGCTTCATTGCTGTTTGATTTACGTCACCAAAATATCGTGAGGTAAGCATGACATTTTTTAACACTCCATGACATAACCCCTTGATAGTAATCATATTAGTATGCACTGCCTAACAACCTTTGTTGTTTTGGGTGATAGGTTGGAGCGTGTTTTCGTCGAAGACGGGTTTTTGTATATGGTTTTGGAGCACGTTGCTATGAATTTGAGGGTGCACATGTCTTGGCATGATGAAAAATATCCAGCTGTTATCAAAGTGAGAAAGATGCTATTTTTTATAAATTTGTAGGCTTGCTGACATATTTCTATAATGTTCACCTATATGATTGCTGTGAAAAATGATCCTTCAATCTGAGGAAAATTTGTGTAAAAAATGAGGCCACATTTCTCATGTCAAAATGATGCTGCAATCTGGGGGAAAATTGTCCTTATAAAAGGTTGCATGTGAATAAGTTGTAAGATTTTTCCACTTGTCTGTTCTAATTTGTAAAATTCTCAACATTTTGTCCTAGTATTTGGTTATTTGAAAATTTAGTAAATGAAACAAGAAATTATCTTGTTGAAAGTTTAGTTCGAACCAAGGAAATAGTTTCATTAACATCAATTTATAGAGTTCTGCTGCAATACCATGTCCTAAGTGATTTATATTCTTGTCCCTTTTTTTTATTTTTATTCCCTTAACATGCAACCACTAAATTGTAACTTTTGTTATGCAGAAATTTCTGAAGCAGATTCTTTGTGGGATATCTTACTGCCACTCCAACGGAGTTCTGCACCGCGATCTGAAGCCCGATAATCTCCTAATTGATACACGTTCAAATACGCTGAAGATTGCGGATTTCGGACATGCTAGGGGATTTGTTTCCCCTGACCTGATGCTTACTCCTAAGGTATAAACTTGTTCTCATATTGTATTTAAGCGCTGTTTACGTAGGCAAAGTACACCTCTTCCATGAATAAACTATTGCAAATTGTATCATAATTCTGATTTCTCTCCTTCTAGCTGGTAACCCTTGGTTACCGAGCACCAGAAATTTTAATGAGTTCCGAGCATTACTCTGCTGCTGTTGATATGTGGTCTGTGGGATGTATATTTGCTGAGATGGTAATGAAGGAGCCTTTGTTCAATGGCCAGTCTGAAATTGATGTTCTGCAAGAAATTTTCAGGTTTATAACTTCCATTAATGTGATTTTGTAGCTTACAATTATCTTTTCGATTCGCTTTGTGTGTATTGTTTGGGATTGATTTGTTTTCTACGTGTTTTGGCAATTAAGTTTGTTGGGAACTCCCAACGAGGATAGCTGGCCAGGAGTGACTTCACTACCTGGTTTTCCTCATGACATGATCCAGTCACCTCCTATGGTAAATTATTTTTAGAATTTGGTTGAATTAATTTTATATCGATGTATTCATGCACCTGGACATTTTATGAAATATGTTGCTTCCTCTGCAGGATCTTGGTGCTGTTTTGAAAGACCTTGAACCCGCTGGACTTGATCTACTTTCGGTATGTTGGAGAACCGAGTTTATTAGTTTATACAAGAGAATGACAAGGAATTTAATTGAATTAGTTTTTAAAAATTAATTAAATTAAAAGTAATAATTGGACACAAATATTCTATTTGATATTTATGGTTTCATATTGCAATTAAATTTGAGTGTGTTTCAGGGACTTCTATCCTTGGACCCGGAGAGGAGGACTACAGCGGAAGCTGCCCTAGGGCACGAGTTCTTGAGTACAACTACGGCTGATTTGGTGGATGCTTTTGGTGCACCCAACTTTGCACTTGCATAGAACTCTTTTGGATGAAACTCTTTGGATTGTTGGATGAAACTCTTTTGGATTATATTGATGATTACCAACTTTATGTTACAAAGGAAAGGCAAAAACATGTTTAAAATGATGAAAAACAACAGAGATTTAGATGTTTTGAGTTCCCATTGCTTCTTGGATTACAGCAGAAGTAGGTGCCCAATGTTACTGACTATTTGGGTACACTTGGCTTGATTTGGATAATTGTTTTGTAACCAACTTTGCACTTGACTTGACTTCATCATTAGTTTGTTGCATGGATGAAACTTTTTGGATTTTGTTGGATTGATTTGATCATTCTGGTAAGCTTATTACAGACTTTATGTTCAAAATGTTCTATTCTTTTTTCCTGGCATAGTCACACACCGGCTGCACAGAAGCCTTACCTTGACACATAGCTACCCCATCCTAGACTTTGATCTGCCATGATATTTTTCTTTCCTCTGTCCTTTCAGACTTCCAGTATGTTGCATGATATCATTCCTTGTGCCTCTGCGAGCCTATTTGATTGGAGGTCTTGAATTGTGATTGCATGCTGATACCTCCAAACCCAACTGCAGAAACATAGAATTTTAAGACAGAATTTGACAACATATTTGTGCCTTTGCAATTCAAGTTTGCAAGCTGATTTGTGGATTGTGTGGATATGACTGCATATTCCAACTGTGGACAATATATTTGTGCCTTTGCAATTCAAGTCTTGGGGTACCTAGGAATGGCTCCTTAAAAATCCAATCACTGAATTATGCAAGAAACTAACTAGTTGATCTTTCCTTTTCTATTTATTTTTTTTTTCTTTTTTGTTTTAGTTAAAGATTTCATTTAGCAAAAACAAACATCAATTGAATTTTGGATTGATTTCCTATTTTTCCCCATTTATGCGTATTGATCACAGATTGTGATAATTTTTAGCTTTATTATTTGCATTGACTTCCAATTCTTTGTGTATATGGCTGATGATCCAAATGAGGAAATTTTAAGTTTTTGTTATTTGAAGAATTGCAAGTTTTTGCTTCACTCGTACTCATGCTTTTGATTAATGACCTGTTAGCTAGTGGACTGTATACTCAGGTTTGTTGCAAGTGAATGCAGCATGTAGTGATGATTTCTAGACCATTTTGTTTCTTATGATGGGTTGCAGCAGTAGTGTTATTTAGTAACAATTGTGGTGGTTGCAATTAGTTTTTCTCTATTTTGAAGATAGCATGCTCTGTTTTTTTAAATGAATGTATCAAAGCAAGGAGCATTACATGTCATGTTTGTAGCTACAACACATATTTCTTTGACCATATACATTACTACTTGACTAGTTTTGGATGATGTCAGTGTACTTTTGTTAACATTGGAGTTTGGGTTATTTTTTCTTGATGCTTGGAATTTAATCATGCAAAGGCTAAGTTTGGGAAGTTTAGAATAAGTGCACTTTTTGACTTTTCTTGTATTATGTGTAGAAAAAGTAGAGAGGAGATGTTGATTGATGTGACCCAAAAAAGATAAAAAGATGAAATAAGTGCACTTATATTGGGTACCCAAACAATGTTGACAAAAATGAGAAAAAAAAAAAGTTGAAGGCAAGAGCAAACAATTTAGGTGGACAAAATCAATGGATGGAGTGAATGTTGTTCGACATTCTTGCAGATGAGGTGAAAAATGAAAAAAAGACCTAATTACACTTTTAGGATGAGTTCATTCACTCGAGGGTCAAATGTCATATTAGAGAAATATGAAGTGCAATGCTCAGCAGATCACGTCCAACATCATCTTAGAACAGTAAAAACTGCATCTTAGAACAGTAAAAACTGCATGAATTGTTATAGATCAACTTCGAGGTAGAAGCAAATTTGGATGGGATAACAATATGAAGATGGTAACAGCGAGCCCAAAAACCTACTTAGAATATGTTCAGTGTGATTGTTAGATCACTATTATTTGAATCTATATATTTTTTTTAGTTTTTATTCTTTTTTATATGACTTCTATTATTTGAAAACTTACACGTCCATCTCATACGAAATATCTTAACAAGAAAATTAAGAACGAAATATCTTAACAAGAAAATTAAGATGTACGGTGAGATGGCTACAGTGGTTGGCAAGGATCAGGCAAAGAGGGAATTTTGCAAAATCAATTGTTGATAGAGATTTGGACTCTAGACTGGAGTATGAAAGAGTACTTTTGAATGATGACATTGAAGACGCATATCAAAATACAAATAGGTTGAAAACAATTTTGCATCCTCAATTGTTACTTCATCCCAGTGAAGACAATATCACAAGCGAGCCGTGACACTAATGATGAGTCAAATATCTCAACAATTTTAGAAAAACTTTAGACAAGTAGTTGATGCAATTAGTAGGCATAAAAATAACGAAGATAGAAAGTTTTGATGAGGTTTTTCTTTGCTTAGCTTTCGATTATATAGTAAAACATAAAATGCTAGGTAAGGCATTATGGCCAAGAACAATAACCTCTGAAGTATTTGGCTTGAAATTTTTGAAAAAAAAAATAAAAATGAGCTATATCAACTTAAGGGGGTATGGAGTGAATACTCTGTTTTAGCTGAATCCATTTAGATTGGAGTATTGTAAGATGTTGAGGCTTGGTGATTCTTATTGCTTCTAGTATGTTCTTATCACTAAAATATTATTATTCTAAAATCAATGGAATGTTATTTTCAAATTTATAAAAATTATTTGTGTAAAATATTTTACGTCAAAACAAACAGAGCCTTACTGAAAAAATATCGTTTGGCCATTTTATTTTTAAAAAAGCACCAAAAATCATTCTCAGCATTTTTTTTTTTTTTGCACAAATATGAAAACAATGTTTTTTTTTTTCCTTCAAATTTCCATTGTTTATGAAAACACTAAAAATGAATAAAAAAAATAACTAAATAAAAAGAATTAAATGTAAGTAGTACACCATGCGACTTGGGTTGGATCCACCCGAGTTGTTCAAAATCCAACAAATTGTTTTTTTCCCCCCTTAAAAGTGGAAATAAAATTTATCAAACTAGACTTGAGTTGAGTTTGCTCAAGTTACATTCCTAACTGTGAGATGACAATATTAGTAAAACATTTTAACCAATAAATTACATCCCTCATGTCTACACTAATAAATAGTTAAACTAAAATTTTAAAGAAAAACTATCTATTATGTTTTACAAAACATGGATTCTAGCTAAATAGTTTTTGTAGCATAAATATATGTCATAAGAAAAGTAGTTTTGTATGTGAATTGACTTTTTCTTTTTGGAGCAAATCATAGGTACAGGCCTTCTTTCTTTGCCATTCAAACCATGGGCACCGGAAGCTCGTCCACTTTCCACCTCCATGGTACAATCTCTTTTGGGTGCACAGAATCATTCGCTCAAGTGAGACAACATTCTTAAGCAAGTAAATAGCAGCTCCATCTCATTCGATCTCCCCAAGAAACCGTGTCCTTCAGTTCACAATGTACATGTTTTGAGAACTGCTGCTCTATTCTTCGACCTCTGGATCTCCCAGTGTGCAACTGCCACCAACCAAAAATATATTTATATTCTTTTATGATAGATAACCTAACCTATCGCTTAACGAAACTTCATTATGTCATGCTGAGTGTCTAGAACAAAGACACATACCACAACCAAAAATGCAAAGCCATAAGAACATGCAAAAACTTCAAAATATATATATATAGGCCTTGCAATTTGCAAAATAAATCTCAACACAACTCCCCAATATGAACCCAAAAACCATTCACCATGAAAAACAATAACGTGATGCAGACCATGAGCCGCAAAATCACTTAACTGTCTAGCCTTTTTGAAATCTTTGTTACAGCTCCCAGAGATATCTTGATTTATGACATTTTCTCATAAACATTTTGAAAATCAGACACAAGCAAGGAACAAAACTTTGTTTTCTTTCCATCAAGTGGTTGAAATGGCTCCTTTTCCTAGAAAACCAACACAGAAAACTAGTGCAATACCGAAATTCCTGTGTTTCCATTGATAGGCAATGAAACAATGAGTCCTTTCACCACCTACTATGAATATCCAACAATAATTATTTCTATTTGCCGCTTTTTGTTAATAGAAAGACATTTAAAAACAAAGAAAATTCTTAAATTTATCAGGAAGTAGGAAAGGAGAGAGATGAGAAGATAAACAAGCATGTTTAATCACTTAAAATTCTTTCTTTGTTACAACTATGCAATCCTAAAGTATGCACCTTCTTATACATCCAGATTGTATAACAATTCTTGGATAGCATTGACTTCAGGATTGCATAGTAATGCCCTTTATGTAAAGATATGCACAGACCTCGACAGGTTTTAGTTTGTGTTTCTAAATATTTCCATACGTTTCCAAATTCGATTCTCATTTTGTCTGTTGTTTCCAAAACATGTCCATGCTAACCAAAACAACATGCCAAAAAACGAAATTTGATCATTGGCCATAATATTGCATAAAAGAAATGCTAATTGAATTCAAGCTCAAGGTTCAACTGTAGCATCTGTTTACTTTAGTTCTAGCATGCATAATTAGTGGGTTAAATGGTAGACCACATCAAACCAAATGGTCAAATACCAGCAGTAATTGCAACTTTCAATGCAAACTCAGCAACACTACAAAAAATGTTGTTATCATTCACACTGACATACACAGATAAGCACAATTTTCAATTGTACATATCTACCAGACTGCAAAACAATGGTTGTTATACCATAAATTGACATCTCTAGGGGGTTGCAATGGGTCGGGTTTGCGATGGGGTGCCTTTGTGTCAACCAGCCCTAAGATAAAGCCCCCTCCCCAAACCAACTCGCACTTGTGTTAAGACAGGGGTTCTAAACCAAATTTAATTGTGGCAGGGTAGATATTCCACCAAGTTTAGAAAGTCTGAAAATGATTTTAAAATGAATGAAATCATACATTTCTCAAAGTGTCAAAATTGTAATGTTTCAACCCTCTTGCCTTAATTAAATAAAAATTTAACTACTAGGCCAGTTAAAGCAAAATTTTGAGAAAGCCTTTCTTCTGTAAAATGTGGGGATGTAATTTTTAAGCAGGACCAAATGGGTTAGCATGACCTTTGATAGAGATACCACATGGCGAAACATGAACCGCACAGGTGAGGACAGTGGTCAAAGCGTAGTCAAAATATGGTACCAAGGATGTGTAATCTTAGTGTGAGAAGGAACCAACTAATTGGATAAGGAAATGTTACCTTAAGAAGTAGAACCTAATCTACTTAGGAAGGTGTCCTTGCTAGGCAAGTGTATTCCTAGATGGAAAAGAAAATTTGTAAAAGTGGAATGACACTCCTATATAAAGGCTACACTCCCAAGCGTTGAGGTATGAGTTTCTAGTTAAGAGCATTAGAGCATTCTTGAGCATTTTGGTGTTCTTCGAGGAGTTGTTGACTTGAGCATCGAAGTGTCCTCTGGTCGACGAAAAGCAAAATTTTGAGAAAGCCTTTCTTCTATAAAATGTGGGGATGTATTTTTTAAGCAGGACCAAGTGGGTTCAAGGTCGAATGATGCAGCATGACCTCTGATAGAGATACCAAGTGGCGAAACACGAACCGCACAGGTGAGGGCAGTGGTCAAAACCTAGTCAAAATATGATACCAAGGATGTGTAATCTTAGTGTGAGAAGGAACCAACTAATTGGATAAGGAAATGTTACCTTAAGAAGTAAAACCTAATCTACTTAGGAAGGTGTCCTTGCTAGGCAAGTGTATTCCTAGATGGAAAAGAAAATTTGTAAAAGTGGAATGACACTCCTGTATAAAGGCTACACCACCAAGCTTTGAGGTTTGAGTTTCTAGTTAAGAGTATTAGAGCATTCTTGAGCATTTTGGTGTTCTTCGAGGAGTTGTTGACTTGAGCATTGAAGTGTCCTCTGGCCGACGAAAAGCAAAATTTTGAGAAAGCCTTTCTTCTATAAAATGTGGGGATGTATTTTTTAAGCAGGACCAAGTGGGTTCAAGGTCGGATGATGCAGCATGACCTCTGATAGAGATACCACGTGGCGAAACACGAACCGCACAGGTGAGGGCAGTGGTCAAAGCCTAGTCAAAATATGATACCAAGGATGTGTAATCTTAGTGTGAGAAGGAACAAACTAATTGGATAAGGAAATGTTACCTTAAAAAGTAGAACCTAATCTACTTAGGAAGGTGTCCTTGCTAGGCAAGTGTATTCCTAGATGGAAAAGAAAATTTGTAAAAGTGGAATGACACTCCTATATAAACGCTACACCCCCAAGCGTTGAGGTTTAAGTTTCTAGTTAAGAGCATTAGAGCATTCTTGAGCATTTTGGTGTTCTTCGAGGAGTTGTTGACTTGAGCATCGAAGTGTCCTCTGGCCGACGAAAAGATTAAAGGAGTGCTTACCTCAATTTTGCAGATGTAGAGTTCAGGAGTATTAATTCACACCATCAACCATGTGGTCCAATTTTTACCCACAATTTGGCACTATTTGTGAGAAACGAGGGCAAGATGTACCAAAGCTGAACACAAAGGCATAGGCGAAGAGGACGCGAAGGACAATAGAATCGGTCATAACGCGGAACAAATTCACAAGTGAAGGCCAATGGGGCTAAGAATGGAAAGTGTTGGTGATAATTACAGATAATACACCAGAAAATACAAATAATAAAATTACAATAGCTTATTATCAGGGCTGAGGCGCGGGAAACTCGCTCTCTTTAAGGAGATTCAAGCCCTCTGCGGTTAGGCAAAGCCTCACACCGGTGCAGCAGAAAAATCTTGACTTGTCCCCCCCCAGGATACAACAGCCCGACTAAGTCGTATGGTTAACCAATACTGCACAATTGGTTAAACCCAAAGCTTTATCTCACACACCATTTTTTATTTGCCTGATAATCTCACACAAAACATAGCCAAACAACCAAAAACTTCTTCACCTCTTATGTATAAAATATGACACAATTTAATATATATATATAGGAATCAAAACTTGTTCACTCGTGTGTCTAAAAAATGACACAAGTTCATATATATAGAAAAGCTTGCTAAGCAAAGCCTTAGAGGATAAGAAATGATGATGACATGAAGACTTGGATAAGTCTTGGTGACTTGGATAACTTGGATAAGTCTTGGTGACTTGGATAAGACTTTGGCAAGCCTTAGCAAGGAAGGTTTGGATGGATAAGATAGGAGAAAGACCAAGACTTAACTAGGAAGAAAGGAAAAGAAAAACCAACAATAACACATTATAATATTAAAATACCTGCTAACATTCCCCCACCTATTTTAATATTATATGTAACCAAAACTGAGATTATTAGGCAAATAAGGATATTATGCATCATGGTAGGTGTGCTCTGCATTGAACCTCCATTAGTGTAACAATAATATCTACTCCAGAGCCAATAGTATGCTCAGCATTGAACTATGACTGCTTAAGGGAAATAAATAATTATTGCACACACATAATATTCCAGGTGTTCATAAAAGCTTTAAAAGCCAGCACGTTACGGCCTTGTGCGATCCCAGGATTCATGAGTGTATTTGAGAATTAGCCCAAATCTCATAGGTAGCGGCCCCACTACCACACTCACATAGGTGAATTCTGTCAAGGGTACTCCTGTAACTATGACACCCCACTCAATAAGAGCTACAGAAATTCATTAAGAGTTTTTTAATAACTCAACCTCTACAACGTTACAGGATAAATGCACTTACATCATAGGGATGGGTAAAAGATAATTTAGTGCATTTCTTACGGCCATCATATGATCGTTTTTCTCATTGAACCCAGTTACAGGATCTCTGGTCCCTGGGTTGAGTATCCTCATACATGGCTCCTGCTATATTCAATGGGCTTCAACCCCATCTCCCTCGATGTATTCCAGACTCTATCTCTTGCTAAGGCCTTAGTTAATGGATCTGCAAGATTATCACCAAATTTAATATAATCCACATTTATGATGTCATTATTCATATAAGATCTCACAGTACTGTGTTTTCTTCTGATAGGTCTGGATTTACCGTTATAATAACGGTTATTAACACGACCAATTGCTGCGGTGCTATCACAATGAATCAATATAGGTGGAATCGGTTTTTCCCAATAAGAGATTTCATTTAACAAATCTCTTAACCAATTTGCTTCTTCACTAGCTGTAGCTAAAGCAATAAGCTCAGCCTCCATTGTTGAATTAGCAATAATGGTTTGTTTTTTCGATTTCGAACTTATTGCACCACCTCCCAAAGTAAATAAATAACCAGTGGTTGATAATGAATCACCTGACAAGGTATTCCAATCGGCATCACTGTAACATTCAAGTACTGCAGGAAATTTATTATAAAACAAGCCATATTTTATGGTACCAGATAAATATTTCATAATACGCTCAATGGCTAGCCAGTGATCACTGCCAAGCTTGCTAGTAAACCTGCTAAGTACTCCAACTGTATAGGAAATGTCAGGTCTAGTACAGTCAGTCGCATAACGCAAGCTACCAATCATACTAGCATATTCCTTTTGATTAATTACATCCTCATCATTTTCAACAGGAAATAAACGCACATGAGGATCAAAAGGAGTAAGAACATACTTGCAGTTATAAAAATTATATTTTCTCAAAATTTTCTCAACATAATACGACTGATCAAGAAATATACCATCACAAGTTTTGGTAATTTTCATTCCCAAAATATAATTAGCCTCACCAAGATCTTTCATATCAAAATGGCTACTAAGCATATGTTTAGTTTTCAAGATGATATGCAAATTAGAGCCAAATATAAGTAAATCATCAACATAGAGGCTAATAATGACATGTGAGTTCTCTTCAGATTTATAGTAAATGCATTTATCACATTCATTCGTTTTATAGCCATTCTCAATCATGCAGGAATCAAATTTCTCATGCCACTGTTTAGGGGCCTGTTTTAAGCCATAGAGGGATTTAACTAGCTTGCACACTTTGCTTTCTTGACCGGGTTCCACAAAACCCTCAGGTTGATCCATATAGATTTCCTCACCCAGGTCACCATTTAAAAAGGCTGTTTTAACATCCATTTGATGAATTTTTAGATCATGAATTGCAGCCACTGCAATTAATAATCTAATGGATGTAACTCTAGTAACCGGAGAAAATGTATAAAAAAAGTCAAGATCTGCTTGTTGTTTAAAACCTTTTGCAACAAGCCTTGCTTTATATTTATCAATAGTTCCATCCGGTTTAAGTTTTTTTCTCAAAACCCATTTACAGCCAATGGTTTTACAACCTGGTGGTAAATCTACTAAAACCCAAGTTTTATTGAATAATAATGATTCTATCTCATCATTTACAGCCTCGTTCCAAAAAACAGAGTCAGGAGATGCCAAAGCTTCTTGTAAAGTTAATGGAGTTTCCTCCACATTAAAAACATGATAATCAGGGCCAAAATCTTTTTCTATTCTGGCTCTTTTACTCCTTCTAGGTTCAAAAACTATAGGATCTTGGTTTTGTAAAACAGGAGTAGAGGAACCAGTTTTAGATAAAATATTTTCTTGATAATTTTGACCCCCACCATTTTTAGATTTAAAAGGAAATTTTTCTTCATGAAAAATTGCATCTCCTGATTCAAAAATTATTTTGTTTGCAAAATCAAAAAATCTATAGGCTGTACTATTTGTTGCATATCCAATAAAAGCACAAGTGGCAGCTTTCACACCTAATTTAGGTCTTTTAGGGTCCACAAGTCTAACAAAAGCTAGACAACCCCAAACCCTCAAATAACGCAAATTTGGCTTATGCCCTTTCCACAACTCAAAAGGTGTAACTTTTGTTTTTTTATGTGGCACTCTGTTCATGACATAACATGCAGTTAAAATTGCTTCTCCCCACAAATTTGAAGGAGCACCTGCTTCAATTAGCATAGCATTTGTTAAATCAGTTAAAGTTCTATTTTTCCTTTCTGCTACACCATTTGATGCAGGTGAATATGGTGGAGTAGTTTCATGGATTATTCCCAAAGACTGAGCAAACGAGTTGAATCCAAAAGATTCATACTCCCGGCCTCTATCACTTCTATATCTTTTAATCTTTTTATCGAATTGGTTTTCAACTTCAAGAAGGAATTCTTTAAATTTTTCAAAAGCATCACTTTTATTTTTCAACAAGTATACATAGGTGTATTTTGAAAAATCATCAATAAAAGTGATAAAATATCTATTTCCACCACGTGTTAAAATTCCTTCAAATTCACATAAATCAGTGTGAATTAATTCTAACAATTCAGTATTTCTTATCACACTTTTATGAGGCCTTTTAGTTATTTTTGCTTGACTGCAAACTTCACATTTCTCAAATTTATTTGTCAGTCTGGGAATTAATCCTAAACCACTCATAACTCCCACATATCGGCTATTAATATGACATAAACGAGAATGCCAAAAATTCATAGAAGACAGCATGTAAACAGAAACATGTGCTTTCTTATTCTCAATATTTAATTTAAACATTCCATCACAGGCATACCCTTTTCCCACAAATATGCCTTTTTTAGTGATTACATACTGGTCAGATTCAATAGTCTGTTTGAAACCAGCTTTGTTGAGCAAATAACTTGACATCAAATTTTTTCTCATGGACGGTGTGTACAACACATCTTTTAAAACAAGCACACGTCCAGAGGTAAAATTCAGCTCAACATCCCCACACCCGAGCACCTTGGTTAAACTGGAGTCACCAAGCATAACAGTCATCTCCTCATTACAAGGAGTGAAATCTTTGAATCAATCTTTATCATAGCAGACATGCCTATTGGCACCAGAGTCTGCCCACCACCCTTCCACAGATTGAACCATAAAAATATCTGTGATCATAGCCACAAATGGTTCCTCGGTAACATTAGCCTGTGGTCGAGGCTGTTGTTTCCGAAATTTGCAAGTTCGAGCAATATGCCCACTTTTGCCACACACAAAACATGTCACATTTGTCAGATCTTGTGAAGGGGGTTCTTGGTTCCATTTCTTTTGCCTCGGGTAATTTTTATTTTGTGGTCTTCCAGTATTTTTCCAAATTTTCTTAACTGGCTTCAAATGACTATTTTTATGGAATCGACCTTTATGTAAAGTATTTCCAGAAGTTAAATTTACCTTTGCAGTGGAATGCTCTTGTGTCATAAGAGCATCTTGTCCTCGTGCTTCCTCCTCCACCCTAATCCGTGTGATTAGAGTCTCCAAGGACGTCTCTTTTTGCTTGTGACGCATTGACTTCTGGAACTCCCTCCAAGATGATGGAAGTTTATCAACAATACCTGCTACAACAAGATTGTCTCCAATTTTGATGCCTTCAGATCTAACTTCAGCCACTAGCATCTGAAAATCTTGGACTTGCTCCACCATTGATTTTCCATCTATCATCTGATAGCGGAAAAACCGGCTTGCCGCATATTTTTTAGCGCCTGCCTCTTCAGTGTCATACTTATTCTGCAAGGCTTTCCAAATTTTCTTGGCAGTGGTGTAAGTAGTATCATAATAATCATAAAATTGATCTGAAAGACAATTTAAAAGATAGTATCGACATTTATACTCATTTGTGTTATACTTTTCGATTTTTTCAAGATGAGCAGCATACTCCTCATCGGTCATTTCTTCAGTAGGGACTTTGCTTGGATTTTTCTCGGTCAGGATATAGGCCACCTTAAGGAGACTGAGGTAGAAGAGCACCTTGCCTTTCCATCTCTTGAAATGAGCTCCCTTGAACCGGAAGGGCTTGTTGAGATCGCCAGTGTTATCGTTGGGCTTTTCCAGTACTGGCTCCATGGATTTTTACTTTTTGAATCTCCTTTAAATTGTTGGTGATAATTACAGATAATGCACCAGAAAATACAAATAATAAAATTACAATAGCTTATTATCAGGGCTGAGGCGTGGGAAACTCGCTCTCTTTAAGGAGATTCAAGCCCTCTGCGGTTAGGCAAAGCCTCACACCGGTGCAGCAGAAAAATCTTGACTTGTCCCCCCCCAGGATACAACAGCCCGACTAAGTCGTATGGTTAACCAATACTGCACAATTGGTTAAACCCAAAGCTTTATCTCACACACCATTTTTTATTTGCTTGATAATCTCACACAAAACATAGCCAAACAACCAAAAACTTCTTCACCTCTTATGTATAAAATATGACACAATTTAATATATATATATAGGAATCAAAACTTGTTCACTCGTGTGTCTAAAAAATGACACAAGTTCATATATATAGAAAAGCTTGCTAAGCAAAGCCTTAGAGGATAAGAAATGATGATGACATGAAAACTTGGATAAGTCTTGGTGACTTGGATAACTTGGATAAGTCTTGGTGACTTGGATAAGACTTTGGCAAGCCTTAGCAAGGAAGGTTTGGATGGATAAGATAGGAGAAAGACCAAGACCAAGACTTAACTAGGAAGAAAGGAAAAGAAAAACCAACAATAACACATTATAATATTAAAATACCTGCTAACAGAAAGTAGCTATCACAGATGCAAGAAGTGCCACACCACAACCATGCCCTCGAGGTCCTCACTGGATAGGTGGTGAAGCTCGAGAAGATAAGTTTCCATGCTCAAGAAAAGCAAAGCTCATCCGAGCAAAACTCACCCGAAGAATACCCAAGATTGCCATATCTAAGTTGAAGTTCACCGAAACCCATTGTAAAAAGAGAAAAGTCGCAGCATGAGAGCAATGAGAATATATTGTAACGACGATTGCCGAAGTTCGAGCATATAGGCTCAATAATTTGGAAGGCAATTGTTTGTGTAAATTGTTGTCTTGGGGCAAGGCCCCGAAGTAATGGCATTCTCAGTCGAGAAAGGTGAGAAGAAAAAGCCCAGTTCGGGAAAGAACACATGTTTCGATGCACTTCCAAGGCTCAATTGGTGTGAGCGCAGGTTGTGGTCAACTTGAATGTATTAAAGCAATGTCCCTTGCAAAGGCAAGAAGCTGATAAAAAGCTTAGTCGAGGTTAGTAGGACCACAAACAAGGTTCGCTCAAGGTATCCATAATAGCTTTTAGAGTGAAGTACTCACATAAGCTAAGTAATTTGAGGTCTGGGACACAGCCGACAACAATGCTCACAGTGGTGGGCATAAAGTAATCCAGCCGAGGTGATATGCTCTCACATTAGTGGGCTAAGTCGAAGTTAGTATACGAAAAGGGGGAAGGAAAAAAAAAAAACCACAGCGGCGTCCTCGTGGTTGATGGCAACCTCTGAGTCGCCACAATCTAATTAGAAAAGTATCTTGGATAGGGAATACTTTCTGGGCAAGTGTATTCCTAAATGGAAAAGGAAACATTTAGAAGCAGGATAGCATTCCTATATAAAGGCTACACCTCCAAGGGTCGAAGGTATGAGATTTTTGGTTATGATCATTAGAGCATTGTTGACCATTTTGGTTGAGCAACAGAGTGCCCTCTGGTCAACAACACAATCAGGCAGGAACTAACCTCGATTTACAGGTGCAGAACTTAAGAGTACTCATCCACGTTAGCAAGCTCATTTCTCAAACCTCAGGAAGCAATTTTTCCTTCATCAACCATGTGGTCTATTCTTTTACCCACACATCAAGGATTCCCTCAACTTCATTCCAATTTCAATTTGGGACTTCAGGTCCCCTACTGTAGTCTTCTCCATACAAGAACATGGTACATAGTATTTGCTCCAATTTACATGAACGTAACACATAAAACACAATCTCAAATCAGAGGTGCATCACACCAACTAATTTATAATACTCAATATTGTGCATTTGACGAAATCTTCATGGCGTGACATACAAAGTAAATGGTGTGATGCACCTCTGATAATCAAACAGGATATGGTTTAGCAAACGTTAGATTTCTGAAGTGGCCCGCACTATTTATAGAGCGAGTCCAAATGGAAAGATTATGTCGGGAAAATCGATTGAAGGTGCAAAAGCACGTTCTGTTGAGATCCAAAAGGAAGATCCTGATAATGTTGATCGACTATGTGAAAGACTACAACGTGAGATTTCTCAAATGCGCCGTAGCGGTTAGCCCGCAATATGCATATATACATAGTTAAAAAGGATGCCCAGAAGAACAAAACAGAACCAAATGATGCGGCTATCAAGGGTACCATGGAGGATCCTGAGCTTGTCTCTGACGCTGAGCTTTCGGATTATTCAGACTTTGAGCCACCTACCGATTTAAGTGCGAATTAGGTGTTAATGTCTACACTTCGACAATATTAGGTCATGCATTAATATGTAATGTCTGTGTTAGAGTAAGTGTTTCCGTAATGAGTTTGTCAGATTGTCTGGCTAATATTTGTCTGTCTAACTGTTATGTTTATCTATGTATTGTGTGTTTAGTTCATGGTGTCCACAATGTATTGTTATCCAAGACTTATATCTGTACTACCTATGTATTTTTGTGGGAGACTTATGTGTTTTTTCCTCAAGGTTTTATGAATTACATTATCACCTTCTAACCCAAAACAAAAACAATAGGAAAAAAATTATTTAAATGAAAACGGCTTTAGTAAAGCCAAAACAAATTTTTGAATAACACATTCTAACCCAAAACAAAGACAAGGAAAAAAAATAAAAAATAAAAAACTTTACATGAAAACGGCTTTAGTAAAGCGAAAAGAAATTTATAAATTACATTATCACCTTCTAACCCAAAACAAAGACAACAGAAAAAAATTATTTAAATGAAAACGGCTTTAGTAAAGCCAAAACAAATTTCTGAATAACACATTCTAACCCAAAACAAAGACAAGAGAAAAAAATAAAAAAGAAAAAACTTTACATGAAAACAGCTTTAGTAAAGCGAAAAGAAATTTATGAATTACATTATCACCTTCTAACCAAAAACAAAGACAAAAGAAAAAATATATATATTTAAATGAAAACGGCTTTATTAAAGCCAAACAAATTACTGAATAACACCTTCTAACCCAAAACAAAGAAAAAATAAAATAATTTTTTTTTTACATCAAAACGGCTTTACTAAAGCTCAAAAAATTTATGAATTACATTATTACCTTCTAACCCAAAAAAAACACAAGGAAAAACAAAATAAATTTACTTTAGTCAAGCCAAAAAAAAATGCTGAATTATACATTCTAACCCGAAATAAAGACAAAAGAAAAGGAAAAAAAAATTAACATGAGAACGGTTTTAGTAAACAATTTTAACCCAAAAAATTATTCTGAAATACATTATCACCAAAACAATGACAACAGAAACAAAAAAAAAAAAACCAAAAAAAAAAAATTTCTTCTTCAGAGTTTAGTTAAATTGAAACTAAATTTTTTTTTGGCCAAAAAAGCGTGGTTCAGAATCGCGCTTTCAGAAGAAAAAAAATTTAGGCTAAAAGCGTGGTTCATAACCACGATTTCAGAAGAAATTTTTTTTGGTTAAAAGCGTGGTTCACAACCACGCTTTCAGAAGAAAAAAACATTTAACTTAAAAGCATGGTTAGGAACAGCGATTTCAGAAGAATTTTTTTTTTGGATAAAATCGTGGTTCAGAACAACGATTTCAGAAGAAAAAAAAATAATTAAAAGCGCCTTTTGTAACCGCGATTTCTTAATCAAAAGCGCGTTTTGTAACCACGATTTTAAGATTTTCTAAATTTCACGCGAGACAGATTTTAAGATTTTTCAAATTTCACGCGAGACAGGCGCATACACGTTGAAATCGTGGTTGCAAACCACGATTTAGCCTATTTTAAAAATTCTTTCAAAATTAGGCTTAGTTTGAAAATTAAATTAATATTTTGACTTATTTAAGAAAATATCCCCACTTTAACGCTATTAGTACTTATTTTTTTGGGAAAGTTACCAATAAATCCTAAATGTTGAGATTGTGTTCCATTTAGTCCTAATATATATTCTTATGATCCATTTGGTCCTTTGTATGGTAAAATTACGTAAATATCATTTTGTATTTTATGATTAACGCGTGAGTAAATTTGCATTATAATGGGCACGTGTCACGTTGATAGTGTTTGGTGGGTGTCACGAAACTCCAAAGTACACTAATGCCTTTTGTACTTCCTTACGTTTGGGAGGCTAAAGCACGTGACACACCCTCTCGACCCGCCCCGTTACACAAAACGGTGTTTTCAATACGTTATATGACATAAACCCATTTAAGCATTCTTGTGGAACCCTAATTTCTGTCTGTCAAATTTGTGCGATTATTGCGATCTGTGTGGAGACGATCTGAAGGAGGTGTTGGTATTTCTCAGTTGGAGGGGAACGATGTCTGCGAAAGGTACGTGTCACCAATGTTGTTGTGGTTTTCCGTTTCGTTATGGGTGTCGTTTCGTGGTGGGTTTGATGTTCGGAATCAGTTCATGTTGGGAGTGTTTTGTTTTATGTTTGTGAGTCGTTTTTAGGTTTGATTGGTTGATGTGTGTGGCGTGATGATTTTTCTGTACTGTTCCGCATCAGACGATTTGTGTGTTTGGGGAATGGAGGGATTTGGTGTTTGTGGGTTTCTGTTTTTTTGTGTTTTTATTTTTTTTTGGGTTTTTGTGAGTCGTTTACCGTGTGCGACGTTGTTTGCGGTGGTGTGGTTTTCCTTTTCGTTATGGGTCTCGTTCCGTGGTGGGTGTGATGTTCAGAATCAGTCGTCGTTGTGAGTGAGAATAATGGGGGGTTTGGGTGTTTGTGGGTTTGTTCTTGGTTATGAGTAGTTTTTGGGCTTGAATGATTGTGTGTGTGGTGTTTTGCTTTTTTTGTCATGTTCCGAAGCAGTCGATTTGTGTATTTGAAGAATGGAGGGTTTGGGTGTTTGTGGGTATGTTATGTTTGTGAGTCTTTTTTTGGTTTTTTGTGAGTCGCCTAGTGTGTGTGACGTTGTTGGTTTGGTTTGATTTTTTTTTTTTTTTTTGTGGTGTGATATTCTGTATCAGTCAGTTATATTGATTTGTGTGGGTTTGTTGACTTTCGTTGTTAGATGTTATACCCATGTGGTGATGATGATGGATGTTTTTTGTGATGTGACTTTCTTTGTTAAATTTTGCCAGTACTGTTTGTTGTTTGAATGGGTTGAACATGTAGCACAGGGTATTTCGTTCTTATGTGCCTGGGGTGGTTGAATTAGTTTGTGTGTGGGGTTTGTACATGTTTTTGTCACAGATCAAGCGTGTAAATGTGGTGATTGTATGTTTGTTACTGTGAGTTGCATTGTAGTTGTAGTTGTGATTTAGTTATATTGTTTAAGCTCTGTCGGTTGTGTTTTGTGATTGTAGGTGGGCACTGTTGTTGATTTTGTGTCTATGTTGGGTTGGTGTTTGGGTGTATGCAACGTAACTAATGCGGTTTTTTTGATAATGTAGATGGTGACGATAACAGAAGTCCGTGGACGCGGTCTTGTGAACGGAAGCGTGTTGAAGGTGTGTTCGGGGCAAATTCAAACAAGCTGGGTGTTAACATGCAGGGACGCGTACTGTTTAAGCAAGTGAAGACAAATCAGCAAGATGCTCGGCAGCCGGTTAGCAAAACAGTTGCAGGTCCGTCACGCGCTGCACCCACAAGGATTAACTTCCGCTCCAACATCGCTGGGATTGTGAAGCTGGTGACAACAACTCCTTTGAGGGCTGGGCACTTTGAACAGTTGAAGAGGACTCCTTTTTGGATCATGGTTGAGGCAATCCGAATTAACAAGCTGAATCACAAAGATTTCAGGAAGTATGACGATGCGATTTTGAAAATCATACGCATGTATGATGCACGGAGTGATTCATTTAACATTGGTAGTAATTCTGTGAAGATGTATAAGAGTGATCTTAGACTCCTCTTTGGGATTCAATGTGGTACGAAGCATATTGATCTGTCTCCTTGTCAAAGGCCGACGTCAGATTTCATTCAGTGGAGGAGTCAAAACACTGCGAGGATAACGTCGAAGCTTGTGAAGAGTTTGTTTGAAGAAGCCGTGGCCGGTCGAAGAAGGGTTGACGAGGAGGATGCAGCGAAGTTGTTGACATTGTATATGTGTGGGAAGATGTTTTTTGCTAATTCTGGGGAGACGATAAGCTGGGCGTTTGTTCGATACATCGATGATCTGAGGACTGTACGTTTATATGATTGGACTGGTGCAATCCTACAAATGTTGATGGGTTCAATCAAGGATTTTCATCAGACGCCGGAGAAGGTCACTGGGTGTGTTGTCGCGTTACTGGTATGTAAATTGTATTTTGTTTTGCAAATGTAGTAACTGTTTTATACTACGTATGTTGTTTAAGTAATGGTTGGTTAAACAGAATTTTGTTTTTTTTGGAAAGCAGTATTGGATTTGTGAACATTCGACGCTAGTGAAACCTGAAACGGAGAGCATGTTCCCAAGATTTATGAGATGGGACATTGGCGCGTTAGTCACGCGGATACGGGGTTTGGATTTATCAATACCTGGCAAATTCGAGGTGTAGTACCTGCGTACTTTTGTGTAATTTTTGTTTATAACTGTTATTGTACGAAGGGTGTGTTCATATTGTGCTGATTGGTTTGTGTTTTGTGTTGTATATTTGCCAGGTTCGTATTGAGAGAATGAAGTCGTTGGAGTATGAACGTGAGATTTTGGCAACAGACGAGCAAGAAGTTGGCCGCCGTGACGATGGTGTAAATGACGTGGTTATTGGTGCCCGTGATGGGATGCAACGTGTGACGCATGAGGTGGTGCATGCGGTTGGTGTGAAAGGGAAAGATGTTGGCAGCGTGGTACGTGATGCAGTGGACGAGGTGGGTGGTGTAACGGAATTGGAAAATGCTTTGAAATGTATGGCAGATATGGAATTGAAGAACAAGGCGTACGAGGGCACAATTTCAAAGCTGGAGGATGAAGTAGTTAGCTTGAAGAGTAAGATGGAAATGCAAGCCGTTAACATTGTTGGTGGGTTTGGTTGTGTTGTGAAGGTTAAGGATGACGAGATACGGAAACTTGAAAATGAGAACAAGGAATTGAGGAAAACAATTTCGATGTTAGAAGATCAGCTGGCTGACCAGCAAGTGCACACAGTTACGCAAGCTTATCGGATGAACACACCCACTGGATGTAGGGATGTTGGTGCAAGCCATTGCGATGGAGGTAGTGGGTTTGGTGTGACGGTTGTGCATGATGTTACGCCTATTCGGGTCGGGTTAAATGTTGGTGTCAGTGGTGAAAATGTTACCGTGCACACAGTCTCCGATTCTAGTCCGGTGCCAGACCGTAGCGTGGCTGATGTAAATTTGACGGACCTCGATGTGGAAGTGTTTCAGAATAAAGGGGAAGGTATACCGAATTCGTTTGTGCGTAACCTGAAGAACAAAGCTAGGAAAGAATTAAGGCTGGAAGATTATGACTACCAGATAGTTGGGGAGCACGAAAAGAGAACAGTGACATACGGTTGCAAGGCGATCGGCGCGGGAAAAGGCACTGTGACTGACGCAGTTGTTGATGTGGACACAGTTGGTGTGGCTGCTAGTAAATGGTCCGGGTTTGACCTGAACAATCGTTTTGGAGTATGGAAAATGATGACGTATGAGGAGAAGGAGAAAATTATGAAGGCTTACGAACGGAATGGCGACAGGTGTGTGCTGGTCTTTATGTAATTTGGTTACGTATGCGTCTTTTGTGTAATTTACTTTTGTTTTTTTGATGCTTAGGTTCTTTTGTTTTGTAGGGCTGTCATGTGGGCCAGTAGTGAAAGTGGTGTGGCTGTGTATTTTACGGACGTCAAGAGTCTTGTACGCGGAGAAAGTATATGTGGGAATGTGAGTTGTATTTTGAAGTTAGTTTGTCATGCATTGTGTTTGTGTTACGGGAAAGCGTAGATTATGTGTAGACATACTTGTTTGAGGTTATTGTTTTGGTTTCTATATGTAGGTTATTGATGCGTACGCTGAGACATTGGTGACAGAGCAGGCAAAAGTATGTGCTGATGATGTTTTAGCGGACAAGTCCTATTTCTTCAGCAGTATTTGCATGGTGAGTATGGTATTGTTCAGTTGTTGTATAATGACCAGTGCATTATGTACTAATATTAAATGTTTGTTTTGTAGAGTGTTTTCAAATCTGGCAACAACCAAGCAATAGAAAGTTATGTGCTGAAAAACTTTGGAGCATCGAAGGAATGTCGGTACATACATTTTCCCATATGCAACAACGCACACTGGACACTGGTGGTGTACGACGCAGAGGATGGAAGTTGGAAACATTTTAATCCAATGAGGCAACGTTCGGCTGGCAGGACTGACGTGCACTATAATGAAGCACTTGTACTGGTAAGGAAGACATTGTGTTTTTGTTTTGGGTGATGTAATGTGTGTAGTATTTATTTGAAGCTGTTTAATGTGGATCGTTTTCTGTGTGACAGAAGGAGCGTGTGTCATTTGTAATGAAGCGTTCCTTACGAGCAGATGGAATAGACGAGGTTAGCATTGCTGAGACTTTCAACCATCCTCTCGAGGCTGTTGAAGACTGCCCCCAGCAGAAAGCCGACTCGTAAGTGAACTCTGTTGTTTGTCTGTTTTGAGGCGAAAGTCATTGTGGAGTTTAAAGAGTATTTTATTATTTTGTTGTTTTCCCATTGCAGGCTGGATTGTGCGGTTATTGTTTGCGCCGTGATGAGGCAGTACGTGCACCATGTTGATGTAGCACGGTCATTGCAAGGTACAAATGGGATTGTGTTGAGAGCGAACATGGTAAAAGGATTTGTGAACGACATCAGCAGGGGTCTTAAACATTCCAACTGAATGTCAACTTTGAAGCACATATAAAAACGTACAGCGTACAGTTATATATTTTTGGTTTAGGCAGGGTTAGTTGCATGTTATTCGGGCACCTTTGGATAACAAACTGCGTTAAGTTATTTATTTTTGATTAGCTAGTGGTGTATGCATGGTTTGTGGGAACATTTGAAAACAATAGCGTACAGTGATATGTTTTGGATTAGCTATTGGTATGTGCATGGTGTTTTGTTTTTTTGTGATCGTACGTGAACAGTACTAAATTCGTAATAAATATGCTCAGGGGTTTATGGGAAATGTGTTGTATTTTTTTTTGTGAATTGTGATATATGCTTTAGTAATCTGGTTTTTGTGATTGGTGATATATGGTTTGATTAGCTAGTGGTGTATGACATGGTTTGATTAGGTGGTGAGAATGTTTGACATGTTTGTGTGGTGCATAGTTCAGTTGTGTTGTAAAAATGAACGTATCATTCTGTGTGCTTACACACCATTTGTGGGTTGGTTTTTGTTCAACGTGTGTGGTGGGTAGGTATATGTGTATGTTGTAGGTGTAGGGTGGTTATGTGGGTCTGTGTTATGAATAGTTTCGTGTTTGAATTGGTTCACAGTTTCATTATTCGTGTGTTGGTTTTGTGAAACGGACGTGGCGGTTGGGTGGATGTGTATGATATATGCTTTGGTAATCTGGTTTTTATGGAGTTGGTATGAAGTTTTTTTTGGTGGTTAGAATGTTTGACATGTTTGTGTGGTGCGTAGTTATGTGTGTATGTTGCAGGTATATGGTGGTCATGTGAGGCTGTGTTTTGAATATTTTTGAGTTTGAAATGGGTCAGTGTCTGTGAGACGTTGTTAAGACTTTGTTTTTAGTTTTGTGTAATTTGGTTTAAATGGGGTCACATTTCATGTCTGTGCCGTCAATGAGTGACATCGATGTAACCAAATTTGTAAAGTAAAAAGTATGATACATAGCACTTAATAACAACATATGTTTATTATGGGGCGCGATCCAAATGTTTTTGCCGATTTACATAAGCAAGTTGGGTACGTACTGAAATCAAAAATAATGTGTAATAGCAGCAAAGGTAACCAAAATGTTTATTAAGGGCAAGGAACCAAATTATTTGGCTGAATTTTGTAATGAAGAAATCATCTACTGAAAGTGATAATAATATGTAATACCAGTAACGACAGTATTACGGGATGTCTGGTGTGTTCTCACACACTTATTTGCATAGGGGTAAAAGTAAAATAACAATGTCGTACTTATGAATGAAAAACTTAACAAGAAATATTGGATGAAGTGACGGCTAAATGGGTTCTTTACATGTCTTCCTGTTGTGGTGGCCCATGCGTTGACAACGTCCGCATCTAATTTGCTGTGTTTCTTCACCTCTAGACAGAATTCGTTTTTTCTTCGGCCTTCCAGGAGGTCGTTTCACAACTGGTGGGTGTATGACGAAATCTTCGGTGTTGAGTGGAGGTTTCTCAACAGTTGGTATTGGGGTTATGCTTGATGAGTATGTGGATCGAAATTCGGACACATGGTAATACGGTTCAACCAATTCATACAGATCGCGTCCGCTGTTTCGGATTGCAACCATTGCGTGTTCACATGGTATTCGTTTTATCTGCCACTGAAAGCACGAACACGTCCGTCTGCAAACATCGACTAGTACTGATGGGTATGAGTGGACCTCGTACACATCCTCATTTGATTGGCTCACAAGCCATGCCCTGCCTTTGTTGTAAGCTTTGACCAAACGAGACTCGATTTTCGGACAAAGAACTCCAGGCCATGCGGCTGCCTTGCGTCGGCGTTTTGACATTTGGTCCATAATTTTTGTTCTGATGCTGTCAACCATCTTCGTGATGGGGAGGTGTCGCGCCTCACGAATCCATGAGTTGAATGATTCAGCGGCGTTGGAACACATTTCACCAAACCGGTCACCCCTACAGAAACGAAGATGAGTACGTGTAATAAGTAGTTACATGTAATTATGAAGAGTAAATGCAGTGAGCATAACAAATGTATGACATTAAGTTGATGGAATATATTAATGATTTGGTGCGTACCGAAAGTACGCATTTGCCCAATACGCCGGAGGCAAGTCTTTCAGAAAACCCGTTGCCACTTGTCTGCCCGATGCCTTGAAGCTTTCTAAGCTGGAGTTGAATGCTGTTATGGTTGGTGCGTAAGCGCATGCACGAAATTTACTTAGCAATCCGAATCGGTGCATCTTGTTGGTGTATCGCATCTTGTCTTGCAAGTTTCGTTGCAAATGTTGCAAGCAGAAAGCGTGGTGGGCAGATGGAAATTTGAGTGGAATTGATTCGAGTAGGCCGGTGTGTCGGTCTGAAATAAATGTGATCGTCCTGTCCGGTTTGACCACGTTTGCGAGGTGTTCCAGAAACCAAGCCCAGTTAGTTGTGTTCTCCGAGTCGACAATTGCAATTGCCAATGGGAATAAACCTGTGTGAATAGTTGACAATGGGTTAATCTGCTGGGTATGACGCAAAAACGTCATATTGTTAGTTAATTGGAAAAAATGAACAGCAACAGTGTGTGTGTGTGATAAGAGAAAGGCACAACCTTGATTGCCATCCTTTGCAGTAGCAGCTAGCAAGTTGCCTTTGAATTTCCCCTTCAAGAATGTACCGTCTAGGAATAATAAAGGGCGACAATTATTGAACCCATCGATACATGCTTTGAATGAAATGAAATATCGTACGAACCGGTGATTTTCGTCATCGTAATCGATGTTAATGTAACTACCCGGATTGTTTTCCATAACAGCATTACTATACCACCGTAATTGATCGAACGAAATGGAATGTGCACCGAACATCTCGCCCCTTGCTTTTTCAACTCCCAACCATGCTACTCGGTAGCTTATCTCTAATCCGTAATCTTTTTTCAAGTCGTAAACAACATCGGATGGTCGGGTTAGCGGTTTGTCACGTACTCGCTCGGAGATAACATCGGACACTAAATCTGACCCTGCCCTCGGGTTTTTTGGTGTCCGAACAGCAACACCGCAAATGTGCTCCGCGTTCCATTTACGAATGTAAAAAAACTCATCAGCATGAAGGACTCTTGCATGTATAGACCACATACATCCTGTTGATTCCCTCATCGCGCAAACGGCTGTAATCCGAACAGAGTCGTTCTTTAGATACTTGAACCGGAACCCACATTCAACTGCATACTTGCGAAGAACGTTACGGAATTCAGCAGCTCCGCCTTCAAAACTTTGACCCACATGTGTGATACCATTCGCCCATTCAGCAGACATGTAAACTTTGTCAGCATGAGGACAGAAATTGGGGAGTAAATCATCTTGTTCATCAGCATCGTCCGACTCATATACTTCCCTTGGTCTACTGAATGTACCATTTGAACTTTGCATGCATCGAGTTTCAATTACAATGTCAATATGTCCTAAACGAAAAGACCGTGCAAGGGATACCATGTTTTCCATATCGATATCATTTTGTAATTTGAAATTGTTGTATCCCGGAATCTTGAAAAATAAACACACATCATCATCTGTGAGGCCATCAAAATTTTGGTGGACATAATTAACCAAATCATCAAATCGAAATGGAAATTGCAACTTCATGACCGCGTTCGTGTTACGGTAACAACACACCAACATGACATGCGCGTCCATCCCTGGAATATGCAAACTATGTCACAGAAGTGTTTCATATGAAAGGCCAGCCATGTTCACGCCGATGTTTAAGAAAATCATCAATGTTCACATGACCATAAAATGTAGGAACATCGATATTGTTATAAACATTATTTGAAACAGCAGCAAACAATGAATAAGCTATACGCACAACGCGTGTGGGAAGAAGATCAACACGACACATACCAATACGTGCAACACGCGGTCAATAATGTTGATTGTTTCAACTAACAGTGACTGTATCGCCATCGCCGGGTGCATACGAAATATGTGTAAACAACCCACCCACACCCCCATGAATAAAAACAAGAACCCAGCCGTGTGTGTCAAATGAACATTTAAAAACACACATACTACATTACACAATAAGGCAGTGCTAATAATGTTGAGTGATTCAGATTACAGTGAATGCATCGCAATATGACGTTGCATATGAATATGTGTGAACAACCCCCCCAACACCCCGTTCCTTGCCCAGAAACCCAGCAATGTGTGACAAATGAACATCAAATCAGCAATGGATCAGCACATCATTAGTGTGCAAATCGCATGGTGTGTGATCTGAATACCCAGTGGAACATATTCAATACGAATGTGCCCAGAACCAACACACAGATAGTCAGATAGACACAGAACTGATACGAAAACGGGGATGAAAAAGAAACAGAACTATACCTGCAACACACGAGTCTTCTATGTCGGCAAAACTGAAACCACAATCTGTGCACAGACACACCAATGAGCATAACACACCGTCACATCAGCCACCAAAACCCTAACACAATGGAAAGGAATATATTGCACTTCCATATAGAGAAGAAGCCCACCGAAAATTAAAAACAAAAAACCCACGTGAAAAGGGTATAACTGACCAATACATATTAGCAAAAAAGGAAAAAAGGATCAATCAGACTATATTCTCTCACTGATAGGATCAATCAGAGCAACAGACACAAAGATGGGATCAAATGGTGTAACTGTTTGTGGGATGAGATTTATTGGTAAATATCCCTATTTTTTTTTTTAATGGTCTCCCTCATTTTTCTTTACATTTATGCTATGTACCCTCCCACGTAATATGATTTATTGTTTCCCATAAAAGCTAAAGTCTAACCCTAATTCATTCACGCCACTCTGTCTCTAACACACTCATCTCTCTCGGTGCTCGTTCTCTCTTCTCTTTCTCATCTCAGACTGAGTTATCTCTCTCGGTACTGCCTCTCACACTCTCATCCGTCTCAGATCAGATCGGTGAGCTTCTTTTCTCTCTCTCTCTCTCTCTCTCTCTCTCTCTCTCTCGGTGACACTGTTTTTCTGTTTCTGAAATGGCTGTGGGTGTGTAAGAGTTTTTATTTATTTATTTTTTTTCTGTTTTTATCTTAAATGGGTGTGTGTATATATATATATTTTTTCTGTTTTTATTTTTTTCTGAAACAGTGATTTCTGTATACAAGGAGAGAAACAGTGTATCTTAAATGGGTGTGTGTATATTATATGATTTCTGTTATTATTTTTTTCTTTGGTTTCTGTGGTGTGGATAATTTTTTTTTCTTTGATTTCTGGTATGATTTCCGTGGTATGGAGAGAAACAGTGTATATTTTTTTGTTTGATTTCTGGTATGATTTCTGTTCAATAATAGTATTAATCCTATTTTTTTTTGATGTGTTTCTTTTTCTTGTTTGATAGATGTCAAGTACTGGAGAGACAAATGATGTCATCTACCTCTCTCAGTCTGAGCCAGAGTATGATCCTCAGCCTGAAATTCCTTCTGGTTCAAAGGTATATGCCCCCCCCCCCCCCCCCCCCCCAAAAACCAGTTTATCTCTCTTTGTTTGCTTAGAATTTGTGGAAAGGGAAATGTCTACTACTGCTGAATTTGTTTGTTGTTGTCTACTACTGTCACTGTTTGTTTGCTTGGAATTTTGTTACATAAGACGACATTTTGGAGAATTGGTGATACTGTTTTAATGGGTTTTTGTTATTTTATATGTTGTGTTTTTGTTGATCAGTTCACACATGATGCTGTTTGCTTTTGTTTCCTTTAAACGTTCTATATATTTTTTTGTTATTTAATTATGTGGACCATTTTGTTATTTAATTATGTGAACCCGTGGTCCTAAACCGATTCAAGCTATGTTTAAACGGATTGGTTCCATGATTTAAACGGATTGGATTGGTTCTAATTTCTCAAGAACCGTAGATAACGGATTGGTCCTAGTTTTACCCAATCCGGACCAAACAGAAGCCAAAGTGGCATAGATTGGTCTTTTTCCCAGGAGAATTATTGAGGGATTATGTTCCTAGGAGATAACCGAGACAAAAGTAGCATTAGCAGAGTTAGCATATCTATACTTATATTCATGTATGGTCATCTTATAGCGTATAGTATCTCTATTTAGTATAGCCATTAAAGCGTTTACTTTCTAACAATGGTGAAATATCTTGTTATCTGTTGTTGTATTAGGCAAGTTTCATCGCCAAGGAATGAAAGATCATTAACCACCTCCCTTTGGGCCAATTTCGATGACCCGAATCATTTAATTTTTAGGGTACATTTAGGGCTGGTTTGGCAAGTTTTAAAAAAGTCAAAAAGTCACATTAACTTATTTAAGTCACATCACTTCTCTAACATATCATTTCAAACCCAACCCAACCCAACCCAACCCAAATCCAACATATATTTCATAAAAAGTCAAAAAGTGCACTTATTTAGATCATCCCAAACAACCCCTTAGTATAATATGCGTGTAAAAGAAATCAAGTTGATTGGACATCGATAGTCCTTTCATCAAATTACATTCGTATCTAAAAAAATAAATGGTAAATGTGAATTTAAGTGTAAAATTGAATACAAATGTCATTCCATAAAGGGATAATGATGTCCGATCAACTTGATTTTTTATAGGTATATTCCACTTGATGTACTCTAAAAATTGAACGGTTCGGATTATCAAAATAGGTCCCAAATTGGGCCCAAACGGTTGCATAACAGTGGTTGCTATGCCTTCCGAAAAATATCTCCATTATGTATAAATACTACAGTTTTAGGAGCCCAAATGCGTAAATAATTATTTTAATCTCCAAAATATTGACAAAATAATTAAACCCAATATTTTAACATTAAAGAAATTATCTACTGGGCGTATCTCTCAAATCTCAAATTGAAATGGAAGACCATTCTTGCAAACCGATAAACTAATTCGTGTAGAAAAATTAAACAATTAGCATTATAATTATGCATAAATAAAATTATCTGGGACTTGATTATATTAAATTAAAATTTGAATTGGCTTGATCCTTACAATTGAAAACCTCAATCAACTGTACCGATTGCTACAACTCAGCCCATTCATCTCAGCAAAAATCTAAATGGTATCTCATTGCTTTGAATATATATATATATATAATTAGAAGTATTTGACACACTATTTATGTGAAACAGCTGCTCGAGGCAGTTACCGATACCCGGTTTCATCTACATTAATTATCCTGTTATCTTTATAATATTTAATAGAGAATAGATAGATAATGTTCCTAGCTTTATTTGGGCCCAAAAATACCATCACAAATTAGAAGCCCAGAAGCCCCACTGTCATATATCATTCACAAAAATAATGGGCCACCAACGGAAAAGCATAAGCACCCAAAAACTTGTCCCTTTGACCTCTACTGGGCCTAGCAAGCAACTGCCCAGTCCATTGACCAAAAATAAAATAAATAAAAATAAAAATAAAAATTCACTACATGATCAAGTTGAACACAATTGTGAAAGGCGCGCACACTTCTCTGTCCCTCGCCTACACATGCGATGAAATTGAAAACAGAGCATAGAAAAAGGTTTGTAATCTCAATGGATGGGTCATCCACGTATTAGTTGGACAAGAAATTGAGAAAATAATTACAACATGTCTGCTAGTACTATAGTAGTAAATACTTTTAAGATTACAATATGTGGATGACCCATGTTTCTAATAATTTTCTCACTTCCTTGTCCAACCAATACGCCCATCCATTGAGATTACAAACCTTTTTCTACCGCACTTAGAAACCTTGTTCCAGCCCCTGCAGGCTCTTTAGCCGCACAAAACTAAACTTCTTAATAAGTGTTCCCTTTCTCTTATTTTGTTTGTTCTTTTTTTAGAATTGTGCCTTTTTTCGAATCAAGAAAAAACTATTCTTTTGATTGTGCAAAATATATATATATATATTCACAAAAATGACCTTTTTTCTTGATCTGAATAAAGGCACAATTTTCAAAAAAGGACAAACAAAATGCAACGGAGAGTGTATTTATTATTATTTTTAATTTAATAATAATATAATTATTTTTCTAATTAGGTTAGATTTTAAGATTTCTTTTTATTATAAATACACATAGACTTATTATTTAGGTTATTCATTTAAACATAAATAAAGAAGAGTTTACGAGGTTGGGTGGTTGCAGTTTAGAGGGGAAGAGTAATGGAGAGGGAAGAGGCAGTGGGGCCAGAGGGGGTATTGGGTGTTCGATTGTGGTGTGAAGTAATGAGATGGGTGTGTTTGGTTACAATGATATCAAGGGCACTTTTGGCATTTAAACAGCAAAATTACTTTCGTCATTGTATTTTGTTCGTATATTTAATGGAGACAATATGGGGGTTGCATATTGCATATTGACCAAAACCTTTCATTGGATTCAAAAAGAGTCTCACATTACATTTACACTTTTTTCGTCATCTCATTCAAGACAAAAAGACTTGCTTCTAAAAATTATTTTGATTATGAAGGTTAGAGATATTGGTATGACTTTTAGATAAAAAATTATTGTATTAGAAAATAAAAACTGGTATTAAAAAATAAAAAAACTGTACAAAAATTTATGTAGGGCCCCAATTAGATTTTTCGCCTTGGGGGTCTCAAATAAGTTTGAGTCGCCTTTGCCCTCAGGTATATGTCACACCATGAATATTCCCTTAGATGCAAACTATTTGAGTATTATAAATTAGTTGGTGTGATGTACCTCTGATTTGAGATTGTGTTTTATGTGTTAAGTTCATGTAAATTGGACCAAATACTATGTACCATGTTCTTGTAGGGAGAAGACTACAGTAGCGGACCTGAAGTCCCAAATTGAAATTGGAATGAAGTTGAGGGAATCCTTGATGAGTGGGTAAAAGAATAGATCACATGGTTGATGAAGGAAAAATTGCTTCTTGAGGTTTGAGAAACGAGCTTGCTAATGTGAATGAGTACTCCTAAGTTCTGCACCTGCAACTCGAGGTACCTGCCTGATTGTGTTGTTGACCAGAGGGCACTCTGTTGCTCAACCAAAATGGTCAACAATGCTCTAATGATCATAACTAAAAACCTCATGTCTTGATCCTTGGATGTGTAGCCTTTATATAGGAATGCCATCCTGCTTCTAAATGTTTCCGTTTCCATTTAGGAATACACTTGCCCAGCAAGTATTCCCTATCCAAGATACTTTTCTAATTAGATTGTGGCGACTCAGAGGTTGCTATCAACCACGAGGACACCACTGTGGTTTTTTTTTCCTTCCCCCTTTTCATAAACTAACTTTATTTTAGCCCACTAATGTGAGAGCATATCACCTCGGCTGGATTACTTTATGCCCACCACTGTGAGCATTGTTCTCGGCTGTGTCCCAGACCTCAAGTCACTTAGCTTATGTGAGTACTTCACTCTAAAAGCTATTATGAATACCTTGAGCGAACCTTGTTTGTGGTCCTTCTAATCTCGGCTAGACTTTTTATCAGCTTCTTGCCTTTGCAAGGGACATTTCTTTAATACATTCAAGTTGACAACAACCTGCCCTCACACCACTTGAGCCCTGGAAGTGCACCCAAACATGTGTTCTTTCCCGAACTGGGCTTTTTCTTCTCACCTATCTCGACTGAGAATACCATTACTTTGGGGCCTTGCCCCAAGACAACAATTTACACAAACAATTGCCTTCCAAATTATCGAGCCTATATGCTCCAACTTCTGTAATCGTCGTTACTCTATATTCTCATTGCTCTCATGCTGCGGCTTTTCTCTTTTTACAATGGATTTCAGTGAACTTGACCTTAGATATGGCAATCTTGGGTATTCTTCTAGTGAGTATTGCTCGGTTGAGCTTTGCTCTTCTTGAGCATGGAGACTTACCTTCTCGAGCTTCACCACCTATCCAGTGAGGACCTTGAGGGCACGGTTGTGGTGCGGCACTTCTTGCATCTGTGATAGCTACTTTCCATTCTTAGCCCCATTGGCCTTCACTTGTGAATTTGTTCCACGTTGTGACCGATTCTATTGTCCTTCGTGTCCTCTTCGCCTATGCCTTTGTGTTGAGCTTTGGTACATCTTGTCCTCGTTTCTCACAAATGGCGCCAAATTGTGGGTGAAAATTGGACCACATGGTTGATGATGTGAACTAATACTCTTGAGCTCTACATCTGCAAAATTGAGGTGAGCACTTGTTCGATCTTTTCGTCGGCTAGAGGACACTTGGATGCTTAAGTCAACAACTCCTCGAAGAACACCAAAATACTCAAGATTGCTCTGATGCTCTTAACTAGAAACTCATACCTCGATGCTTGGGGGTGTAGCCTTTATATAGGAGTGTCATTCCACTTTTACAAATTTTCTTTTCCATCTAGGAATACACTTGCCTAGCAAGGACACCTTCTTAAGTAGATTAGGTTCTACTTCTTAAGGTAACATTTCCTTATCCAATTAGTTGGTTCCTTCTCACACTAAGATTACACATCTAGGTATCATTTTTTGTCTAGGCTTTGACCACTGCCCTGACCTGTGTGGTTCGTGTTTCGCCACCTGGTATCTCTATCAGAGGTCATGGTGCATCATCCAACCTTGAACCCACTTGGTCCTGCTCAAAAAATCCATCCCCACATTTTATAGAAGAAAGGCTTTCTCAAAATTTTGCTTTAACTGGCCTAGTTGTTAAATTTTTATTTAATTAAGGCAAGAGGGTTGAAACATCCCACATTTTATAGAAGAAAGGCCTTCTCAAAATTTTGCTTTAACTGGCCTAGTAGTTAAATTTTTATTTAATCAAGGCAAGTGGGTTGAAACATTACAATTTTTACACTTTGTATGATTTCATTCATTTTAAAATCATTTTCCGACTTTCTTGGTGTGTTGTTTTGGTTAGCATGGACGTGTTTTGGCCAATGATCAAATTTCGTTTTTGGTGTGTTGTTTTGGTTAGCATGGACTTGTTTTGGAAACAACAGATGAAATGAGAAACGAATTTGGAAACATATGGAAATATTTAGAAACACAAACTAAAACCTGTCGAGGTCTGTGCATATCTTTACATAAGGGCCACAACTAGGCAATCCTGAAGTAAATGCTATCCAAGAATTGTTATACAATCTGGATATATAAGAAGGGGCATAATTCAGGATTGCATAGTTGTAACAAAGAAATATTTTTAAGTGATTAAACATGCTTGTTTATCTTCTCCTCTCTCTCCTTTCCTACTTCCTAATAAATTTAAGAATTTTCTTTGTTTTTAAATGCCTTTCTATTAACAAAATGCGGCAAATAGAGATAATTATTGTTGGATATTCATAGTAGGTGGTGAAAGGACTCATTGTTTCATTGCCTATCAATGGAAACACAGGAATTTCGGTATTGCACTAGTTTTTTGTGTTGGTTTCTAGGAAAAGGAGCCGTTTCAACCACTTGATGGAAAGAACACAAAGTTTTGTTCTGTGCTTGTGTCTGATTTTCAAAATGTTTATGAGAAAATGTCATCAGTTAAGATTTCTCTGGGAGCTGTAACAAAGATTTCAAAAATGCTAGACAGTTATGTGATTTTGCAGCTCCATCGCCTGCACCTCGTTAATGTTTTTCATGGTGAATGGTTTTTGGGTTCGTATTGGGGAGTTGTGTTGAGATTTATTTTGCAAATTGTAAGGCCTATATATATATATATTTTGAAGTTTTTGTGTGTTCTTATGGCTTTGCATTTTTGGTTGTGGTATGTGTTTTTGTTCTAGACTCTTGGTATGATATAATGAAGTTTTGTTAAGTGATAGGTTAGGTTATTTATCATAAAAGAATATAAATATATTTTTGGTTGGTGGCAGTTACACACTGGGAGATCCAGAGGTCGAAGAATAGAGCAGCAGTACTCAAAACATGTACATTGTGAACTGAAAGAGGTTGAAGTACACGGTTTCTTGGGGAGATCGAATGAGATGGAGCTTGCTATTTATTTGCTTAAGAATGCCGTCTCACTCGAGCGAATGATGCTGAACACCCAAAAGAGATTGTACCATGGAGGTGGAAAGTGGACGAGCTCCCGGTGCCCATGGTTTGAATGGCAGAGAAAGAAGGCCTGTGCCTATGATTTGCTCCAAAAAGAAAAAGTCAATTCACATACAGAACTACTTTTCTTATGACATATTTGTGCTACAAAAACTATTTAGCTAGAATGCATGTTTTGTAAAACATAATTTATAGTTTTTCTTTAAAATTTTAGTTTGTAACTATTTATTAGTGTAGACATGAATATGTGGATGTAATTTATTGGTTAAAATGTTTTTACTAATATTGTCATTTCACAGTTAGGGATGCACCTTGAGCAGACTCAACTCAAGTCTAGTTTGATTAATTTTATTTCCACTTCTAAGGGGGAAAATTTTTTTTTATTGGATTTTGAACAACTCGGGCGAATTGAACTCAGGCAGCATGGTGTACTACTTACATTTCATTCTTTTTATTTTTTTTTATTCATTTTGAGTGTTTTCATGAACAACGAAAAGTTGCAAAAAATAAAAAAATAAAATAAAGTTCATTTAATGTGTTTTGTTTCAGTTTTTTAAAATTTGAGTATTTTGTTTTTCGTGTTTTTTGTTTTTAGTATATATTTTTTAAATTTTAAGCAATTTTTTTTATAGATGCATCTTACTTAGATATATTTAAATAGTAAAATATTTGTAAAAAAATATTTTAAAAAATTAATAAATACACATAAACATGAAAAATGTATTGAATTTTTGTATTTTTGTATTTGTATTTTTTGGTATTTAGTGCATTTAAAAATTTTTTTTTTATAAATATTATACTTTTTAAGTTTGTTAATATTAGGTGTGTTTAAAAATTAAAAAAAAAAAAACTTAAAATATTAAAAAAATTAATTGAAAACATTCAAATAAGAAAAATAAAAAAAGTTGAATTTTCTAAAAATTATTTTTTGAAAATCAGAATCGAACAAGTTTATTGTTTTCATATTTGTGCAAAAAAATTTGTTGAGAATAATTTTTTGGTATCTTTTAAAAATAAAATGGCCAAACAATAATTTTTTCAATAAGGCTCTGTTTGGTTTGGCATAAAATATTTTACACATAATTTTCATGAACTTTGAAAATAACATTCCACTGATTTTAGAGTAATAATATTTCAGTGATTAAGTGATGAAGTTATAAAATGAAATTTAAATTACTCAAACAAAACATACTAGAAGCAACGGGAACTGCCAAGCCTCAACATCCTACAAATACTCCAATCTAAATGGATACAGCTAAAGCAAAGTATTCACTCCATACCCCCCTTAAGTTGATATAGCTCATTTTTTCTCAAAAATTTCAAACCAAATACTTCAAAAGTTATTGTTCTTGGCCATAATGCCTTACCTAGCATTTCATGTTTTACTAAATAATGGAAAGCTAAGCAAAGAAAAACCTCATCAAAACTTTCTTTGTTATTTCATCATGCCTACTAGTTGCATTCACTACTTGTCTAACGCTTTTCTAAAATTGTTGTGATATTTGACTCATCATTAGTGTCACAACTTCACTTGTGATGTTGTCTTGACTGGGATGAAGTAACAATTGAGGATTCATAATTGTTTTTAACCTATTTGTATTTGTATTTTGATATACGTCTTTAATGTCATCATTCAAATGTATTCTTTCATACTCCAGTCTAGAGTCCAAATCTATATGAACAATTGATTTTGCAAAATTGCCTCTTTGCTTGATCCTTGCCAAACACTATAGCCATCTCACCGTACATCTTAATTTTCTTGTTAGGATACTTCGTATGAGATGGACGTGTAAGTTTTCAAATAATAGGAATTATATAAAAAGGAAAAAAAAAATATAGATTCAAATAATAGTGATCTAAGAATCACACTGAACATATTCTAAGTAGGTTTTTGGGCTCGCTGTTACCATCATCATGTTGTTATCCCATCCAAATCCGCTTCTACCTCGAAGTTGATCTATAACAATTCATGTACTTTTACTGTTCTAAGATGATGTTGGACGTGATAAGCTGAGTATTGCACTTCATATTTCTCTAATATGACATTTGACACTCGAGTGAATGAATTCATCCTAAGAGTGTAATTAGGTCTTTTTTTTCATTTTTCACCTCATCTGCAAGAACTTCGAACAACATTCACTCCACCCATTGATTTTGTCCACCTAAATTGTTTGCTCTTGCCTTCAACTTTTTTTCTTCTCATTTTTGCCAATGTACCACTTTGCATGATTAAATTCCAAGCATCAAGAAAAAATAACCCAAGACACCAATGTTAACAGAAATACACTGACATCATCCAAAACTAGTAAAGTAGTAATGTATACAGTCAAAGAAATGTGTTGTAGCTCCAAACATGACATGTAATTCTCCTTGCTTTGATACATTCATTTAACAAAACAGAGCATGCTATCTTCAAAATAGAGAAAAACTAATTGCAACCACCACAATTGTTACTAACATTGCTAATGCTAATAACACTAATGCTGCAATCTGTCATAAGAAACAAAATGGTCTAGAAAGCACCACTACATGCTGCATTCACTTGCAAAAAACCTGAGTATACAGTCCATTAGCTAATCCAAAAGAGTTTCATCCAACAATCCAAGAGTTTCATCCAAAAGAGTTCTATCCAAGTGCAAAGTTGAGTGCGCCAAAAGCATCCACCAAATCAACCGTAGTTGTCCTCAAGTACTCATGCCCTAGGGCAGCTTCTGCTGTAGTCCTCCTCTCTGGGTCCAAGGATAGAAGTCCCTGAAACACACTCAAATTTAATTGCATTATGAAACCATAAATATCAAATAGAATATTTGTATCCATTTATTACTTTTAATTTAATTAATTTTTAAAAACTAATTCAATTAAATTTGTATAAACTAATAAACTCAGTTCTCCAACGTACCGGAAGTAGATCAAGTCCAGCAGGTTCAAGGTCTTTCAAAACAGCACCAAGATCCTGCAGAGGAAGCAACATGTTTCATAAAATGTCCAGGTGCATGAATACATCGATATAAAATTAATTCAACCAAATTCTAAAAATAATTTACCATAGGAGGTGACTGGATCATGTCATGAGGAAAACCAGGTAGGGAAGTTACTCCTGGCCAGCTATCGACATTGGGAGTGCCCAACAAACTTAATTGCCAAAACACGTAGAAAACAAATCAGTCCCAAACAATACACACAAAGCGAATCAAAAAGGTAATTGTAAGCTACATAATCACATTAATGGAAGTTATAAACCTGAAAATTTCTCGCAGAACATCAATTTCAGACAGGCCATTGAACAAAGGCTCCTTCATTACCATCTCAGCAAATATACATCCCACAGACCACATATCAACAGCAGCAGAGTAATCCTCGGAACTCATTAAAATTTCTGGTGCTCGGTAATTAAGGGTTGCCAACTAGAAGGAGAAAAATCAGAATTATGATACAACTTGCAACAGTTTATTCATGGAAGAGGTGTACTTTGCCCATGTAAACAGCACTTAAATACAATTTGAGTACAAGTTTATACCTTAGGAGTAAGCATCAGGTCAGGGGAAACAAATCCCCTAGCACGTCCAAAATCCGCAATCTTCAGCGTATTTGAACGTGTATCAATTAGGAGATTATCGGGCTTTAGAGCGCGGTGCAGAACTCCGTTGGAGTGGCAGTAAGCTGTCACAAAGAATCTGCTTCAGAAATTTCTGCATAACAAAAGTTACAATTTAGTGGTTGCATGCATGTTAAGGAAACAAAAATAAAAAAGAGCGACAAGAATATAAATCACTTAGGACATGGTATTGCAGCAGAACTCTATAAATCGATGAACTAAACTTTCAACAAGATAATTTCTTGTTTCATTTACTCAATTTTCAAATAACCAAATACTAGGACAAAATGTTGAGAATTTTACAAATTAGAACAGACAAGTGGAAAAATCTTAAAACTTATTCAAATGCAACATTTTATAAGGATAATTTTCCCCCAGATTGCAGCATCATTTTGACATGAGAATCGTGGCCTCATTTTTTACACAATTTTTCCTCAGATTGCACCATAATTTTTCACAGCAATCATATAAGTGAACATTATAGAAATATGTCAGCAAGACTACAAATTTATAAAAAATAGCATCTTTCTCACTTTGATAACAGCTGGATATTTTTCATCATGCCAAGACATGTGCACCCTCAAATCCATAGCAACGTGCTCCAAAACCATATAAAAAAACCCCTTTTCGACGAAAACACGCTCCAACCTATCACCCAAAACAGCAAAGGTTGTTAAGCAGTGCATACTAATATGATTACTATTAAGGGGTTATGTCATAGAGTGTTAAAAAAATGTCATGCTTACCTCACGATATTTTGGTGATGTAAATCAAACAGCAATGAAGCTTCACGGATAGCACTGTGAGGTATCTCATCATCAGGCAAAAAGATCTTCTTCAATGCCATTTTTTTGTTGGTCAACCTGTCAATGGCCATCAAAACAATGGCTTGATTTCCCGGCAGAGATTCGTCAAAAATGTCATACTGCCAAGTTCAACAACCAACTCAAGAATAAGTCCAACAGAAATTCATAGAATGTCAAACAACTAGAACAAAATGAGTATACGTACCCTATCCATCTTCAGATGCAATCTTCAGAAACACAAGAAAAATCTAACTAGAAAGGAAAAGCAATCAGAAAAGAGGAAAATATTTGAAAGAAAGAAAACAAGTAAGGCAACACACATTCATGTCTACAAAATAGTCAAAAACAAAATTTACTTTGTTCATGATAATTCACAAATTATCCAACTGACGATAGGGAAGGGGGGGAGGGGTGATAAAATGAGTGTTCGAAGAGCAATGCAATATATCATAATAAGTCAATTAAGAAGAATTACAAAAGAAAGAACAAGCAAAATACAATCACAGGCTCAACATCACCTAGAAAAACCCACAGTTGAAATGCATATATTTGATATTAAGTTTCTTAGGGCACTCTTTGGTATTTGAGTCAGCCAAAGTAACATTTAATACATGTTTAGCCTGAATGATACAAATTTTTAGAGAGCGAGAGAAACAAAATATGAAAACTTATGGAGAAGGGGAGCAGGGTGACTGGCTTTGCCTCTTTTGTGACCCAACATAAAATTAAGAATCCTTACTAAGGATCAATGATTAAAACAAGAAAGCCTTAGGCAAGGCATTCTAGATTCAAACCTTGGTGAGGCAAATCATGAACCTCAAGGTCTTGAAGCATAAGCTTTACAGTTTTTGCAATTTTATATTTACAAAACATGTAATATATATTTAAAATTAGTATAAATAAGTCCAAGAAAAAAGGTGCCTAAGAGTAGATAAATTGACTAAAATAAATTTCGAGGGCAACCCAAGTCCATTAATATGGTTCCAAGGTTTTAAAAACCAGACTGGACTGGCCGGTTGAATTGGTGACCAGACCTAGTTCCGATCCGGATGACCCTCCAACGAATGTTTCTATGAAGCCCTGACACTCTAAAACATGTGCCGTAGGACACGAGAACACAACAAGGACACGTTAATTAGCTTTTTTAAGAGACACACCAACTAGTTTTTTAATTAATAGATTATTGATAAAAAATAACTAAATAAACGACAAGCTAAGAAGCATGGACACAAACACGCTGACACAATAATTATCAAAAAACGCATGACATAACACGTGGAGAACACACAAAATATATAGTTTTATGTATTTATTATATGTCATATATATATGATATTGAAACACAATAAAAATGCAACTTAATACTAATTTTTTTAGATGTACATTATTTTTGTTTTATCTTTGTACCCTAGATAATTTTGTGTATGTAACTCATGGACGTGTGTATCCCCCAAGTGTCTGAAGAGTGTCCAATTCTAAAAAAAAAAAATTAAAAAATAATAGGACATTTGAATGAGTGTCCGACACGTGTCGGGAAGTGTTTGAAAAGTGTTGGTGTCCAACGCGGACATGCCACCTTAGAAGTGTCCGTGTTTTATTGTAACAACCCTCACTTCAACTTAGTCATACTTGCATACATTTATGTATGATCTTATTTTGTTATGTTGCATTTGCAAATCTTGTCTTGTTTTGCTTGAGTGTTGCTTGCATGCTTTGTTCTTGCCTGGTGTGTTACCGAGGTCATCCTAAGCCTAGTCACCTTTGAACCCTTTTACACTTAGAACTATCTTGGAACCACTTTGGTTGACCTCCATCTTCACCCTGGCATATTGGCCGAGATGTCACTACCTAGGTCGAGGTGTGCAGCACCAAGGCCGAGATGTGTATTATCTAGGCCGAGATGTTTATCCTTGCACCTAAGTGATTTTTGTTCCTGGATTGGTATGACCTAGACCGAGGTGTGGCACATCTAGGCCAAGGTGTGGCGCAGCTTAGTCAAGTGTTGTCCTTCCAAGCCGATGTCATTGTTACCCTACTTGCCGAAGCTTTGTCCTTAGCCGAGATCATCACTTGCCGGAGTGCTCTTGCCGTCTAGCTTGTTGAACACACTTTGTCATAGTCTTGTCTATTCAATCAGTCACCTTTTTGAGGAGAACCAATCAGCCGATGCCACGTGTCCCAGCAGAGGGTTAAGTCAGTGACTGTCGAGAAAACATATCATTTTTGCTGAAAATTTGATTATTATCGCCTTCATATTAGTCAATATTCTAGGATCTGTTAATGTATATAATATGATAGTGGTGCTGGTGGCAGATAGTGGTATATAATAAGATAGTGGCATGTATATAATATGATAGTGAAGCTGGTGGCAGATAGTGGCATGTATATAATATGATAGTGGTAGATAGTGGTAATATATAATATGTAAGTGGCATATAATGGGTTATAATGATGTTTGTAATATCTCCTATATAAGGAGTGTCATTTGGTCTTGTAAAATAAGAAGTTTTGAATATAACAGAAATATATTCCTTCTTCCTCATATTTTCTGAGTTGGTATCAGAGCAACAAAAATACAGCAGCCCTAAAACCGTCATAGCCATGTCGGAAGTCACGTCCGAAACCACTTCAACCCCTGCCGCTGCCATTCCGGTGAAAACGTCCAACTCTCACTCTATCCAAATCACCACCATCCGCTTAAATGGTGATAATTTTCTCCGCTGGTCACAATCTGTCCGGATGTATATCCGTGGGCAAGGAAAGATCGGTTACATCACTGGTGACAAGAAGGCTCCTGCTGTTAATGATCCGCTGTTCGACAGTGGGACGCTGAAAACTCCATGGTTATGACATGGTTGGTCAATTCCATGGAGGAGGATATAAGCTCTAATTACATGTGCTATACTACTGCACAAGAGTTGTGGGATAATGTTAGTCAGATGTATTCTGACCTAGGAAATCAATCTCAAGTTTTCGAATTGACTTTGAAGTTGGGAGAGATTCGTCAAGGAGATGATTCCGTCACCAAATATTTCAATTCGTTGAAAAGGTTGTGGCAGGATCTTGACATCTTCAACACATACGAATGGAAATCGGTTGACGACTGCAACCACCACAAGAAAACTGTGGAAGACAGCCGTATTTACAAGTTTCTTGCCGGCCTCAACATTGAATTCGATGAAGTGCGAGGAAGAATTATTGGCAGACCTCCTCTCCCATCCATTGGCGAAGTATTTGCCGAAGTCAGAAGGGAAGAGAGCCGAAGGAGCGTCATGCTTAAGAAAAAAGGTACTGGTGAGTCAATTGAAATTTCTGCTTTAATTAGCGATGCTGCGGCCAACAAGGCTGCAAATTACCAGCGCAGGTTTGATGATAAGCCACGGGTCTGGTCTGATTTTTGCAACAAGCCTCGCCATACACGCGAAACGTGTTGGAAGATCCATGGCAAACCTGTCAACTGGAAAAGCAGCTAACAAGGAGAGAAGAATCGTGGCTTTCCTACTGCTAATGAAGCCGATTCAGGTCCCTTCAACAAAGAGCAGATTGATCAACTCTTAAAGCTGATAAAATCCAGCTCCTCATCCGGTACTCCTAGTGTTTTTTTGGCACAAACAGGTAGAAATCCTAAAGCCTTCTCTTGCCTAAACTTCTCTCCGTGGATCATAGATTCCGGTGCCTCCAATCACATGACTAGTTTTTCCCATTTATTTAGTACCTATTTCCCTTGTTCTGGTCATGACAAAATCAGAATAGCCGATGGTAGTTTTTCACCTATTGCAGGAAAAGGATTTATTAAACTAACTGAGAAAATTAATCTCAATGCTGTTCTTCACGTCCCCAACTTAGCTTGTAACCTTTTGTCTGTCAGTAAACTATCTAAGGATTCTAATTGTCGTGTTACATTTTTTGAATCCCATTGTAAATTTCAGGACCAGAACTCGGGGATGATGATTGGGCGTGCTAGGATGCTTGAAGGTCTTTACTACTTTGATGAAGTACCTGTTAGTAATAAAAAAGCTCAGAGCTTTAATAGTACTAGTTCAATCTCTGTTCGAGAAAAAATAATGCTATGGCACTATAGGCTAGGACATCCTAGTTTTCTTTATCTGAAACATTTATTTTCAGAATTATTTAAAGAGATTGATTGTTCTTCTTTTCATTGTGAAAGTTGCATTTTTGCAAAATTTCATCGCTCTACTTATTTGCCAAAACCTTACCAGGCTTCCAAACCTTTTTATTTGATTCATAGTGATGTTTGGGGCCCTTCTAAAATCACTACTCTTTCTGGTAAAAGATGGTTTGTTACATTTATTGATGACCATACCCGCTTATGTTGGATTTATTTGATGAATAAAAAATCTGACGTGAAAAATTTATTCACAAATTTTTACAATATGATTGAAAACCAATTTCAAACCAAAATTGGTATTTTACATTCTGATAATGGAACAGAATATTTCAATGAGCAGTTGGGTGAGTTTTTGGCAAAAAAGGGAATTTTTCATCAATCTACATGTCGGGATACCCCTCAACAAAATGGCATTGCAGAACGAAAAAATAAACATTTACTTGAAGTAGCACGTGCTATAATGTTTTACATGCATGTTCCTAAATATTTATGGGGTGAAGCAATTTTAACAGCCTCTTATTTGATAAACAGGATGCCTACAAAGGTGTTAACATACAAAACACCTTTTGATTGTCTCAAAACTTTTTTTCCTGACACGAGGTTGTTTTCTGATTTACTCGCCAAAGTTTTTGGATGTACTGCCTATGTTCATGTTCCCAGTCAATTTCGTTCAAAACTTAACCCCCGTGCTATAAAATGTGTTTTTTTTTGTTATTCCTCAAACAAAAAGGGGTATAAGTGTTTCGATCCTCAAACCAAGAAATTTCATGTGAGTATGGATGTGTCATTTGTGGAAACAAAATCCTATTTCCCCAACACTTCTCTTCAGGGGGAGACAAGTGGACTAGAAGACAATTTTTGGGATATTTCTATCCCGCTCCCCAATGTCATTTATCCTACACAAAAACCACATCTGTCTGATAATGATCACTTAGGAGAACCAAGTTCTATGGTGCCTAGTCAAGAAGATTCTTGTTTAGGGGGAGAAGTACTACAAAATGATCTAAATTCTGAGCTTCAGGTTTATACTAGGAAGCGATTTCATCTGAGGAATAATGACCCGAATGTCCATCCTAATGACCCGAATGTCCACCCGAGTTCTGGCATCGAAATTTTAGGTAATCCTATTCCTTCTATTTCCGACCTTGATGTTCCTATAGCAATTAGGAAAGGTATCCGAAATTGCATTAAACATCCTATTGCAAATTACCTCTCCTATCAAAGACTGTCTAAAAACCATAGAGCTTTCACATCTAGGATTTCACACTTGTTTGTTCCAAGGAATATACAGGAAGCATTGGATGATCCGAATTGGAAATTAGCAGTCATGGAGGAGATGAATGCTTTAAGGAGAAGTGGTACTTGGGAGATAGTTGATCTACCCAAAGACAAGAAAACAGTTGGGTGTAAATGGGTGTTTACGATAAAATGTAACGCAGATGGAAGCGTTGAGAGATACAAGGCGAGACTGGTGACTAAAGGCTTCACTCAAACTTATGGGATCGACTATCAGGAGACGTTTGCTCCTGTTGCTAAAATAAATTCCATCAGAGTACTGTTATCTCTTGCAGTAAATTCAGATTGGCCTCTACATCAACTTGACATTAAAAATGCTTTTCTCAATGGTGATCTTGAAGAGGAGGTGTTCATGAGCCTACCGCCGGGATTTGAGCAGAGACTTGGTAGCGACAAAGTATGCAGATTGAACAAGTCATTATACGGACTCAAACAATCACCAAGAGCGTGGTTTGAACGCTTTGGGAAGGCAGTTATCAGTTGTGGCTTCTCGCAGAGTCAAGCAGATCACACAATATTTTATAAACATTCAAAAGACAGTAAAATTGCAATTTTGATTGTTTATGTTGATGACATCATTTTAACTGGTAATGATGAAGCAGAGTTAGCAGCCCTCAAAGAGAAACTCGTAAAAGAATTTCACATTAAGGATTTGGGAGCCCTCAAGTATTTCCTCGGAATGGAATTTGCAAGATCCAAGGAAGGTATATTCGTTAATCAGAGAAAATATGTTCTTGATCTCCTTGGAGAAACAGGTATGCTTGGTTGTAAGATGGTGGAGACTCCGATCGAGCCTAACTTGAAGTTACAAGCTACTAAGGCTGAAGAAGTCAAAGAGAGGGAACAATATCAGCGACTTGTAGGGAAATTGATTTACTTGTCTCATACGCGGCCTGATATTGCCTTTGCAGTCAGCATGGTAAGTCAGTTCATGCACTCACCAGGGGCAGAGCACTTTGAGGCCGTTTATAAGATCTTAAGATATTTGAAAGGAACTCCAGGGAGAGGCTTACTGTTCAAGAAACATGGACATCTTCAAGTTGAAGTATACACAGATGCAGACTGGGCAGGAAGTGTTACAGACAGGAGATCAACATCCGGATACTGCTCCCTTGTAGGTGGGAACCTAGTTACATGGCGGAGTAAAAAACAGAATGTGGTAGCTAGAAGTAGTGCAGAAGCAGAGTTCAAAGCTGTTGCCCATGGAATCTGTGAAGTAATGTGGATTAAAAGAATTCTTGAAGAATTAAAGCTTTCTCACCCGACACCTATGAAGGTCTATTGTGACAACAAAGCAACTATATCTATAGCTCATAATCCAGTTCTACATGATCGCACAAAACATATAGAAGTGGATAAACATTTCATCAAGGAGAAAATCAATGCTGGCATAATCTGTATGACCTACCTTTCAACAGGTGAACAATTAGCTGATGTGCTAACGAAGGGACTACACAAGAAGCAATTTGATAAGCTGACTAGCAAGCTGGCTATGGAAGATATCTTCAAACCAGCTTGAGGGGGAGTGCTTGAAATTTGATTATTATCGCCTTCATCTTAGTCAATATTCTAGGATCTGTTAATGTATATAATATGATAGTGGTGCTGGTGGCAGATAGTGGTATATAATAAGATAGTGGCATGTATATAATATGATAGTGGTGCTGGTGGCAGATAGTGGCATGTATATAATATGATAGTGGTAGATAGCGGTAATATATAATATGTAAGTGGCATATAATGGGTTATAATGATGTTTGTAATATCTCCTATATAAGGAGTGTCATTTGGTCTTGTAAAATAAGAAGTTTTGAATATAACAGAAATATATTCCTTCTTCCTCATATTTTCTGAGTTCTTCTTCCTCATATTTTCTGAGTATTTTTGTATCAAATCTTGTCTTTTAGAGAGAGAGGCTCTAGGAAGAAGAAGGAGAAGTTTTTGAGTGAGAGAGTAGACTTCCAAGCTTGATCGTTGGTGTTTGAACCGTTAGATTCGAGTTTTGAGGTTAGAATCTTAATCTACTCTTCTTGTTCTTATTGATCATCTAGCTGCATTGCATGATCGAACCTGTTCTGCATGTCACGCATTGATTTAAAGTTGGTTTTAGAAAGAGAAGTTAGTGTTCTTGTGTTCTTGAAGAAAAGTCTTGTTTTGATCCGAAAGTTTGTATCAAGAACCATGTTTTTGTGTTTGTTTTCATAAGATCTTCAAGTATGGGTACCCAGGTTCATGTTTTCGAACTCATAGCATGAAATCTCGGATTTTGTAATAACAAGTTGTGATTTAAGCATGCATGTTCTTCATCTTCATGTTCTTCAAAGGGAAACCAAGATTTTCCCAACTTCGCTTTTGAATGTGGTCGTCGGGACCACACCTCGGCGAGAAGGTGTGGGACCTCGGCCAAGACCTGGTTGGTGCCCAGCATGTTTTCCGAGAAGAAGAACAGTGTTTCGTTTTGATTTGACTTAGTTTTTGAAGAATGCCGGGATCATTGCATTCATGTAAAGCTTGTTTTAAGGATGCATTTCATATCCATCTTTGAGCATCTCTTCTTGCCTACTTGAAGTGCCTTCAGTAGTATTTGCCATGTGATTATAGGTCTTTAATCTTTGTCTTAAGCCTACACCCGAAGAGCTATGTGAGTGGTATTCTTAATAAAGCTATGTTATAAAGTTTTGATAAAGCTTTGCTTTGCCTTGTTTTGATAAAAGCATTTGTTCAAGCATGAATGATTATCCCTATTTTTGTGTATCAAGTAAATACGTTTGTTTTGATGACATTCTTGGAAAGTCCTTTCGTACTAAAGGACTCTAAGCTTTTGTAGTACAAGTCCTTAGTGCCAGGGGACTATAATGCAACTGCACCATTGTTTTGAAAGTCATTAGTGCCAGGGGACTATAATGCAACTGCACCATTGTTTGAGATATCTCCCTTGTTTTGTCTTGTTTTGCCACTGACGGTTTACCGCGTGGGTTTGTTTGTCCGGAATGTCATCATTTTGTAATATGTTGATGCTAGTAAGCATCCTTTGGAGCTTTGAAGACTTGTTAGATGAACGTGGTTCATCCCTTGATTTGTAAAGTTTGATATGTATTGTTTTGAAAAGACTTCCGCTATTATTCATGCAAACCCTTTATTAATTATATCATTCACTGAGTATCCAAGCTCATCCTCTCTTATATATATATGTAGGTGATGAACAAGAAGGCGGTGACGCCTAGATGTGTTTTGCAAGCTTGTTTTGGATTCATGTTATGTCGGCTTGACTTGTATTCATGTCGGCAATCTTGAAGATTATGCTTCTCGACTTTTTATACTTGTATTTTGCATACGTCGGCTTGAGAAGCCTTTTGATCAAGATGTAACATGTACTTTACTTCATTTGTATTCAAGTTGTAACCTATGTTAAGATGTATGCCATTTCATTTGATCTATGCACGGCTCTTATGGACCACTTGTATTTTAATTTATTGCTTCCGCATTTGTAAGCCCGCTATGTATACTCTGTTTGTGTGTGAATCTTGGAAAGAGGCGTTTGGTAATCTCGGATTACTGGCCATCATGGCACCATCCTACTAGGGGCGGTTTGGGATCGTGACAGAATGGTATCAGAGCACAAGTTCCTTAGTATACGTTATTCACACACTTTGGGTCCTAAAGAGCATAGGATTTCCCTTAGAAGGATGTTAGGATTGCATCATATTGCTTGCTATTTGAACAAGGTGTGCATCGTCTCGGCATGCTTAATTGTTACTTGCCTACGTGTTTATTTGCTCATTTTGTTTTAAAGTCACACTTTGCATACTCATAGCATCATGAGGAGAGGTAGACCTCCAGTTGGCCGAGATCAGTCCGAGGACAGATTAGACAAACTGGAAAGGTTAGTTGAAGGATTGGCCCGCGAGTTGAGGTAAACAAGACAGCAGTACGCTAGTGCTACTTCGACTCAGGCCGAGCAGACAAACGGCCGAAATGCAGTTCCGCCTCCACCTCCACCTCTTCCAGTACCACAAGTGCTCCCACAGCCAGCCTTATATGGGGACGGCACGATAGCTTTGATCAGAGAGTTCAAGAAAATGAAGCCACCGAGATTCCAAGGGGGTATAGAGCCGATGAAAGCCGAAGCGTGGGTTTTGGAAATGGAAAAGCTGTTCGAGATCTTCCCCAGCACCGATGCTTAGAAGGTGTCATTGGCAGCATTCACATTAGATGACGACGCTCGCAGATGGTGGATGATTGTCCGAGAAGGCAATCCAGACTTGACCTGGACCCGATTTTGGAGTTGTTTTACAACAAGCATTTTCCCCTAAGTGTTCGAGATCGCAAGACTACTGAATTTCAGACTTTGACGCAAGGCAGCAGAACAGTGGCTGAATACGACCTTGCTTTTACCGAGTTGGCGAGGTATGCACCTCACATGGTCAACGATGAATATATGAAGGCTAGAAAGTTTGAGAGTGGGCTTTGTGGACCGATACAAGACCGAGTTAACATGCTCAACATGCCGACTAACGCCGGAGTATTGGACAAAGCCATTCTGGCCGAAGCTAACTTGAACAGATACCAGAGTTCAGGAGAGAGCCAGAGAAAGAGGCAGAATTATGACAATCGCCGAGCACAATTTGGTACCAAGAAGAAAGCGAATGTTGGCAGTTCAAGCAACCCAAGGCAAGAAAGTGGTACTAAGCCAACATGTTCAAGTTGTGGGAAGCCACATTTCGGGGTCTGTCGTCAGGCGTCTGGAGCTTGTTATGAATGTGGTGAAATAGGTCATTATGTGAGAGACTGTCCTAAGACAAAGGCTGATGATAGCAAGAAAGATGAGAATACCTCGGGTTCCGTACAAAAAGATAACGTCGGGAAAGGACAGATGAGGCAGGGCAGAGTTTTTGCACTAGTACCAGGAGACACTCAGAATGCTGAGACAGTGGTGTCAGGTATACTCCCAATTTGCTCTCAAGATGCATATATATTGATTGATTCGGGTTCTACGCATTCATTTGGGTTTGCTAAGTTTGCCGAGAAGATTAATAAGAAACTAGAACCCCTTGATTATGTGTTATTTGTGTCTACTCCATCTGGGAGATCTATGATTGTTGCATCCATTTATAGAGCATGTGTTATCGTGATTAAGAATGTTGAGTTATTAGTTGATTTGATGCCATTGGACATAACTCATTTTGATGTTATACTGGGAATGGATTGGTTAGTAGCAAATCACGTATCCATAAATTGTGTTTCTAAAAGTGTCACGTTGAAACCCCCAAACCTAGCCGAGGTTACGTTTCAGGGTAAAAGAGTAGTATCCCCGCCTTACTTAATCTCATCCATGAAAGCCTATAAGTTGATCCAAAAAGGGTGTCAAGGTTATTTGTGTAGTGTATTAAGTAATCTGAATGGAAGTGTTGAGTTAGCCGATGTCCCGGTTGTTAATGAATTCCCCGACGTCTTTCCAAATGATTTGCCTGGTCACTTAGTCGATAGAGAGGTAGAATTTACTGTTGACGTCATGTCGGGAACCCAGCCTATCTCTAAAACACCCTATAGAATGGCCCCCGCCGAGCTTAAGGAATTGAAACTGCAACTACAAGAGTTGTTAGATAAGGGTTTTGTTAGGCCGAGCACTTCACCTTGGGGGGCACCCGTCTTGTTTGTTAAGAAGAAGGATGGTACACTTCGTCTTTGTATTGATTACAGGGAACTAAATAAGGTAACCGTTAAGAATAAGTACCCATTGCCGAGGATAGATGATTTGTTTGATTAGTTGCAAGGAGCACGAGCCTTTTCTAAAATTGACCTTAGGTCGGGTTACCATCAACTTAAGGTTAAAGCCGAGGATGTTGAGAAGACCGCTTTTCGGACGAGGTACGGCCACTACGAATTTTTAGTAATGCCTTTTGGAGTGACCAATGCCCCTGCAGCATTTATGGATTTGATGAACAGAGTCTTTAAGCCATATCTAGATGAGTTTGTGATTGTCTTCATTGATGATATATTGATCTACTCTAAGAGTAAAGCTGAGCATGAGGATCATTTGAGACTTATCTTACGGACTTTGAGAGATCGGAAATTGTATGCCAAGTTTAACAAGTGTGAGTTTTGGCTTTCCACTATTTCATTTTTGGGCCATGTGATTGATGAAGAGGGTATTTCGGTCGATCCTAGTAAAATTGAAGCCGTTGTGAATTGGCTGAGGCCGACTAATGTGTCCGAGGTTCGTAGTTTTCTGGGATTGGCAGGTTATTACAGAAAGTTTGTGAACGATTTCTCAAGGATTGCAATTCCATTGACACAACTGACTAAGAAGGGAGCGGCTTACGAATGGACTAAGGATAGGGAATCAGCCTTCCAGGAGCTGAAGACGAAGTTAGTCACAGCACCAGTTCTTATACTACCATTAGGTAATGAAGAGTTTCATGTTTATAGTGATGCATCGCATAAGGGTTTGGGTTGTGTATTAATGCAAGGGGGTAAGGTCATAGCATATGCATCTCGTCAGTTGAAGCCACATGAAAAGAACTATCCTACCCATGATTTAGAACTAGCAGCCGTAGTATTTGCTTTGAAGATTTGGCGTCACCACTTGTATGGAGCTTCTTGTCAGGTTTTTACAGATCATAAGAGTTTAAAGTACTTGTTCACTCAGAAAGAACTGAATATGAGACAGAGAAGATGGATTGAGTTGTTGAAAGACTACGACATGCAAATTCAATATCACCCAGGTAAAGCTAACACCGTAGCCGACGCTTTGAGCAGAAAGATGGTTGGAAATTTGGCATGCCTAACCATGATTTCAGTGGAGCCGACTATTGTTGAGGAGGTAAAGACAAGCCAGATGGAGGATGAATTCTTCAAGAAGGTAGCCGATGAGATTATCACAAAGCCGAGATCAGGGTACACCATTGAAAATCAAGTGCTCAAGTTTGAAGGAAGATTGTGTGTGGCCGACGTCCCAGAGTTGAAAAGAAAATTTTTGCAGGAAGCTCATGGTTCCAAGTTTGCTATTCATCCAGAGAACACCAAGATGTATCAGGATGTGAAGCAGACGTTTTGGTGGCCGAATATGAAAGGAGAAATAGCTGAGTTCGTGTCCCAGTGTTTGTATTGTCAACAAGTGAAAGCAAAACATCAAAGGCCAGCAGGACTTCTTCAACCTTTGCCGATTTCTGAGTGGAAATGGGAACACATCTCCATGGACTTTGTGGTTGGTTTGCCGAAGACACAAAAGGGTATGGATTTGATTTGGGTTATCGTGGATAGACTAACTAAGTCAGCACACTTCTTGCCTGTTAAGACCACCTTCAACGCCGATCAACTTGCTTTGTTGTATATGAATGAGATTGTTAGACTTCATGGAGTGCCGATGTCAATTGTGTCAGACCAAGATCCGAAGTTTGTTTCCAGATTTTGGCAGAGTCTACAAAGAGCTTTCGGAGCCGAGTTGAGGTTTAGCACAACTTTTCATCCCCAAACTGATGGGCAACAGAGAGGACAATTCAGACACTTGAAGATATGCTTAGACTATGTGTATTGGACTTCCCAGGGAGTTGGGGAGTACATTTGCCATTGGTGGAATTTACCTACAACAACAGTTATCAAGCTAGCATTGGCATGGCGTCGTATGAAGCATTGTATGGAAGAAAGTGCAGGTCGCCGATATGTTGGACCGAGGTAGGAGACAAAGCTCTGCTTGGTCCCGAGTTAATTCAAGTGACAACCGAGAAGGTTAAGCTCATTCAGCAAAGAATCAAAACCAAGTCGACAGGAGAGTTATGCCGACCAGAAAAGAAGGGAGTTAGAATTTGAAGTCGGGGATCATGTATTCCTAAAGATTTCGCCGATGAAAGGAGTTACAAGATTTGGGAAGAAGGGTAAGTTAGCACCCCGTTACATCGGGCCTTTTGAAGTTCTTGAGAAAGTTAACCTCGCTGTCCACAGACTTGCTTTGCCACCAGAATTAAACCAAGTCCATAATGTGTTTCATATTTCGATGTTGAGGAAGTATATTCGGGATCCACTGCATGTGATCGACTATTTCGGGATTGTAGTTAATGAGGATTTAGGCTATGAAGAGAAGCCGATACGGATTATCGATAGGCAGGTGAAACAGTTGCGAAGTAAGTCAATACCAATGGTGAAAGTCGACTGGAAGGAGCATTACGGTGAGGATGCTACTTGGGAAATGGAAGAGGAAATGAAAGTCCGTCATCCAGAATTATTTTTGGAGCAAGGTAACTCAAGTTTGGGGACCAAACTTCTTTAAGGGGGGTAGGATGTAACAACCCTCACTTCAACTTAGTAATACTTGCATACATTTATGTATGATCTTGTCTTGTTATGTTGCATTTGCAAATCTTGTCTTGTTTTGCTTGAGTGTTGCTTGCATGCTTTGTTCTTGCCTGGTGTGTTGCCGAGGTCATCTTAAGCCTAGTCACCTTTGAACCCTTTTACACTTAGAACTATCTTGGAACCACTTTGGTTGACCTCCATCTTCACCCTGGCATATTGGCCGAGATGTCACTACCTAGGCCGAGGTGTGCAGCACCAAGGCCGAGATGTGCATTATCTAGGCCGAGATGTTTATCCTTGCACCTAAGTGATTTTTGTTCCTGGATTGGTATGACTTAGACCGAGGTGTGGCACATCTAGGCCAAGGTGTGGCACAGCTTAGTCAAGTGTTGTCCTTCCAAGCCGATGTCATTGTTACCCTACTTGCCGAAGCTTTGTCCTTAGCCGAGATCATCACTTGCCGGAGTGCTCTTGCTGTCTAGCTTGTTGAACACACTTTGTCATAGTCTTCTCTATTCAATCAGTCACTTTTTTGAGGAGAACCAATCAGCCAATGCCACGTGTCCCAGCAGAGGGTTAAGTCAGTGGCTGTCGAGAAAACATATCATTTTTGTATCAAATCTTGTCTTTAAGAGGGAGAGGCTCTAGGAAGAAGAAGGAGAAGTTTTTGAGTGAGAGAGTAGACTTCCAAGCTTGATCGTTGGAGTTTGAACCGTTAGATTCGAGTTTTGAGATTAGAATCTTAATCTACTTTTGTTGTTCTTATTGATCATCTAGCTGCATTGCATGATCGAACCTGTTCTGCATGCCACGCATTGATTTAAAGTTGGTTTTAGAAAGAAAAGTTAGTGTTCTTGTGTTCTTGAAGAAAAGTCTTGCTTTGATCCGAAAGTTTGTATCAAGAACCATGTTTTTGTGTTTGTTTTCATAAGATCTTCAAGTATGGGTACCCAGGTCCATATTTTCGAACTCATAGCATGAAATCTCAAATTTTGTAATAACAAGTTGTGATTTAAGCATGCATGTTCTTCATCTTCATGTTCTTCAAAGGGAAACCCAGATTTTCCCGACTTCGCTTTTGAATGTGGCTGTCGGGACCACACCTCAGCCAAGACTTGGTTGGTGCCCAGCATGTTTTCCGAGAAGAGGAACAGTGTTTCGTTTTGATTTGACTTAGTTTTTGAAGAATGCCGGGATCATTGCATTCATGTAAAGCTTATTTTAAGGATGCATTTCATATCCATCTTTGAGCATCTCTTCTTGCCTACTTGAAGTGCCTTCAGTAGTATTTGCCATGTGATTGTAGGTCTTTGATCTTTGCCTTGAGCCTACACCCGAAGAGCTATGTGAGTGGTATTCTTAATAAAGCTATGTTATAAAGTTTTGATAAAGCTTTGCTTTGCCTTGTTTTGATAAAAGCATTTGTTCAAGCATGAATGATTATCCCTATTTTTGTATATCAAGTAAATACGTTTGTTTTGATGACATTCTTGGAAAGTCCTTTCGTACTAGAGGACTCTAAGCTTTTGTAGTACAAGTCCTTAGTGCCAGGGGACTATAATGCAACTGTACCCTTGTTTTGAAAGTCCTTAGTGCTAGGGGACTATAATGCAACTGCACCATTGTTTGAGATATCTCCCTTGTTTTGTCTTGTTTTGCCACTGACGGTTTACCGCGTGGGTTTGTTTGTCCGGAATATCATCATTTTGTAATATGTTGATGCTAGTAAGCATCCTTTGGAGCTTTGAAGACTTGTTAGATGAACGTGGTTCATCCCTTGATTTGTAAAGTTTGATATGTATTGTTTTGAAAAGACTTTCACTATTATTCATGCAAACCCTTTATTAATTATATCATTCACTGAGTATCCAAGCTCACCCTCTTATATATATATATATAGGTGATGAACAAGAAGGTGGTGACACCTAGATGTGTTTTGCAAGCTTGTTTTGGATTCATGTTATGTCGGCTTGACTTGTATTCATGTCGGCAATCTTTAAGATTATGCTTCTCGACTTGTTATACTTGTATTTTGCATACGTTGGCTTGAGAAGCCTTTTAATCAAGATGTAACATGTACTTTACTTTATTTGTATCCAAGTTGTAACCTATGTTAAGATGTATGCCATTTCATTTGATCTACGCACGGCTCTTATGGATCACTTGTATTTTAATTTATTGCTTCCGCATTTGTAAGCCCCCTATGTATACTCTATTTGTGTGTGAATCTTGGAAAGAGGCCTTTGGTAATCTCGGATTACTGGCCATCATGGCACCATCCTACTAGGGGCGGTTTGGGGTCGTGACATTTATAGATGACAAGAGTTAACTTAAGAGTGGTCATTCCTTTTTTTTTAAAAAAAAAAAATTTATTCTTAGTTTTTGTTAATTTTGATTGTTTATAAATGTAATATTAACCCACTAACAAATAAAAATAATATATATATATTTTGTCGAGTCTGTACCTCTTCTTTTTTTTTTGAAAATATGTCCATAGTTAGATATGGTTTGATCATCCATATAACATAATTATTGATCTACAAATAATGATCATGCTTTTTTGTTTCCTTGCCTCTCTCTTCTTTTCCACGACCCTATCTTTTTCATAAAATAAAAAAATTGAAAAAAGCTAATCACAGATCTGACCGCATTCATTACTAAAACCTAACCGCATCAATTGTTCGCAACATTTACAGAAAAATAAAACAAAATCAATGACAGAAAAAATTGCAAGAACGTGGATAGGTAGATATATAATCGAATGACCATGTGTGTCGATATAGAGAGAGAGCTATATATATCTATATTCATAGAAAAGCACGGACACAAAATCAATCACTCAAAAACAGAAACAGAAACTCAAAATCAATCGCTCGAAATTGAAAAGAACGAGAGACATTATACCAATCACCATTCGTCGATATATATGTATGTATGTATATATATATTCACAGACAAGCACAGAAACAAAATCAATCACACGAAAACAGAAACACAAAATCAATCGCTTGAAAATTGGGATGAATGAGAGATATTAAACAAATATACATATACATACATATACATACATATATATATATAGCACACACAAAAACAGAAAATCAATCGCTTTGAAATTGGAAAGAACGAGAGATATTGGACGAATCACAGAAAACGTAAATGCGAATCTTGAAACCTAGGCAAAAACTAAAAATGCAACATAAGAGAGATGAAAACCTTGATTCATTCATCGGAAACAAAAGTAGATGAAAAATGTGGGGCAAGAGGGGCATTACCGAACCGGATTATGGCGACGAAAGTGAAAGGTATTGGTAGAGAGAAGTGAAGTAGTGTTTGTATATATATACAGGGAGGGGGAAACAATTTTAGGCTGTGTTTTCAGTTTCATCCCAGGTGAACTTTCACAATTGCGTTCAACGTGATCCTGTAGTGAATTCTAATTTTAATTTTAATTTATTTTATTTTTGGTCAATGGACTGGGCAGTTGCTTGCTAGGCCCAATAGGGGTGGAAGGGACAAGTTTTTGGGTGCTTACACTTTTCTGTTGGTGGCCCATTATTTCGGTGAATGATACATGACAGGTGGGCCATCTGGGCTTCAAATACTTCTAGTTATATATATATATAGTCAACGCAAATTAGATTTTTGTTGCTATGAATGGGCTGAGTTGTAGCAATCGGTACAGTTGATTGAGGTTTTCAATTGTAAGGATCGAGCCAATTCAAATTTTAATTTAATATTATCAAGGTCTAGATAATTTTCTTTATGCATAATTATATTGTTTAATTTTTTACGCGAATTAGTTTATCGGTTCACGAGAATGGTCTTCCATTTCAATTTGAGATTTGAGAGATACGCCTCGTAGATAATTTCTTTTATGTTAAAATATTGAGTTTAATTATTTTGTTAATATTTTGGAGATTAGAATAATTATTTATGCATTTGGGCTCCTAAAGCTGTAATATTTACACATAATGGAGATATTTTTGAGAAGGCATAACAACCACTATTATGCGACCTTCTCCGCTTCAATTTTACACTTAAATTCACATTTACTATTTGTTTTTTTAGATACAAAAATGTGATTTGATGAAAGGACTATCAATGTCGATGTCCGATCAACTTGATTTTTTTTTTTTACAAGCATATTCTACTAAATGTACCCTAAAAATTAAACGATTCGGATTATCAAAATTGGCCCACATGGCCTCACAACAATGATTGTTATTTCTCCCGCACAATAGCCACTCCTTTTCCTATTGCGATATATTTGGACTCGAAATAGCAATGTGCTATAAACATTAACCGATAATTGAGACGAAATACATGCACCTGGATTTAATCACTTCATATGGGATCTACTTAAGATCGTGTTTAGTTGATATATTTGTTAGTATTTTAATATTATTATTTAAAAAATAAATTAATTTTGGTTCTTGCTATAAGATTAGAGTAATGATATATACAAACAAATTTTTTATACAAAATTTCTATAAAAACAATTTCACATCTTGTGATTCTTTCATTTACAATCAAAACTCCAACAAGTATCATCATAATTTCAAATATACCATTAACATATTATTTTGAATGTGTTTTTAATATAATCATTTCGTATGCGAATCATTTTTCATAAGACTATTCTCCAAAAAATAAAGCTTTTAACTCTTTAACTATAACTATGTTAAAATCTAATCAAGATCATAAAAAAGAAAATCCAATAATATCAATTTAAAAAGGAAAAATTACTAATTAATTTTATTTCCATTTATTAGTAATAGTATATTTTATTTCCATTTTACCCTTCCCCTAAAAACATGAATAAAAAATGAGAAAATTTGGGAAAAGTCCCTCTACAAGTTTGTGTAAGAGTTTAAGGACATAAATAATTTTCTTCCTAGTTAAAGTCCCTAGAATTTCAAATTATAAAATAATAAGGACAAATTTTAATATAAATAGACCAAACTACCCTTCTCTTTTTATCTCAGTTAGTCTTTCTTCTCTCTGTTTCTTGTCTCTATCTCTCTATCTCTCGTCTCTCTCTTTCCCCCCTCTCTCTCTCTCTCTCTCTCGTCACTCATCTCCGACAGATCCTCATTTTTGCCAGATTTGTAGCCCTCATCGTCTCTCTCCTCATCTTCTCCATTGCCAATGGCCATAATATCATAGCTCTCCTCTCCGACTTCCTGAATTGCAGCCACTTCATCGCGAAGTCTATCGTTGAAGAGATTGTCACCGTTCATTCAGATCCAAGCGGACCTTCGCTACAACGACTCTCCGATGTCGTCGTCCATTCTTTACTAGTCTTCATCATTTTTTCTAAAGAGAGACACAATTTTTTAGGAAGTGAACAGAGAGAGAGAGAGATCGACGGTGGTGTTAGATCAAATGAAGATCAGATGAAGACTAGAGCTTCCTCGTCAGCACTATTATCGCGAAATCCTTCGATTTATACGTGTGAGTCTCGGATTAGAGGAGGCAGTCTGCCGTCGGCCGTCATCATCGCCAAGTTCGCTGTCGCAGAGATCGTTGCCGGAGAGATCTCTGTTCGTTCAAATCCAAGCGAAGAAGGTTACTATCGACAAGGTATGGTCGATTGAAGCCTCCCTTTCTGCGTCATGTCTGACCGGAGGTATGACTTTCTGTCGAAGCGGTACGGCATTCCGGTCGCTGCCTTATCGAGCCCTAACTCAACGAAGAGAAAGTAACCGCCAATGGTTTTGCTCTGGTAAGTTCCCAGTGATGGTTTTGCTGGTATGTGGGTTTGAAAATCCTTTGAAAAAAATGTTCAACACAAATGTCAAGGTCAACACATATGTGAGTTTGAAGAAAGCCCTTTGCTGGTATGTGAGTTTGGTGAAGATGTCAAGGTCAACACAGATGTGTATCTCAGAGAAATTTTACTAACTCACTCAGTAAAATTTTACTTATTGACTGTAAGACATACAAGGAACATTGTGGAATTTCTCTCTCTCTCTCTCTCTCTCTCCACTGATTTAAAACTCAGTGAAGTTTAACTGAGTAAAATTGGTGAAGTCATATGTATATATATATATGTATGTATTTATACTGTTTGTTTGTTTGTTTGGTACACTTAATGAAATTTCAATGAAATTTTACTGAGACAGTGAAATTAATTAATCAATTAAATTGGGTATCAAGTAATAAATCATCAGAACTCTCTCTCTCTCTCTCTCTCTCTCTCTCGCTTTCTCTCCTTAGCTTGTCTTTCTCTCTCTCTCTCTCTCTCTCTCTCTCTCTCTCTCTCTCTCCACTAATTTGCTTTAATTTTACTGAGGCAAAATCACTCAGTGAAAATTTTACTAAGTGACAAAAGCACTCAGTAAAAATTTACTGAGACACTTAGTGAAATTTTACTGAGATAATGAAATTAATCAATCAATTAAATTGGGTATCAAGTAATAAATCATCAGAACTCTCTCTCTCTCTCTCACTCTCTCTCTCCTAGCCAATGCCTCCTCAGCCTATCTCTTTCTCTCTACTGATTTGGTTTAATTTTACTGAGGCAATCACTTAGTGAAATTTTACTGAGACAATGAAATTAATTAATCAATTAAATTAGGTATCAAGTAACAAATTATCAGAACTCTCTCTTCCTCTTAGCCAGTGCCTCCTCTTCCACACTTCTACCACGCAGACTCAGTGAAATTTTACTGAGTCAGTCAATAAAATTTCTTTGAGTCTGAGAATTTTTTTTGATTTAACTCCATTAATTAATTATTCAATTAAATGGATATCAATTAGTAAATCATCAGAATTCTCTCTCTCTCTCTCTCTCCTAGCCAGTGATATTTTAGTTTGCCGGAGAGTCATTGGAAATGTCTCCAGCAAAGTGAAATTCTGACAAAGTGAAATTTCATTGTATTAAGTCAGTAAAATTTTATATTGCCAGAGATTTGCCGGAATGATCGCCCGAAAATTGTTGTTGGTGACCAGAAGTGATCGCTGGAAATTTGTTGCCGGTGATTGGAAATGATCACCGGTCACTGATGGTCACCGGTGGCCGGAGGTGGGTGTCGGTGGCTGGTGATAGTTGTCAATTGTCTAGGTGGTGGGGGTAATAAAATTATATTAAGGGTAATATTGTCCATAAAATATTATTATCCTTAAACTAGTAACTATATTTTAGTAGTCCTTAAACTAATAAAATATTTAAACTAGGGACCTTAAACTAAAGAGCCCATAAAAAATTTCATAAACAATTTTAATTTATTTAAATTTTAGTAATAACAATAATTTTAATTGTTGAATTTTTTATTTTATTTTTTTTTAAAAAACAAAGCATCTTAAACAAAAGTATAAATACAAGATTAATTAATTATCTCACATATTAAGAAATATATGAATTCACCCCAGTATTATTTTCCATATCTCTATTGATGGAATTTTAATAAAATTTTACATATTTAGATTGTTTACCATTAGAAAAGATTCATAGTTTGAAGCAGCAGAAAAATGATGAAATTTACGTCGTTGTTTTTTTGATCCAATTGTTATTTATGATTATTTAAATGTAATATTTATAATTTGTACAATTAAAAATTATAAATTTAAGTAAATTAATATTATTTAAGAAATTGTTGTTTATATTAAATGAGGAGGGCAAAATTGGGATATAATTCACAGTTATGAAGAATTGAAATTTTTGAAAATATTTTATAAAAAATAAGATTTAGTTTATAACGAACCTTGACAGGACTCAATGGTAATTTTTAAGCAAATTGGGACTTATTGGTAATTTTTTCAATTTAAAAAATGAAAGGTGATACATAAATAAAAAAAAATTGATACGAATAAAAGTGTACATAAAATTAATACAAAATAATATGATAAATTTTGATTTTGTTATTTTAAAGTAAGACCCATCAAGTAGGGGCTTTTCCCAAATTAAGCCAAATTAGTAACTTATTTCCCAAACTAGGCTTAGTTTGGACGGAATTCCCAAACTAGGCAAAAACGCTATTACAAACCACGCTTTCACTGTTTTCAGGCCCCTATCGCAGAAAATTTGTGAAATAGTAAAAGCGTGGTTACAAACCACGCTTTTAATTAAAAAGATGTGGTTACAAACCACGCTTTTAAATTAATCATAAAATGTGATTTCAAACCATGCTTTTAAGTAATATATATATATATTTCAAAAAACGTGATTTTAAACCACGTTTTCATTGTGTTGTGCACACTCACAAACACACACACACACTCTCACTCTCTCTCTCTCTCTATCATTCTGACACAAACACACACACCCACACTCAATATATATAAATTTAAATATATATTTATAATTTAATATATATAAATTTTATTTCATAAAATTGAAATCAATATTAAATATATATAATAATAATTTATAATAGTAAATAATAATCAACTATATAAAATGATTACTTTTTTATTTTAATTCTTAATTTTTTTTATTTTATTGTTTAGGGATAAAATTTATTATTTTTATTTTAGGGTTTAAGGTTTAATTCTTAAAATTTATTTTTTTTATTTTAGGGTTTAGAATTTATAAAAAAAAAAAAAATTTTAAGAATTAAATTATAAATTCTAAACCCTAAATCCTAAACCCTAAAATAAAAATAAATAAATTTTAAGAATTAAACCCTAAATCCTAAAATAAAAAATAAATAAATTTTATCTCTTAACACTAAGGTAGCGTTTGGTAACATTTACGTTTTTGGTTTATGTTTATAAAAATTTTATAAACTGGTTTCTGTTTATTTTTAGAAAAACATAAATTACAAACTTGTTTGGTTTGAACAAAATGTTTAAAAAAAATTTTGAAACATAAACTAAAAATTATGTTTATTCAATCCTAAAATATTTATATTTATATTTATTATTTATGACAATGGGATCACACATATTATAAGTGAAAAAAAATAATTAAAAAAAATATTTGAAAAAAATTTAATTGGGAAAAACGTGGTTTGTAAAAATTATTGAAAAAAAATATTGAAAAAAAATGTGGTTTATATTTATTATTTATGACAATGGGATCACACATATTATAATTGAAAAAAAATAATTGCAAAAAAAATTAATTGAAAAAAAAAATATTTTTCAAAAAAAATTATTTGAAAAAAAAAATGAAAACTGAAAACGTAAACTCATTTTTTGAGTTTACATTTTTTCCTCAAATTTATAAACTTAGACAACCATTTATAAACCAACGATTTTTCCAAAAAAAAATTTCAATAATTTTTACAAACCACGTTTTTTCCAATTAAATTTTTTTCAAATATTTTTTTTAATTAATTTTTTTTTCAATTATAATATGTGTGATCCCATTGTCATAAATAATAAATATAAATATAAATATTTTAGGCTTGAATAAACATATTTTTTAGTTTATGTTTTTAATTTTTTTTAAACATTTTGTTCAAACCAAACAAGTTTGTAATTTATGTTTTTCTAAAAATAAACAGAATCCAGTTTATAAAATTTTTATAAACATAAACCAAAAACGTAAATGTTACCAAACGCTACCTTAGTGTTTAGGGACAAAATTTATTTATTTTTTATTTTAGGGTTTAGGGTTTAATTTTTAAAATTTATTTATTTTTATTTTAGGGTTTAGAATTTATAGTTTAATTTTTAAAATTTATTTATTTTTATAAATCCTAAACCCTAAATCCTAAACCCTAAAATAAAAAAAAATAAATTTTAAGAATTAAACCTTAAACCCTAAAATAAATTTTTTTTTATCCCTAAACAGTAAAATAAAAAAAAGTTAAGAATTAAAATAAAAAAGTAATCAGTTTATATAGTTAATTAAAAGTAATCATTTTATATAGTTTATTATTATTTGCTATTATAAATTATTATTTTATATATTTAATATTGATTTCAATTTTATGAAATAAAATTTTTATATATATATATTAAAATTATAGGGTAAACTACTAATAGGTCCTAATAGTTGGACTTAATTCCCATCAAGTCTTATTAAAAATAAGTCTTGGTAAAATTGTCGTTAAAAATAATTTTTTTGTGACAATTTTTTATATATGTCGCTAAAAATTGACAATTAATGACATTTTTTTGCTATGATTTTTATAAATTGTCGCTAAAACTTACAATTAGTGACCTTTTTTTATGAATTTTTTTTTTCCATAAGACCTATTAAACAATAAGTCCAGTTATTAGGATCTATATGTAAGTACCCCTAAATTATAAATATATATTAAAATTTATATATATATTGAGTGTAAGTGTGAGTGTGTGTGTTTGTGTCAGAGTGAGAGAGAGAGAGAGAGAGAGAGTGTGTGTGTGAGTGTTTGTGAGTGCGTGTGTTGTGCAGTATTGAAAGCGTGGTTTCTAACCACGCTTTCTTCACAACACAATGAAAGCGTGATTTGAAACCACGTTTTTTAAAAAAATATATATATATATATTTTACTTAAAAGTGTGATTTGAAATCACGTTTTATGATTAACTTAAAAGCGTGGTTTGTAACCACGCTTTTACTATTTTACAAATTTTCTATGGAGGAGCCTAGAAACAATGAAAGCGTGGTTTGTAATAGCGCTTTAGCCTAGTTTGGGAATTCCGTCCAAACTAGACCTAGTTTGGGAAATAGATTACTAATTTAGCTTAATTTGGGAAAAGCCCCATCAAGTAACTTATATTTTAAAAAAAATCAATGTCATGTCATCCTTATCTAAAAAATTGTTTCAAATGTCTATATGAACATTATTTTTATTTGAAAATTTATGTAGGCTTTTGTAAATGATAATATGGTTTAATATACTCCTTTCATTTTGAAACAATCATAAAAATGAATTTTATTTAGAAAAAAATCACTATCACATTATTCTTAAAGTTTTAGTAAGAATCTAATTTTTCTATTGTGGCCATCTCTTTTAATTGCCAAATTATAATATGTCTATCTCACTCTTAAGCAACTTATAATTAAGACAACTCTATGTTGTCTTCCAGAATGTAACAAGGATAGACCTTGGATTTTGACATTGGGGGTGAATATATATACTAACAAATTTATTTTATTTTATTTTATTTTTAAAATATGGACTATAACACAAATTTCTACCAACATAAGAAAGCAAAAATTACATGAAATAAAAACAAATATAAATAAGTCTTTTTTTTTTTTTTTGGGTATTCACGTTAAGTTACAAAATATAGCAACTATAGGATAACCTATCTACTAAAGTGAGGAATTTTCGAATTGTGCTCGACGATATTATATGTTATTAAAGGCATCTACCATAAAATCAATATTAAATTTTTGAACAATATTTTCTCAATAAATGTGACCAATTAACTTATTAGATCGTACTCCACTTTATTCTCTTCCTACAGACTAATGCTTGTAATTGACACTGGCTATGAGAAACCAAATTATTTTGTTATAATTTGTCCAAAATTTTTAATTTCATTCGACACCTAGATTTAGAGGAGTGACTATTTAACTTTTTTCAAAACCTTAAAAGGTGAAACCACTTATTTATTTATTTATTTTTTTAAAAAAGGGAACGGGGGAATCTATATAATTTGGAGACAATTATAAACTACGATTAATATAATAAAGGGATTTTTTGAAATCATAGGGGGACAATCGCCCTCTTTTGTCCCTCTCTAGATCCGATATTGGAATGTAAGATATTTAAAACAAAATGACAACATTACAGAAAACAAAAAATAAGAGGTAATATAATAATGGTTTTTTTTTTATAAAATCGTAGGGAGGACAATTCTCCTTTGTCCCTCTCCCATATGTAAGTTTATTACTGATTAATAATACCACGTTTCAATGAAAATGTGATATTGAATTTTTACAAGCACAACACCATATGCCTAAAAAATAAAATTTGATAAATCACTTAACAAACTCACAGGGGAATGGACAACAATAGCTGTTGCTGGTTTTAGTAAGTGTGTGTTTGGAAGCAACTAAAAAAGTGACTTTTTTGTTTTTTAGTTGCTTGAGAAGGCGGACTTTTCAAGAAGAATATTGAAATGGACAGTAGAGTTAGGGTAATATGATATCAAGTTTCAACCAAGAACAACAATCAAGGCACAGGCCCTAGTAGACTTTGTGGCGGAATTTGCCCCCCCCACTCACCCAGTCTGCCCAATAGATTTAGCATACGAGACTGAGCAAGATAAAATGGCTAGTGCGGACTTAGCATAACCAATAGTCTTGATCCAACTAGAAGAGGGTGGGGTACATGCAATAGAAAGACAAGACAATAGTGGGCAGGCCGTTGAAAGAATGGCCGAACTGCTGAGCAAAGACATAGAAATGCAAGAAGATAAGCCGCACACGGAGACCGCCCAAACTTCATTGTTAAAAAACTCACAAAATCCATTTGACTTTTAGATGTTGTTTATTGGCGAGATATGGAAACTCTTTGTTGATGGTGCTTCAAACAAGCACGGCATAGGGCTAGGGGTAGTGTTAATTTCACCAGACGGACTGACCATTGAGCATGCCGTCAGATTGGGGTTCCCAGCATTAAACAAAGAAGTAGAGTATGAAGCTCTCCTTGCTGACCTAAAAAGTGCTCTACGGATGAAGGCAACCGAGCTATGGGTGTTCAACGAATTTAAGCTTGTTATCAACCAAGTATTTGGCGAATACGAGGCCAAAGATGACAGAATGACCAAGTACCGGCTGGAATGAGGGACCAGTACGCAGGGGCCTGGGCCACTTCTCGTTTCCAGATCCTTCTTCAGGGCTTAGTCTGCCGGGCGTGGTTCCTGAGCGAGCGGTTCATCCGTTAGACCGTGGGCTTGCCGGATCTGATCGTTCCGATGCCACCTCTGGAGTCTATGAGATTAGCAAACAACTTATCCATTGATACAGTCACTCAGTTCATGGTGGGCTTGGATGCTGATTACTTCAGGGCAGAGGGCAACTATGCGACCTTTATTCAGACCCATCTCATGCCACCTCTAACAGGCGCTTGCAGAGGCGAGGGGGCGAGGGCTCTTGCAGTGAGAGAGGCGACTAGGGCGACCAGGACTCATGCTAGAGGGGCTCCCTTGGCGGAGTAGACCACCCATTAACCAGTGCTTCCCACCACGCTTATATGCTGGCGGCATACCGGGGTGACTTACCATGTCCCGATCAAGCCTATAAAGGCTGGACACGAGCTAGTCGGAGTTCGGGGTTCATCTCAGGTATGAACCATACTTCACTATTTGCACCCCGCATTTCATTTTAGATATGTTTATTGCGAACACTGATCATTCAAATGCACTTGCAGGCATCCATAGAGTATACGGGGAGCGCTCTCAAGCTGATAGCTTCCTTGATGGGCATGGTACAGAGGAGGGAGACGCTGCTCAGTCTCTACGGTATCCAGGTAATTTCCTTCAGTTTGCACTTCGTTCTATCAAATTTCCACTGATACACTGGCATGTCAACTGTAGTCTTTCCCAAACCACACTGATACACTACATTGGCACATTTTACTCACATACTACACTCATACGCTGCACTCATACACTGTATCTGATTGTGCATACCACTCATCTTGCACACTATGCTTGCATCTGATACACACAGTGTAGCTAATATGTTGACAACTGTCTTCTTCAGATCCCATCTATACCGATTGCACCGGCGGCAACAGTAGTGCCAGCACTAGTAGTACCTCCTTCAGCAGCAGAGAGGAGAGGCAGAGATAGGGGTACCTGAGGCTAGGGCAGTCCTTTAGAGCCCAACTTGAGTGATGATGATACTGAGACGAGTGACTCTGAGGAGGCAGTAAGTCAGCATTCTGAGTCATCCGAGAGCGGAGATGATGTTGGCTCGGGGGCAGAGAGCGGAGGTGACACCGATGTGAGCTCTGAGGCAGAGAGCGGAGATGACATCGGCTTGGGTTCTGGTTCAGATTCAGACAATGGTGCTGATGGAGATAGTGCCCCCGAATCCTTCCCTCCGAGGAAGAGGACGAAGAGGGCCTCTCAGGCATGAGGCGATTGGCGCTGATTTTTTTTTAAATATTTTTGCTTAGTTTCATTTTGTTTGGTAGCACTTGCTCATGTATAGCTTCAGATAGGTTTTATTTTTCTTTGAAACTTGTACTGCTTTTTTGTAAAAACTATGATCGGAATAAAAACTCGTAGTTTTTATGAAAAGTGTTGTCATTTTTGCATAATGAGCACCATATTTGCATGAAAATGGACATGGGATCAAATTGGCCAATAGAGTACTTGATTGAAACAAATTTCTTAATCGGGTAATGAGCCGACCAACAAACAAAATACAAAATTCAACTCGATAAACAAAGCAAAAACAACTCAAATTCAAATAAACAAACTTACTAAAACCAAAAGACAAGACTTTAAAACGCACAAAGATCAAAACGAAATGCATCTTTCCAGCATTGTCCAACACATAGGTGGACATGAGACTTGAAAAGAAGGCTGCAGCAAGAGAGAGTGGCCTGCCGGCCACAAGAGGTGACCTGCTGGCCATCAAATGTAAGAATCGCCAGATTGTTGACAGATGGCTTCCACTCATAGCCTTATATTCTACAAAAGGTTCAGCTTCGTGATTTCTCCTTCTGAACTTCATTTTAGCTACAATTTCTTCACAAATGGAGCCATTTTTCGTCGAAAAGCTCTCGGATTGGATTGCGACTTTAAATGACACGGAAAAGGTAAATTTTTGGGGTTTCGGCATAAATGCACTTTTTCCGTTGAGCCGTACTCCACTTTGTTTTCCATTCCTTCATGCTGCGGCTCATTGTTGGGACCCGATTACATATGGCTTTAGCTTCGGGGGACAAGAAATATGCCCGACAATTGAAGAATTTCAGGTACTAATGGAATCCCGGCGCGATGAGAAAATCATACCTCAGTCCCATTTTGGCCACGCCCAAGCTTTGGGACGGACGTGTGGCCTCATTCTACGTGAGGCTCGATCTTTAGCGTACAACGGAGAGCTAAACATTCGCAGTTTGATCCATTGATTTTCCGACATCGGTGATAGAGGCGACCTTTTTTGGCGAGGATTTCGGCAACATGCCCTCTTCTTGTGTATGCTTGCTTATTTCCTTCATGCCCCTTGTTTTGGCGGGTCCAACATTCGGTTAATTGAAGTGGCCCAAGGTTTGAAAGAAGGCAAGAGTTGCATTGGTTTGGCATTGGCATTGGCTGAGACTTTGATGGGTGTAGACGCCTTTCATTGGCGGGAGACTACCAGATTCGCAGGGAGTCCACTACTTCTTCAGGTATTGTTTCTCATTCTTTCTCATATGTGTTTCTCACATCACTCAGCACTTATGCTCTATTTTTCTCTCAAAGCCCTTTTCTCACTTTTCGTTCAACATACATCTCTCTATTCTTTAATCTCTCTTATTTTTCATCCCTTCCCTGGTATAGCTTATGGATAAGCTGAAGGTAGTGGACTCTTGCCCTGAGTACTCAGCTAGAGGTTACTTCTTCCGCCATCGACTAGTGGATTTCCCCAATGAGGGATGGTGGTGCGAATGGATGTGCAGCAGGTCTGATGCTGACATAGCTTGGCGCTGCCCCTAGCTGAATCTGACCGAGATGAGCTACAGCATGGCTCGGCAGCTTGGCATACAGTTGATCGGCCTTACACACTGCATGTTCTACTTCCTTTTCCGGTTCAGACGTCAGTTCGGGCATAATTAGACCCGCCCAGAGTAGGGGGTGGTGGAGTACCTGGTTTCATTCCCCATCCGTGGTTCACACTTGGCTAGGTACCTCACTGCTTGGAGGACGAGAGAGTTTCTGGCCCCTGCCCCTAGTTTCAGTTGCGCCCTTTCCGGCGAATGCTATGCTTGGCTTGGCTAGAGGATGAGGCACAAACCGGGCCCATTTTGGCTTCAAAAGCTTCCACAACCACGAGCACGGGATACAGGAGCACCTGACTCACCTATGCCCCTAGTTTATTGTTTTGACCTTTCTTTTCAAGTTTTTTCGATGTAATAAAAGTAACTTTGATTTGTATTAGAGAGTTGGAGAACTTTTATGTTGAAATCAATGAAATTAAAGTTGTGAGCACTGGAAATTTTCTTTTTGGTCCAAAAATGGTCTAAGTTGTAAAAGGTAAAATTTGAACAAAATCAACTTTTATTAAAACTTTCCAAAACCATTTTCGAAAAGGATCACCACTTGACACGCTCAGAATCAATCCTCAAGATGTACAACCCTGAATCAAAAGATTATAACCGCCCCTTGATTGAACACCACTGCTCTGCATTGTAACCAGCTCTTCTCTCAGAGTAAAGATCACAACCGAACTCTCAGATAATGGATAGACAAAGATGACCTGATCAATCACATGGACAGGACAGTTGAGTTGGAAGTGATTACGGCCGAACTTCAAGATGAAGTTGCCTACGTATCCCAAAGATGGGAATCAAGCCTTACGTAGTTCGGTTCGGGTTCACTCGAGTATTAACTCTCTCCTTTTGCGCTCTAACTTTTGCCAAAGTCGCCCTTTAGGGTTTTCAACCTTGCAAGCTCAGTTTTTCTTTATTTCTAATTTTTCTATGCTCTAACTTTTGCCTAGGTCGCCCTTTAGGGTTTTCGGTCTAGCGATCCTCTCAGGGATAGTATTTCTTCAACTTGTCCATGTTGATCGGTTGTGAAAATTCCAAGCCATCCAGGTCCATGAGAATAACAGCTCCACCCGACTAGATAGTTTTGATGATGTAAGGACCAGTCCAATTGGGTCTGAACTTGCCCCTAGGTTCATGAATGGGAGCTCGGTTGTCTTTTAGTACCATATCTCCCTCTTTGAGATTCTAGGACTTAACTTTCTTGTTAAAAGCCCTAGCGATTCTGCGTTGGTAGCCTTGAACATGATACAATGCTTTTAGCCTTCATATTTTCTTCTTTGACTTTCCAGTCTCCATTTGCTTCAGAAACAACTAAGTTTGAGTCCCCAATAATATCCAACCTTTTTGCCTCTAGTTCCAGGGCGGCTTCTAAACTAGCGATACACGCTTCATATTCTACTTCGTTATTGGACACCTTGAACCGGAGTTTGAAGGCTAAAGGTATATGGGAGTCGTCGGGTGCTATTAGCAACACACCTATCCCATAACCGTATTGATTGGACGCTCCGTCAAAGTACATTATCCAAGTCTCTTCCTTGACTTGCAGAATGGCTTCATCTGGGAACAGTTATTCCACTTCTTCATCCTCTTTTACTGGGTGATCTGCCAGGAACTCCACTACAACTCTTTTCTTGACTGACTTGCGGGTAACATACTTGAGATCAAATTTGGAGAAGAGAAACAACCAACGGGCTAGCCTACCCGTAAGCACTGGTTTCTCGAAGAGATATTTGATGGGATCTAATCTAGAAACTAGGATTACAGAGTGAGCTAACAAGTAGTGCCTCAACTTCCTGGTAGCCCATACCAAGGCTAGGCAAGCTTTCTCCAACGGCTTATAGCGGGTCTCGTACTCCAGCATTTTCTTGCTCAAGTAATAGATGGCTTTGTCCACCCTATCCTTAGATTCCTCAGCAAGCATGCATCCCATTGTGGTGTCTGTCACTGACAAATACAGAATCAAAGGTTTCCCCGACTCTAGCGGCGATAACACTGGCGGATTCTGAAGGTACTGCTTAATCTGCTTAAAAGCGAATTGACATCGATCATCCCATCGGAATTTCTTCCCTTTCTTCAGGAGACCAAATAGTGGTTCACAAGTCAAAGTTAATTTGGAAATAAATCGTCTTATGAATTGCACTTTACCCAGAAAGCCTCGCACCTCCTTTTTAGTCCTTGGTGGTGACATTTCTAGGATGGCCTTGATTTTGGAAGGATCTACCTTGATGCCCCTCTGTGTGATAAAAAAGCCTAGCATTTTCCCTGCTGTTACGTTGAAAGTGCATTTCTGTGGATTCAACCTCAGTTTGTATTCTCTAATCCGTTGAAAGAATTTCTTCAAGGCGGTGTAGTGGCCCTCTCTTTCTTTGGACTTGACAATCATGTTGTCCACGTACACCTCGACCTCTTTGTAGATCATATCATCCAGAATGGTGGTTGCAGCCCTTTGATAGGTAGCCCGGCATTCTTCAGCCCAAACGGCATAACCCGATAGCATAAGTACCCCACGGCGTAGTAAATGCAATTTTCTCTCTGTCCTCCGGTGCCATTAGAATCTGGTTATACCCAAAAAATCCTTCCATGAAGGATAGCATTGCGTGACCTGCAGTGAAGTCCACTAATTCATCAATGTGCGGTACATGAAAGTCGTCCTTCGAACTGGCTCTGTTCAAATCCCAGAAGTCCACACATACCTGGATTCGACCATCATTTTTCGGCACTGGAACGATGTTGGCCAACCAAGTCAGATACTCAGATACTAACAAGAAACCTGTCATGGTGACCTCTTCTTTGATTTTCAACGCCTAATCCGGATGGATCCTTCGCAACTTCTGCTTGACGGGTAGAGCCTCGGGGTCAAGAGGGATCCGATGCTGTACAATCTCAGGATCAATTCTAGGCATGTCTTTGTAGGACCACGCAAAAACATCTTTGAAATCTTTTAATAAAGCGACTAAGCACTCGCGCTCCTCCGAAGACAACGTGGACTCGATCTGGACTAGACGCAGATCCTTCTCAGTACCCACGTTAATAGCAATGATTTCATCAGCACAGGGTTTTGCAAACCTCTCCTCCTCTCGATTAATCAAGTTTTTCAAAACTAGAGGAATTCCTTCCTCTTTGTTTTAATTAAAATTCTAAAAATCTTGGTCAATGCAATAAACAAGCGGCACAAAGAAATACTCAGAATCGACAGCGCTCTCCAGCTCTTCGGTTACAACCAACTCAAAAGTAAAAGAAAAAGAGGACCTAGATAAAACCTTGGCATCCGGGTTATCACCCCCAGAGATACCGGACTGAGACTCAGAAGAATCGGAATTTGATTCCAACTTCATAGACTCTGTGGAATCAGATTCTAGCTCATCACCCAACTTAGAACTAGACAAGTAGCTCTCCTCCAGCTGCCAGATAAGAGATGGTGCTTCAAATGCATCCAAAATCCTGTTGGATGGGTTCACACCCGGTTGGTCCTCAATTATGGAGATGGTAAGGTTATCCCCCAAGTTCTCTGAGTAAGCCGCATGATTTGTAAGGAGACATGCCAGTGCTGTCCCTACTCCAAGTTTGCTGTTGTCCGAGTCACTTTCCATGCTCTGCTTAGCTTCAGTACTTGGCTCAGCTTTTTCCTTGGCATCACTATTTTGCAGCTGCAGGTCAAAGAAGATTTCAAATCCAGGAACGTGTTGTTTCCCAGGATTCATCCAGGGCTCGGGAAAGCCGCAAAAGGGGAAGTCTTCACCCTCCCGAATGAAGCGGCCATTCAGCATTTCCCGAATTGGCCTGTGGATAAGCTCATAGTGTTTTGTGGCCGGCTTGGCTCTGGCTCTAGCTTTGATTTCTTCTCCTTTCCTGATCCAGTCCTCTTTGGTGGGTATGTAGCCCAATCCAAAGGCATATGGATTGTGCGGCGCATCGGCCAATGCTGTGACACCTTTCCGGTCACTTCTTCTAAGTAACATTCCTGGTATATGCTGCAACTTGTTCATGAGATAGATAGACAGACTAGGCGCTGACGTACATGCCCTCATCAGTAGCCAAAATAGTTTGCACTACTCGAGCCTCGACTAGAGTAAACCTTGAGAGGAATACATCCTTGTAGACACCCCATTTTTGACCGACCTTAAGACTCAGACGTCATCGATTGAGCGCTCGATGATTATGCATGTTTGAGCTCGTTTTGAGTTTTCAGAGTTTTGGCTGAGAGCCTTGCCTCCGGGCCTTTAAACTCGTTGTGCTTTGGCTCAGTTTGTGGACCGAGCCTTGTTTCTCTTCCCTGGAGGGAGGGAGTGGTCTTGTAGACCACCTCTTTGTGGTCGTAGACCACTTTTCTCGCTTGGAGACTAGTTTTCGATTTTAGGAGTCTTCGGCCGCGCGCCTTGTTTTGGGACCGTTTAACGTTCTCCGTTTGGCGTGGTTTTTGAACCACAACTTGTTGCCTCTGCCTAGAGGGACACTGTGGTCCGGGAGACCACTTTTGTGGTCATAGATCACTTTTGATGCCCGTAGACTAGTTTTCGAGGCTTCCGGCTGCGCGCTTCGCCTCTCAAACTTTCGTCTTGCATCCTTTTTGGTTTGTCTTTGGTACAAACCTTGTTTTCCTTATTTGGAAGGTGGTACAAGGGTAGGAGACCAGTTTTTTTCCTTGGAGACCACTTTCCTTCCTGCCAGCCAGTTTTCTGGTTTGACAACTGGTCTCCTTGGTCTTTGGGCCATCTTTTCTGGTCGGCCACCACACCACTGCATTGTTTTCATGCTATAGACCTTCTCCCACCATGGCCGACCACTTGTTGTCTTGGGAGACCACTTGTGGTGGTCAGCCGACCACTTCAAGTAGCTGGCCGACCACTTCAAGTGGTCGGCTGCTTTTCATCACCTTTTTGGAGATATTTTTCTCCAGCTGGCATAGCTGGAGGGCACTGAAACCATCCTCCATACACGTGTATGGAGGGATGGCCTTGAACCCTTAGCTTCCTCAAGAAGCTTGAGCCTTGGTTCTCTATAAGAGAGAACCCCCTTCTCCATCCTCTAGGTTCAGAAAAATTGTGCTTGAGTGATACATATACTCCTTTGTATCTATATTACTCTTGTTCTTCATTTTTGTGCCTTAAAGTGTAGTTTTATCATACTTTAACACACAAACACACACTCAAACACCATCCTTTTGTTACTGAGGTGCTTAGGAGCTGGTTTTGGTGTTGTTGGGTTGGTTTGAGCTTGGAAAACCGGCTAGAGTTGTAGCTTTGAAGGTGGTCTTCAAGGGTGAGCTTTTAACCTTTTAAACCCCTATTTTTTCTTAAGCTTTTAGCCCTACTTGCATACTGTTTTAAGCTTAACTTCCTACTGCAGAAAGTTTGTTTTTCAGTCCTTAACATGTTTGTTTAAGGTCACTTTTTTGTTGGGGGTGGTCTACCCCCTCTTAGGCCTTGTTAGGCCTTGTTTTGAGCCATCTCTTTTGGCTTTTGTTCTACCCTTTGCATGACCTTTCTACCACTGAAATCCAGAGGATTTTCAGTGGTGAAAAGGTGGTTTTGGAGTCCCAAAAAGGAGAGGGTCACCCCCTCTCCTTGTGTTTTGTATGTTTGCTTTGAATGCCTCATGTTTGAGCATGTTTATTAAGCTTGTGTTGGCTTGTTCTTAGCATGTATTTGGGGTTATTTTGAGATGGCATGCCACTATTTTTGGTTGTCTTGATCATCCCTTGCATGCATAATACACTTGTAGTGTAATCCTCATAAACTAGCTTTGTATGCTTCATGACGTAGCATGTCTTTCTAGCTCGTTTTGAGTCCATTTTAGCATGTTCTTGGTGTTTTTTTACCATGTCATACCTTTGTTAAGGTTTGGTTTGGTTGGCCCTTGCATGCTCCATGCACTTGTAGTGCATTTCCATGAATTAGCCTAATGTGTATCATGCTTTAACATGTCATTCTAGCATGCTTTTGGCTTAACTTCAAGAAGCTTTTGTCCATGTTTTAGCATGCTCTAGCTCTGATTTTTGTTGTTTTGGTCATGCATGCCATGCTTTGTATAGCTATAGTGCATTCTAGCTTGTTAGCTTTGTGTATCGAGTCCACTAGCATGCATTGCCTGGCCTATTTCAATGATTTGGCATCATTAGTAATGTGATTTCAGTCCATATTTCATGGTCATACACTTGCATCTTTCACTCATTCAATGCGTTGGAGGGTTGGTCCTTTATGCCTTAACATGAATCATTGTGTATGCCTTCATGCCTAAGCTTGCGAGCTATCATTTCAATATGTTTTTGGGGTTATTTTGCCATGATATAACTCTAATTTTTGTTGGCGAAGCCATCTCATGCTTGGTCTAGATAGGTGTAGTGTAATCCACCTTATTTGCCTTGCATATTTCATGCTTCATGCTTACCATGCTAGCTTATTTTGGCTTCCTTCCATACATGTTTTAGACTCACTTTGACATGTTCTAGGACTGTTTTGGGTTGCCTTAGCCATATGCTTCATGTTTTGTATAGTTGTAGTACAAGTGCCTATGCTAGCTTTGAGTTTTGAGTACCATAGCATGCTTCACTTGTGTTGTGTACATGATTTGGCATCATTTATCATGACATTTCAGAGCATGTAGCATTGCCATGTTCCCACTTTATTCATTGTTTAAGTGCCTTTGAATGTTGAGCATTGTTGCCTTGCTTGTGGCCTAGCATGTATGCCATCTTGCCTAGGTCCTTGAGCCCCCATCTCAGCATGTTTTGGCCTTTGTTTAGACCTAATTAAGCTCTGTCCATGATTGGTTCATGCATTTGTGTCATGTATTGCATGCCCCCTTTGTAGTCCTCTTTGCTAGCCTTATGCCTTAAGGACCTTAGCATGCCATGCTTGTGTTGTTTTGAGTGATTTGGCATCATTTCATACCTTATTTCAGTGTACTTAGGGTTGTTACACTTCCATGTTTATCACTTCTTGAGCACTCTTGAGAGTTGTGCTCTTGGGCCTAGTTGATAGGCCAATGCATGTGCATGCTTTGCCTTGCATTTTGTGCCTTTGTTTTGGTGTTATGGCCACTGATTTGGGCATGACTGAGGTCTGTCCATTTTGGTTTAAGTCCATTGAGCATGTTGGCTTTCATGTTGTTTGCATTGTGCATGCTTATGTACATTGCATTGAGTATGCCATCTTACATTGCATTGTGTATGCCATGTTGTTATCTGCATTGTGTATGCCAAGTTGTTGCTTTGCATTGAGAATGCGTGCCCTTAGCATTGGTAGTTTGATCATGTTGCATTGCATGTTATTGCATGCTTGCCCCCTTACATGATTATTTTGCATGCTAATTGTTGCATTACATTGAATTGCATTGCATGTTGTTGCTTGCATTTGTTTGGATTAAGTGTTAATCTGAGCACGAGGAACGAGGGATGTTTCATACTTAAAGTGATGAAACGTGTCTCAAATCTCGGTCGCCGATGCTCTTGATCAATCATGATAGAGTTTTAGGCCTTATGTGTTTATGTGTGCATTCATTTTATATTGAATTGTGCAATTTGGCTTCTCGGCCATCATGCATCGAGATGCGTGATTGGTGGCCCGAGGGTCGAGAACCACACTCCCTTGAGCTTATGAAATGATAGGAAGGGTGGTTGTGCACACATATCTTGCAAATACATTGCCATGCCCTTTCTTGCTCTCTGTTGCAGCAAAGTGGAGTCTGGCAGCAAAAACTGGACGACCGACCAGTAATACTAGCTGGCCGACCCCTTTTTCTAGTTTTCAGCAAAGAAAAGTGGTCGGCACGTGGTCTTCCTCCTCAACAACTGGTCGGCAGCCCTTCCACAGGTCACCAAGGTGAGTTGGAAGCTTTCTGGAGCTTGGTGCAGTGTTCTGAGAACAATTGCAAACAGAGGCAAATTGGGGCATCGCGACGGATTTTCGAACGAGGCGACCGGGCATGCATGCACTCTTCTCCCTCTGAAGCTCCTGCTTTACTTAGCTAATTTGCTTAGCTGGTTTATGCTTTGGTCTGTAATTAAGTAGTTAATGCGTTTAGGTGCTTATTTGTGTTGTAATAGCTTAATTAGTTAGCTTGTTAGTTAGTTAGTTTTGTGATGTAATAATTAGTTTAATTAGCTTAGATAAGCTAGTTAGCTTCTTATCCGGACCCTCCGTCGAGAGGGCCAACTGTTGTAATAAGAGTGCGTGTGTGTGATGCATGTCTTTCAACCCCCATTTCTTTCTCCCTTTTACTTAACCGCTTACGATGGTTAGTTTTAGGGCATATTTTGTTTAGCATACCTTATGCTTTGCATGCGTGCATCCATTCATCTGTTTTGCATGCACTGGGCTCGGCGCATCATACTAACTGCATTGTATTTCAATACATTTACTTGAATACATGTATCAAGTTGCATTTCACATGACACCTTAGGATAGCCGAGCCTATCTTAGTCGCGTTTTCGCATGTGTTGCATTAGCCATCTTAACATGAACTAGAATCATGCATGATTTCTAACTAGTTCTCTGTTTTGGCTTGGAGTACACTGTGAGTGTTTACGCTTTAGCATACTGCATGTGTGTTAATGCTGCGATGATAGCATGCTTGCCATGAGACTAACTGCTTATTTGATATACCTACTTGAATGCCTGTGGGTGAAGGTTGGATTACTTGAATTTGGACAATTCATCAAACTGTGTGTTTTACGCCTACTTGCGAGTAGCAACTTTAAACCATTTTCAAACAACCGAACATGCAATGTTTTGTTCCAAATTTGGCGATCTAGTCTATACTTGTATGCTGTGCGCATTATATAGTAATTCTAGGTTAATAACCGGAATAAGAACACATGTGTTTTGAAAAACAAAATATCATGCTTAGTACAGATCGATCTTTGATCGGGCGAGCGGGGGTGCTCATTGCATGACCTTCCCCTCTCGTACCCAAGTTCCCGAGCCGAGGCAACTTTGGTGATGACGAACACGTGGCCTTAGGCACGAGTCAGGGTTTCCTAAATTTCCCCTAAAATAAAATATTTAGGTGGCGACTCTGTATTTGGCAAAGCAGTCCATGTTTGGCACTTCTTTATTAAAATCAGTTTTCCAAAACGATTTGCTGGATTTGGACTCTTTGGTGATTTGTCGGTCTCGCATTGCACTTTGTGAGATTAGATTCAGAACCGTGACATTTGAGTCCGAACTATAGTAGCTCAGAACAAAATGGATTTCGCGCCCCTTCGCGTGCGGAGCTCGGGACGTTCGGGAACGTCTACAGTTTCTGGCGACTCTGCTGGGGATTTAGAGAACTTGACTCGAACTCATGATGTCTTGTGTTGACTACACTTATGTGTTTTTTTGCATTGCATTTGCATTGGTGCGCCTAGGACACCGTGTTTGCTGTATGTTGTTCCTGAACGATTTGCCGGAGGCTTGCTTGGAAAAGCGTGCCATAAGGCTGACAGGTTGCGGGCTCTGCCACGACGGGAACACAAATCTCGATTTTTACCAAGGCACTCTTTTCGACCATTCGACCTAGTGCATATCGGAATCCATAGTGACCATCCCAAGCTAGGACAGGTTGCTTACCCGATTGTAGGTTGTTTGAAACCGTTGCGTGCGTAGTGAAATCCTAGCTCCTGACAAGATTGGATAGGGAAACCCTACCCCACCATAGGGGTGTTTTGGCTCTCACTTGCATGATATTTGCTATCAGAGTGTGTTTTTATAGGGTTGTGTGTACTAGTTTGCAAGTCTGGGTATCAGGCCTGAGGACATCAGTATTTTGGGGGAATCAGTTTTACCTGAGGGTATCAGTTTACAGACAGAATTTTGGGCAAAATTCAGTAAAGAGTACAGCTATTCAGTTATGCTTATATCTGTTCTGGTGAAATTGGGCTGAGATGCTGCCTGTTTTCTCTTTTGCGAGGTGGTCTTGGAACCGTTGCTTCAGAAGGCTCCAATATCCCCCCAGTACACCGGACTTCTGTTGATAGACTTTATCAGGTCAGAGATTCAATTCAAGGGCAACCAGTGTTTCCTTCGCCAGTGGTAAGGCAAAGAAAGGCCAGTCAGGCACAGATCACCAGTTCAACAGTTCTCAGATCAGTAGTCATTATCCACCTCGCCTGTGCGCAGTTGGGCTGAGATATCTGCTCTTACCTCAGAAAGGGGATACACACTTGTTCAGTTAGATCAGCAGTTTTTAGTTAATATGGAGGACATGATGCGTCAACTCCAAGTGACCATGCAGGCCATGCAGCGGGATGCTGCACGCCAGACCGAGGTCGTGGCCCAGCAGGCCAAACTCATCGCCAGGCTTCAACAATAGCATCAGCTACAAACACAATAGGGAACAACTTCTGCGTCCCACCCATCTCCAGTAGAAACTCCTGCACCAAGGGTTCCTACCCCTACCGCTAATGCCCAGGAGAATACAGATATCCTAGTGGACCCCACTCCACCTCAGACTTCCAAAGCACAGGCCTACCCAATTGAGGCCCCTTTCGAGTTCAAAGTGGATCCAACTGTGTTAAAAGTGAGCAAGCTTGAAAAGTTGTTCAAGAAGGCTCAAGGCGTAAAATCCATTCCGGACATAGAGGATGGATACACCGATTCGGCTGTGACTCTGTCGGACCGGTTCAAGATGCCACATATCGATCGCTTTGATGGCTCTGGAGACCCAATGGTGCACCTCCACCTGTTTTCTGATATCCTGAGGCCAATGGGCTTGACCATAGCCCAGAAGCTGTCACTATTCGGCTGAACCATGTCTGGGATAGCCGCAATCTGGTATGTGAAATTGGAGAACTCTGTGAAACAGAACTGGGAAGAGATGGCTGAGGCCTTCATCGCTCAATACTCCTATAACACACAGATTGAGGTCACAACTCGTGATCTTGAAGTCACCCGTGAAGAGCCAAATGAGGGTTTTTCAGAGTTTCTGACGAGATAGAGAGCAAAGGCCTCGATGGTGGCTACAAGGCCTTTCGATAAAGACCAGATAAGGATGGTTGTGCACAACCTCCAACCTAGACTGATGCAAAAAATGATAGTCTTACCCCTCCCTACCTTTGCCGACTTACATGAGCTTGGGGTATAGATCGAAGACGCTATGAAGCAGGGCCTTATTGACCAGGAGAAGGAGCAGCCCAGGAGGGCGTTTTCCCGCAGTTCGAATGCGATCACCAGTGGTGATGCAGCTGCAAGATCTTCCGAAGTGGGCATGGTTACCACCACCACATCAAAAATAGCTACCCCATTCACCGGTACGTCCGGAAGTAGCTCACAAACAACCAAATATCCACCTCGAGTCAAGAGGATTTTTACCCACTTTATATGCCTTTGTCAAAGGCTCTAGGGGTCTTACTCCGGAAAGGACATCTGAAACCGTTGGAACAACAGCCTCTACCCGATCCTATCCCTCCAAAGCATGACTAGACTAAGTACTGTGCCTAACATCAACAAACCGGTCATGACACTGACAGTTGCTTTTGTCTTCGCCATGATGTACAAGATTTGTTTGACAATAAGGTCATCGCCGCACCAGTCTTGCAAAGTCTATCGGCATTTGATCAGTGAACTTGTGAGGGATAATGTGACCATGTGATCGGGGGATGAACCACCTGCGGATGGCGCTTAGTTTACTTCGGATGTGGCATATGGCACGTACAGTCTTGAGCATTGTGCAAATGCTAGTTTTTGTACTTTCCAACTTAGGTATTGAGTCAGTTCTGTTGTGTTGTTTTGAGTCTGTCTCGTTGTTTTGAGTCAGTCTTTTTGTTTGGGGTCTGTCTTGTTGTATCGAGTCAGTCCTGTTTTGTTAAGAGTCAGGTGATTTCGGGGGTGTTACCTCGGACATCCCTTTCTCGTTTTGTGTTTGTCTTTTTGCTTTCCTTTGAGTCTGTTTCTGCCTTGGAGCCAATTATGCCAACAGATTTGAATGAAACAGTGGTGGTTTTCACGCTTTTGTGTTTGTTTCTATCTCGAACCTGTTGTGCTAGCAAATTTGAATGAAACGGCAGTGCATTTTCACCTACTTCTTCTGTGCTTTTAAGTCATTGCATTGACCTAAGTTTTTAAAAACTTTTTGAACAATGTGTTGAAAACGAAGAGGGAGGAATTCCTCGGGATTTGCAAAAATTCGATCAATTTGAGAGAAAGAGAGGCGTGCTAAGCCCTTAATGAATGAGATCATGCTTGTTAGTGTGAGTACTGAGAAGGATCCTAGCTTGATCCAGATTGGTTCTGCATTGTCTTAAGTGCGAGCGACTAGTTGCTTTCTTAAAAGATTTCAAACAAATGTTTTGCGTAGTCCTGCGAAGACCTGTGTGGAATCGCTCTTGAGATTGTGCAGCTTAGGATCGCTCTCAGCCTCGAGACTCGATCCCTTGTTTTCAAACCTTGAACTTGGATTTAGAATGTTCAAAGGTCAATCACGATGTGAGGCTTATGTGGCCAGATTTGAAGCAGCCTACGAACTAGAGGCAAGGAAGTCAGATCAAGTAGATCAGATGTCATCAAAGGAAGCTTGCGAAGCTAGATTAGAAGCCCCCCCTCGAACTAGGGGCAAAAAATGTCGGGCGTGCTCGAAGAGTCAAAAATTGGGACATTTCTCAAGCCAACGAAGATCGGAAAGAATGCCAAATCCCAGAAGGGAGGAAAGAAGAAAGTATTGCTAAAGGACAACCAAGTTCCTATCTGCAACACTAGGGGCAAATTCAGCCCCCCATTGGATGGACTCCTACATCATCACCGAACAACAGCCACTCTCTTGGATTCAGATGGCTTCGAGATCTCAAAACCATTTGACATGGACAAAGCTACACTTTTACCCTTGAGAGGCTCGCTGGGCCGAAAACCTGGAAGGGCGACCCAGGCCAAAGTTAGAGCAAATGAAAAAAGAAAAGAATGAAAAAAGAGATAATAAGAATGAAAAGAATTGAAAAGAAGAAAAGAAAAGAAAAGAAAAGAAGAACATAGCTCGCAAGGTCGAAAACCCAGAAGGGCGACCTTGGCAAAAGTTAGAGTGTAAAAGGAGAGGTTAATACCCGAGTGAACCTGACCCCGAACTACGTAAGGCTTGATTCCTATGTTTGGGATACGTAGGCAACTTCATTATGAAGTCCAGCCATAAACACTTCCAAATTGATTATGTCTATGTAATGGTTCTGATCATCTTTGTCTTCTTTGTATCCGAGAGTTCGGTTGTGATCGTCACTTTGAGGACTGATTACAGTATGTTGTGGTGCCATTCAAACAAGGGGCAACTTTCCGTTGCCACGCAGTGCCATTCAGACAAGGGGCAACTTTCCATTATTTTGGATCTGAGGTTGTGCATCTCAAGAGTAGGTTCTGTGTTCGTTCAGCAGTGGCTATTTGCAAAAACAGTTTTTGCAAATTTTTAATGAGGTTGACTAATTTTCTCAAAAATTATTCCATTTTTCCAAAACTGGACCATTTCTTGGACCCAAAAAGGAAAATTTTCAGTGCTCATAGCCTGACTTGCATGATTTTGAATCAGAAATTGAACAAGTATGTTAATCTAACTCTCATGTTGGTCAAAAATTGTTTTAGTAGAAAGCTAAAACAAAAAAAATGGTCAAAATGATGAACTAGGGGCACAGTTGAGTCAGGTGTTCTGTCTTTTCCCCTTTGTCAACATACTTGCCAAGAAGGGCACTCTGCTTGCCGGAAAAGGCACCGTACTGGTCGGAAAGGGCACTTTGTTCGCCAGAAAGGGCACATCGGAAGCTAACAGAAAAGGGCTGAAAGCTTTCACATCCTCCAATAGGAATGGCAATGGGGCGGGGCAGGGCCGAGGACCATACTCCCTGTCCCTGATCCCCGATAGTGAGAAATTCCCCGTCCCCGTCCCCGTCCCCGTCCCCGATCCCCGACGGGGACCCCATATTCCCCTCCGCCCTCGCTCCCGATCGGGGATCGGGTATCCTCGACCCCGTAAATTCCCCGACCGAATTAAAATTTTTTTTTTCAAAAAACAATTTTAAACATCCTATTAAGAATCTGTACATGTTTTAAAATTAAAAGAACTTTCATCCTATCACAAAGAACTTAAAAAATTCAACATAATCTGTACATGTTTAAAAAATCCTATCACACACAACTTTCATCCTATCACAAAGAACTTAAAAAATTCAACATAATCTGCCAATATATGTCAACAAATTCAATAAATCTGTCCAGCAGCATCTGTCAAATACACAACCCAAACACAAAACATCCTGTAGCAACAAAATAACACAAACAAAACATCTGTCCAGCAGCTCACACACACAAGAAAATTCAACAAGTAGCAAAGATAATAATTAATCCCAAGCACAACCCGCAAGAGATAGGTTACCTAAAAATTGAAATTAAAAATAAAAAAAAAATATCCATTACAACATAAAAGATCAAATCCATTGTTTGTCCAATACCAATACAAACCACACAAATTCCATCATCTCCTTCAACTTGAATTCCTGTTAAATAACAAAAGGAAAAAAAACAAATAATTAATACTAATAATAAAATGTAAAAAATGTTAACAATTAAAACAAAAAAGATAACTAACACAAAAGTGGCACATGACTGATCCGACTCGATCTCATCATCATATATAGTTGCATAGCCTATCGATTCCAATGTTAAATTTCCTAAAAAGTAAAGAATATAAATTCAGTATTGAAATTATTCCATGGTAATATAAATAATAAAATTTGAAATAATAATATGTAGATTAATTGAAATAATACCTTTCATCTCTGCACCCCACAACCAACTTTGTGCACACATTAATGCTTCTAATGTGTTTGAATGAAGTCTACTACGATGTGGAGTCACCAACCTTCCACTAGTACTAAATGCTGACTCAGAAGCAACAGTGGATACAGGAATAGCTAAAATGTCCCTAGCTATTGCCTGTAAGGTCGGATACTTTGGTCCACTAGCTTTCCACCAATTCAAAACATCAAAACTTGAAGTTCTTGGCAAAACATCATCTTCTAGATAGTGGTCCAACTCTGATCTTACATTCTTCATTTTTTTACTTCTCTTTCTACTAATAAACAAATCAAATTCTGAAAGGGTCTCTGTAACAATTTCTGGATGAGTAGAAGAGTCACTAACAACATCGGTCTCCATACCAACTCGGTGCTGATACTCTTGCAACAAATCATAACAAATATGACGAACCCTATCAACTTCATCTTCAGCTTTGTCTCCATAAAGTTTTTCAAAATAAAACTCCAATACACTTATCTTATACCTAGGATCAAGTACAACTACAACTCCAATAACACCATGTATCACTAACTAATATTTATCAAATTTTTCCACCATTTTTGATGCCATTGTTCTGATCACTTCAATGTCACAAGAGATCCATTGAGACAGTGTCATCCTAATCTCACATAAAGCTGGGAAACAAACATTGGCTGTGGGATACTTTGTACTAGAAAACAACTCAGTGATAGCAAAAAAAATCTTAAACCTCCCACTAATCTCTCTAGCAAACTCCCATTCTTGCTCAGTTGGCACAGTCTTATATTGGGGCTCTCTAATTTTCAACATAGAAAAGACATCCTTATACAATAAGGCTGTCTGAAGCATCAAGTAGGTTGAATTCCACCTAGTTGCACAATCAAGTCCTAATTTCTGAATTCCACCTAGTTGCACAATCAAGTCCTAATTTCTTAGTATGTGGAATACGCAATTGGTTGACTGTTTCTTCAATTTTTTCTAGTCTTTTTGGTGTTGCTGTCCAATAAGCTACACTCTCTCGAATTTTCTCCACACCAACTCGTATGACATCCAATCCATCTTTCACTATCAAATTCAAAATATGCGCACAACAACGCATATGAAACAAAGTACCACCCAACAAAAGCGATGAATTACTTTACTTATCCATCAACATGGTAATCATGGCATCATTTGTGGAGCAATTATCAACAATAACAGTCGAGATTTTCCTATCAATATTCCAGTCCATCATACACTCAAGCAAAGTATCACAAAGAACTTCTTTTGTGTGTGGACATGGAACATAAATAAACCTAAAATATGATATTCATAAACAAGTATTAATAGCAAGCAAATTGAACTGAATAAGATACAATTTTTAAATGATTTGCAAATTTACAAAAATATACCTCAAAATGCGACTTTGCAATGTCCACGAATCATCAATAAAGTGTGCGGTGATAGCCATGAATCCTTTCTTTTGATTGCTAGCAGTCCACATATCAGTTGTGATTGCCACCCTACTTTTATTATGCTCAACCAAACTCAATGTCTTCACCTTCTCATAATCATAAATCTTTAAAATATCACTCTTTATCGTATTTCGAGAAGGCACTTTAAACAATGGTTGAAGTGCTACTAAATATCGTTTAAAACCAACATGGTCTACGATAGAGAGGGGATATTCATGCAAGATTATGGCATGTGACAACTCTTTCCTAGCAAAATCTTGATAAAAAATATAAGAATTCATTTTTGGACTCTCTCTACTAAAGTTGTTAGTTAACACTTTTTGCCTCATGTCCATCACTTTTTTCCTAGTACAACTCTTATGGTGATCATGCAAATGCCTAGTTCTATTTTTTGAATCACCTCCAAGATGCTTATTACAATAATTACATATTGCCTTCCACACTCTATTGACGACTTATTTTTTAAAATGTTCCCACACAACACCAGGTTTTCTTTTAGTTCCTCCACAAGTAGTATTAGACTCTTCTTCTAAATCAATAACATGTTGATTGGAGAGGAGAGACGATGAGTTCGTAGGTGCATTTGTAGCTGGCGATGAATGTTGTGAGGCGTCACTCTCAAATGGTACTTGAGAGTTAACAGGTACTTCAGAGTTAACATCTGACATTTTTAACCTTTATAAAAATAATATGGATTGAATTAATATTAACAGAGGTAACATAAATTAATTCATTACTGAAACTAAGAAACAAATTAATAATAAGTAATAACATGGATTGAATTAATGGAACTGAGAAACAAATTAACTAAACATCAATTTTCTTTTTTCTCTATTAACAAAACAACATGGATTGAATAACATGTTACTTTTTATTTTTAATTAAACATCATTTATTTTTAAATAACTAAACATCATTTTTAACCTTTATAAAAATAACATGGATTGAATAACATGCTCACAGTTGAAGCAGGCTGCTAGGTAATCCTTAAGAGAGAAAAGACACTAGACCTGGTCCGACCGCGTGCCCATCCATAATTTGAATCAATCATATGATAAGCTCAGTTTTAGTTGCAGTAACTAGTAAAAGGATATCAAAACAATTCAACCCATAGTAGAGAATCAGCATTAATACATGGAATTTGCCTGGCAAGTTTCACTAATATGGCATTGCTGATAACCCAGTGGTTGCAAAAATTAAAAAAATAATAATAAATAATCATTAAAAAAAATGTAGAAAACTCACGAAAATGAAACTTTTTCTTGCACACGTCATGCACTCAATTCCTCCAGCATCCAACAGTACACTATGCATCCACAATGAATTTGCTGCAGAGAAAAAAAAAAATAACATTAAAAGGTCTGCAATAAATTACCATATGACAAAAAAGAATTAAAATTTTTAAAAAAGTCCTAGGAAGACATAATTCACCTAATCTCATGTCAACTCTACGGAAGAAAGCACGTAAATCAACCAAACTAGCCAGGAAAAATAAAATCTTCCACTTACCTTTTTATTTTTAAATAACTAAACATCTTCCACTAAAACAACCATTGAAGTCAATTAATATAGACAACTACACAGTACCCAATCAATTAAATCAAAAACCTAACATAGCAATTGTTGGCACAGTATCCACAGAGAGAGAGAAAAAAAAGAAGAAAAGGATTTTAAATAACTTCTTTGCATAATTGACAATTCACAAGCTATGATTAGAAGAAAGAGGAATGAAGACTGCTAAAACATGTCACACACCTGCAGCTTATGGTTGTCACCAACAATAAGAAGCCGTTGATTTACACCTAAGAAGAATACACACGACAATTTGCAATACAAATTCGTTTTGCTGCTACAATGACATGAACCCGGTCACAATGTTCAACTCTTACAGCCTGTAGAGAGGGAAAAAAACATATATAGAATACACATTCAGAGCATTTCTACTATAAAAAGATGACAACATCCATTAAATACATTAAATAGGCCCTAACTAAAGGATAAACTGAGAAAACTCAGCATAAATTTATTTTTCTAATATTAAAATGACCCCCCCAAAAAATCATAGAACTAACACTATCTTTCACCATTTCTCATGTTATCAATGGATTTTTTTTATACTAGGAAAAAGGTTTTAGAATTAAATTTATCGATTTATCCTTTAAATTAGTCCTATTTGATCAACTTAATTGCCAAAAGAGGATAAAATGTCATATAAGGGGTAAAACTGAATCAATTTCAGAAGTTAGAGAATTATTTGAATGAAATTAACAAATTAACAAATTTCAACTTTGAAATTTATTTCTTAAAAGAAGTGAATGATGTAAACACAACATATCATTTTCATTTAAACACAACAACAAATTAACAAATTAGTCCTATTTGATCAACCAGTGAATGATGTAAACACAACAAATTAACAAATTAGTCCTATTTGATAGAATGTCATATCATTTTCTTTAAATTAACAAATTAACAAATTAACAAATTAGTCCTATTTCTTAAAAGAGGATAGAATGTCATATCATTTTCTTTAAATTAGTCCTATTTGATCAACCAGTGAATGATGTAAACACAACAAATTAACAAATTAACAAATTAACATATCATTTTCTTAGTAATTTTTCTACTATTAGGATTGTTGTTCTCTTGATAAGTAATATATAATCAAAATAACATCATCAAAATAATAATCACAACAGGTTATGACTAACAAATTAATCTTCAAAATTAACAAATTAACAAATTTCAACAAATTAATCTTCAAAATTAATCTTCAATAATGAACAATGAACAATAATTCCTACACACAGAATAACATCATCAACATCATCATCTTCAATAACATATAAAATAAACAGATCTAAACAGATAAATAGAGGTTGAAGAAATATATAAACATATATTTATATATATATATATAAAATAAATAAATTTAGAGAAGAAGAAAAAAAAATTAGGGTGAGCTGAAATGAGAAACAGAGTAAGATTTAAACCCTAGAATATAGAGTATGAGCTGAAATACGAACCTGAGCATAGACATTCGGTGATCGGTGGGACGATTGAGCTTCCTCATCTTCATTATAGTGATCGTTCACAAACACAAAGGAGAGAAAGTGAAAGCTACAAGTGATAAACACGAACAGAGATGCAAATTAGGGTGAAAATTTTCAAAACCAGTTAGGGCAAAGAAATTGTAGAAACTAGGGCAAAGAAAATAAATTTAGAGAAGAAAAAAAAAAAAAAACAGAGGTTGAAGAAACAGATCTAAAATAAACAGATCTATATACTCATATATACATATAATATACATATATGTAAACCCTAGATCCAAATCCCTAGAGAGAGAGAGATACCTAAACAAAGAGAGCAGCGACAGAGGAGCGTCGGTGAGGGAGGATCGGAGGATCGCCGGTGAGGAGGGAGGCGCGGCGGTGACAGATAAAAGAGAGAGGGAGAGACCAGTGGCAAGCAAGAGGGAGAGACCAGTGGCGAGCGAGAGAGAGAGAGGAGCGCCATGTGTGAGTGAGAGGCTCGGTGGTGACGGAGGATCGCCGGTGAGGAGGGAGGCGCGACGGTGACTGATGAAAGAGAGAGGGAGAGACCAGCGGCGAGCGAGAGAGAGAGGAGCGCCGTGTGAGTGAGAGGCAGAGGCTGAGTGTGTGTTTGTGTCTCTCTATCAAACCCTAAACAAATACAAGCATATATATATCCGGGGTCGGGGGTCGGGCCGGGTCCGGGTCTGAAACACCTATCCCCGTCCCCGGCCCGGATATCATCGGGGATGCATTTTCGAATACCATCCCCGGCCCGTAGGGGATATTTTTCGGTGAATAACCACTGAATTCGGGGTCGGGGGGTCGGGTCACCGTCGGGCCGGTTTCAGATTGCCATCCCTATCCTCCAAGCAGCGAGGTATCAAGCCAAGTGCGAAGCACGAAATGGAATGGATTAAGATATTCCACTCCCTCAGCTGGAAAGGTTTGGTCACATCCGAACTGACCAAGGGCGTCATCAACCGATGTCAACTGCAGATTTGCTGCACAGCCAGTCGCATCACAACCCCTCTGTGGGAAAGTTCACTGTTGTGAGCAGAAGAAGAAGAATCTAGCAGAATGCTAGGGGCAAGAGCCCACAACTTCTTGTTTATCCATCAGCCACCCAGGGGAGGGATAAAAAAATGAGAGATTGAAGAATAGAGAGATGTGCGCTCAGAGAAAAGTGAGGAAAAGGGCTTTTTTAGAAAAACAGAGCCTGAGGGCCGAGTGATGTGAGAATCACAAATGAGAAAGGGTGGGAAACAATACCCGGAGAAACTAGCTCCCCATAAACTGAGAGGTCTCTCGCCTTTGTAACATATCCGAGTGGTGTGTGTGTGTTTTTATTTGTCTCGATTCTTGTTTTGAGTCATTTCGAATGTCAGTAGATGTGTTAGGTTGTTTACCTTTGTTTTCCGTTGTTGAGTCATAGTGCACTGTGTTCAGTCGTAGGCTCGATACCCGGTTTGGAACTCATTTCTCAAATTCAATTTCAAAATGAATCGTTTTGTGCTCAGAGTGCCGTACCGTTCTCCACATTTGTGCAAAACAGGATTTGTTCTTTCATAAAAACCGCAAGGTTCGTCCCAGGTCATGTGAGAACAGTAAAACTAGGACCTATCTGAAGCTGTATAGGTTCCAGGCAGCAAAGCAAAAGAAAAGAAAGAAAATTTGGAGCATCTGTTTTTGTTTCAACTTCTGCAAGTTCCGTCACTACATCCAGTATGTTCAGAATGAGCTGTGTGTTCAGAGTGAGCAGTGTGCAAGTATGAGCTGTGTGCCGAATAAACCGAATACTGTGTTATGAGCTGTGTGTTTAAAATGAGCAGTGTGCTGTACGAGCTGTGTGTTTGAAGTGAACATAATATTGTGTTAACTGTTTCAATGCCAGAATGGCTATTAGAAGTGCTCTCTCTGAGTATCGTTCCATGCCAGGGGCATCTTGGCTGTGTTTGCGATGAGTTCCTAGGAGATCAACTGCGACGGTGGAAACTAGAGTTTGAATGGTTGTTGCCTAGAGCACAAAGGTTTGGAATTTTCGAGACTAAAGTCTGGTTTAAATACCCAAGGGTGTATCCCTGGCTTGAAATCTGTATAGAAGCCCCATAGGTTGAGGTAACGGGTATACGCCTCGATTCTGGATATTAAGCCAACCTAGTCTGTCACCCCGTTGGAGAGTAGGGAAAGTTGTGAATGTGATCAGGAAGGAAAGCGGCAGCCGTGGCTTCTACATGTAGATGTTGCTACTTGTCAGCATTTCAGAACCTTTGTACTGTGTGTTGAAGGTAAGAGTTCGAAGAACACAAGGGGAAATCCCCATCAGAGTAGAGCGGTTCATCGCCACTCACCCCATGAGGTGCTTTCTAAAGCGCCGCTATGTTTGTTTATTGCATTCCTTTAGCATCATGCATTGTATTGCATTGTACCTATCAAGTTTCTTTCTCATTTACTTTAGTGTATCCATCACACTTCATTTACTTTAGTGTATCTATCATACTTTGTTCACTTAGTGCATCTATCACACTTTGTGTTCACCTTTAGTGTATCCATCACACTTCATTCACCTTTAGTGTATCTATCATACTTTGTTCACTTAGTGCATCTATCACACTTTGTGTTCACCTTTAGTGTATCTATCATACTTCGTACACTTAGTGCATCTATCACACTTTGTGTTCACCTTTAGTGTATCTATCATACTTTGTTCACTTAGTGCATCTATCACACTTTGTGTTCACCTTTTGTGTATCCATCATGCTTTGTTCACTTAGTGCATCTATCACACTTTGTGTTCACCTTGTGTATCTATCACACTATGCTCACCTTTGTGTATCTATCACACTACGCTCACCTTGTGTATCTACCACACGCTCATTTTGTGTATCTATCACACGCTCGCTTAGTGTATCTATCACACTATGCTCGCTTTGTGTATCTATCACACATGCTCACGTAGTGTATCTATCACACATGCTCACTAGGATTGCATAATTTTCTTACATTCTTTCTGTTGGAATGTGTGAGATTGTTATTTCTTATTCGCTTGCTTAAACTATTGTATTTATTTTACATAAATGCTTCATTACAGCTCTCTTTGCATGATCATAAGTTATGTATGGCATTGTGCATGTCATTTGCATTTTGCCCCTGCCTATGGGCGTATCTCTTTGTTATCTTGCCCGTTTGTCTAAGTCTTCGGCTTTGTCAAAAATGGGTTGTCTCTGGGCTTTGACATTCACTCACGTCACTTCTTGACTTCCGAGTTCTGTCAAAGAGGGACAACTGTAGACACCCTATTTTTGACCGACCTTAAGACTCAGACGTCATCGATTGAGCGCTCGGTGATTATGCATGTTTGAGCTCGTTTCGAGTTTCCGAAGTTTTGGCAGTGAGCCTTGCCTCCGGGCCTCTGAACTCTTTGTGCTTTGGCTCGGTTTGTGGACCGAGCCTTGTTTCTCTTCCTTGGAGGGAAGGAGTGGTCTTGTAGACCACCTCTTTGTGGTCGTAGACCACTTTTCTCGCTTGGAGACTAGTTTCTGATTTTCAGAGTCTTCGGCCGCGCGCCTTGTCTCGAGACCGCTTAACGTTCTCCGTTTGGTGTGGTTTTTGAACCACACCTTGTTGCCTCTGCCTAGAGGGACACTGTGGTCCGGGAGACCACTTTTGATGCCCGTAGACTAGTTTTCGAGGCTTCCGGCTGCGTGCTTGCCTCCCGAACTTTCTCTTGCATCCTTTTTGGTTTGTCTTTGGTACAAACGTTGTTTTCCTTGTTTGGAAGGTGGTACAAGGGTGGGAGACCAGTTTTTCCCCTTGTAGACCATCTTCCTTCCTGCCAGCCAGTTTTCTGGTTTGACAACTGGTCTCCTTGGTCTTTGGGCCATCTTTTCTGGTCAGCCACCACACCACTACATTGTTTTCATGCTGTAGACCTTCTCCCACCATGGCCGACCACTTGTTGTCTTGGGAGACCACTTGTTGTCTTGGGAGACCACTTGTGGTGGTCGGCTGACCACTTCAAGTGGTCGGCTGCTTTTCATCACCTTTTTGGAGATATTTTTCTCCAGCTGGCACAGCTGGAGGGCACTGAAACCATCCTCCATATACGTGTATGAAGGGATGGCCTTGAACCCTTAGCTTCCTCAAGAAGCTTGAGCCTTGGTTCACTATAAGAGAGACCCCCTCCTCCCTCCTCTAGGTTCAGAAAAATTATGCTTGAGTGATACATATACTCCTTTGTATCTATATTACTCTTGTTCTTCAATTTTGTGCCTTAAAGTGTAGTTTTATCATACTTTAACACACAAACACACACTCAAACACCATCCTTTTGTTACCGAGGTGCTTAGGAGCTGGTTTTGGTGTTGTTGGGTTGGTTTGAGCTTGGAAAACCTGCTGGAGTTGTAGCTTTGAAGGTGGTCTTCAAGGGTGAGCTTTTAACCTTTTAAACCCCCAATTTTGCTTAAGCTTTTAGCCCTACTTGCATACTATTTTAAGCATAACTTTCTACTGCAAAAAGTTTTGTTTTTCAGTCCTTAACATGTTTGTTTAAGGTCACTTTTTTGTTGGGGGTGGTCTACCCCCTCTTAGGCCTTGTTAGGCCTTGTTTTGAGCCATCCCTTTTGGCTCTTGTTCTAACCTTTGCATGACCTTTCTACCACTGAAATCCAGAGGATTTTCAGTGGTGGAAAGGTGGTTTTGGAGTCCCAAAAAGGAGAGGGTCACCCCTAGGGGTGCAACTCGGGCGGGTTCGGTCGGGTTGGGGGTCTGCCCAAGCCCGACCCGAATTGCCCAGAGCAGTGCCCAAGCCCGCCCAAGCCCGAACATGAACCCGAGCTTTGCTGCCCAAGCCCGGCCCGAGTTAGCCCGAGTTGCCCGAATTGCCCGAATTGCCTAGAAACTTGTAGGTAGATTTGTTTTGAAACCTGTAGGTAGAATATATAATCAACAAAGAATTGAGAATTATTCAAAGTTATTTTCTGGTCACCAAAAAAAAAAAAAAAAAAATTAAGAACTCTTTTACTTAATTTATATATATTATATAATTTATTAAATTATATATATATTATATATTATATATTATATAATATATTAAATTCAATTCGGGTTCGGGTTGCTCGGGTTGGCCATTGGTTCTGCCCAAGCCCGGCCCGAATTACAATTCGGGCATCAAAAATCTGCCCAGGCCCGTCCAGATTACAAGATATAGTTGTCCAAGCCCTAAAAAAACTCGGGCTGGGCTCGGGTTGCTCGGGTTGAGCCCGCCCGAGTTGCACCCCTAGTCACCCCCTCTCCTTGTGTTTTGTATGCTTGCTTTGAATGCCTCATGTTTGAGCATGTTTATTAAGCTTGTGTTGGCTTGTTCTTAGCATGTATTTGGGGTTATTTTGAGATGCCATGCCGATGTTTTTGGTTGTCTTGATCATCTCTTGCATGCATAATACACTTGTAGTGTAATCCTCACAAACTAGCTTTGTATGCTTCATGACGTAGCATGTCTTTCTAGCTTGTTTTGAGTCCATTTCAGCATGTCCTTGGTGTTTTTTTACCATGTCATACCTCTGTTAAGGTTTGGTTTGGTTGGCCCTTGCATGCTCTATGCACTTGTAGTGCATTTCCATGAATTAGCCTAATGTGTATCATGCTTTAACATGTCATTCTAGCATGCTTTTGGCTTAACTTTAAGAAGCTTTTGTCCATGTTTTAGCATGCTCTAGCTCTGATTTTTGTTGTTTTGGTCATGCATGCCATGCTTTGTATAGCTATAGTGCATTCTAGCTTGTTAGCTTTGTGTATCGACTCCACTAGCATGCATTGCTTGACCTATTTCAATGATTTGGCATCATTAGTAATGTGATTTCAGTCCATGTTTCATGGTCATACACTTGCATCTTTCACTCATTCAATGCGTTGGAGGGTTGGTCCTTTATGCCTTAACATGAATCATTGTGTATGCCTTCATGCCTAAGCTTGCGAGCTATCATTTCAATATGTTTTTGGGGTTATTTTGCCATGATATAACTCTAATTTTTGTTGGCGAAGTCATCTTATGCTTGGTCTAGATAGGTGTAGTGTAATCTACGTTATTTGCCTTGCATATTTCATGCTTCATGCTTACCATGCTAGCTTATTTTGGCTTCCTTCCATACATGTTTTAGACTCACTTTGACATGTTCTAGGACTGTTTTGGGTTGCTTTAGCCATATGCTTCATGTTTTGCATAGTTGTAGTACAAGTGCCTATGCTAGCTTTGAGTTTTGAGTACCACAACATGCTTCACTTGTGTTGTGTACATGATTTGGCATCATTTATTGCATAGTTGTAGTACAAGTGCCTATGCTAGCTTTGAGTTTTGAGTACCACAACATGCTTCACTTGTGTTGTGTACATGATTTGGCATCATTTATCATGACATTTCAGAGCATGTAGCATTGCCATGTTCCCACTTTATTCATTGTTTAAGTGCCTTTGAATGTTGAGCATTGTTGCCTTGCTTGTGGCCTAGCATGTATGCCATCTTGCCTAGGTCCTTGAGCCCCCATCTCAGCATGTTTTGGCCTTTGTTTAGACCTAATTAAGCTCTGTCCATGATTGGTTCATGCATTTGTGTCATGTATTGCATGCCCCCTTTGTAGTCCTCTTTGCTAGCCTTATGCCTTAAGGACCTTAGCATGCCATGCTTGTGTTGTTTGAGTGATTTGGCATCATTTCATAACTTATGCTTTGCATGCGTGCATCCATTCATCTATTTTGCATGCACTAGGCTCGGCGCATCATACTAACTGCATTGTATTTCAATACATTTACTTGAATACATGTACCAAGTTGCATTTCACATGACATCTTAGGATAGCCGAGCCTATCTTAGTCGCATTTTCGCATGTGTTGCATTAGCCATCTTAACATGAACTAGGATCATGCATGATTTCTAACTAGTTCTCTGTTTTGGCTTGGAGTACACTGTGAGTGTTTACGCTTTAGCATACTGCATGTGTGTTAATGCTGCCATAATAGCATGCTTGCCATGAGGCTACTTATTTGATATAACTGCTTGACTGCCTGTGGGTGAAGGTTGGATTACTTGAATTGGGATAATTCATCAAACTGTGTGTTTTACGCCTACTTGCGATTAGCAACTTTAAACCATTTTCAAACAAACGAACATGTAATGTTTTGTTCCAAATTAGGCGATCTAGTCTATACTTGTATGCCGTGCGCATCACATAGTAATTCTAGGTTAATAACCAGAATAAGAACACATGTGTTTTCAAAAACAAAATATCATGCTTAGTACAGGCCGATCTTTGATCGGGCGAGCGGGGGTGCTCATTGCATGACCTTCCCCTCTCGTACCCAAGTTCCCGAGCCGAGGCAACTTTGGTGATGACGAACACGTGGCCTTAGGCACGAGTCAGGGTTTCCTAAATTTCTCTCAAAATAAAATATTTAGGTGGTGACTCTGTATTTGGCAAAGCAGTCCATGTTTGACACTTCTTTATAAAAATCAGTTTTCCAAAACGATTTGTCGGATTTGGACTCTTTGGTGATTTATCGGTCTCGCATTGCACTTTGTGAGATTAGATTCAGAACCGTGACATTTGAGTCTGAATTATAGTAGCTCAGAACAAAATGAATTTGCGCCCTTCGCGTGCGGAGCTCGGGATCTTCGGGCACGTCTACAATTCTCCTCACCATGAGTGATTTCTAGCACTGCTGTTGTTACCTCTAGCGGGAGATGAATGGACGAATTCCCGAAAACAATCGCCACTCTCTTCTCGTGGGGGTACTTCAACATTTGGTGGAGGGTAGAGGAGACTACTTTCACATGATGCAGCCAAGGCCTCCCTAGCAGTAAGTTGAAAGTGGCCGGTACATCCAGGACATGGAACTTGACATCCTGCTGAGCTGGGCCTATTTGGACTCTGATTTGTACTGTGCCCATAACCTCCTTGCTTGTATTATCATATGCCCGAATCACTTGGGCAGTGGGCACCAAGTCTGCTGGTCTAAGGCTGATTGCATAAGCTTTGTGGGAAGGACAGACATTGATAGCCAAACCGGTGTCTATTAATACCACCGGTACCTATTTCTCTTTGCACTCAATAGATATGTATAGGGGTTTGTTATGAGCTGAGCCTTCCGGTGGCAGTTCTTTGTTAGAAAAGGTTAGGGTTGGCCCGGTACCACCTGGGAAGACCAATCCCACAAGCTGTTCAGGAGTAGTATTAATGGACAATTTAGCTTTGTCCATCGCTGACAGTACAGCTTGTCGATGTACTTGGGAGGCCATGAGAAGACCCCAAATTGAGATGTCAACTTGGATTTTCTTCAATTGCTCCAACACTGCCTCTTCCTCCAACTGCTTCTCTTTTTATTTCTCAACCTCTCTATCTTTCCTAGAGGCCTTAGCTTGGTCTAAATGTTGTGGCTTAAAATACCGCCTACTTTTTGTCATGTGGTCTATCTCTTCTGCGTACCACGTGTTGTCTGAAAGGCACTCACCCCAGTCCTTATTAGTGTGAGCCAGAAGTAGATCGTCATCCTTCCACCATACATCTCTGGTAACCGACAATCAGTTGTCCGGCTCCGTTTGGATCATTTTCACATTACAGGCATCCCCACAAGGTATTGGGCCATTACAGCTTTTTGGTTGTCTTCAACCCTCTCTTGTGCAAACTGCTTCAACGTAGCTTCCTGTTCTGTGTCCACAGTACTCACAGTGCCTAGTTCCTGAGCTGAATTTTCCATGCCGATGTTCTCCGGCAGTTTTCCCTTTTCATCGGCTATTCCGGCCATTACAGCAACTTCTGATTTCTTTTCCTCCGATTTTGTTTCAGTTCTTTCCTCCCTGTTCGGTTCATCACTCAACCACCCAGAATTGTCCATTGATCCATCCAAATCGAACCAGTCAATCTGGACATCCCTTGATCTTGTTCATCAAAGAACTGCAGGTTGTCTAGATCCTCCTCTAGTTCTGCCAAATCATCCAAACCTTGGCTTGGACCATCTTCTCTAACCACATTGACACAGTTGGCAATACCACTTCTGGCTTGACTTGATCAATCGACACAATGTAGCAGCTTGGATCGTGCACCCCCTCAAACAAGTCCTCAGAGCACTCAGGCAATGGACTCGTACTCTCCTTTAAGGCCAGTCTCCCTTCTACTGCAACTGTCACCACCACAGGCTTAGGTTGAAGTGCGGACATGTCCATCATGCACAAATCTGTGCTTTCAGGAATGACCACTGACGGTCTGGGTAGGTGGGAAGGAGTAATATATACGCTGGGGTCGTAAGGGAGGGTCAGTGTATGGATTAGGTTTAGGTTCCGAGGTGGGGGAACTTGATTGTGGGTTGGGAGAGGGTAGGTAGTTATATTTGCTTTCTGGGGTGGTGCAATCACCTTATTGTCGATGAGGTCTTGAATTTCATGATGCAACCTAAAGCATTGGTCGGTATCGTGACCATGCTACTGTTGAAACGAACAATACTTTACTGGGTTGTGTTTTGGTGGAAGAGGATTAGGTAGTGGGGGAGGCTCTAATGGCTTGAGGTGCCCTTTTTTTATCAATACCTTCATGGCTTGAGATAAGGGCATATAGAGTGGGGTAAATGTTCTCTAGGATCGGACAGGGTTGGCTGAAGTTTGTGGTGGTGACAACGCTCACATCTGGTGACCTTGCAGTTGTGCTACCACTGGTGGTTGCATTGGAACTGTGCACAAAAGGCCTCTTTGTCTGCTCTTTCTTATCAATAATCAGCCCTTGTTTCATGGGTCTTCAATCTGAACTCCTATCTCATGGGGCTTGGTGAATGTGAACAAAGGTAAGACGATCATTTTTTGCAACAACTTCCGGTGCAGATTGCGGACTATCATCTTTATCTGATCTTTCTCGGAAGGCCGTGTGGTCATCATTGAAGCTTTAGCCCTCCACCTCATCACAAATTCTGAGAAGCCCTCCTTTAGCTCCTAGTGCGTTGCCCTGAGATCATGAGTTGTGACCTTGATTTGCGTGTTGTACGAGTATTGAGCTATAAAGGCCTCGGCCATTTCCTCATAGTTCTGCTTCACAGAATCTTCCAACTTTGCATACCATACGGCCGCTATTCCCGACATGGTTCGGCCAAAAAGAGAGAGCTTTTGCAGTTTGGTCAGGCCCATTGGCCGCAAAATGTCTGAAAACAGTCGAAGATGAACCATGGGGTCTCCGGAGCCGTCGAATCTATCGATGTGCGGCATTTTGAATCGATCCAACAACGCCACTGCAGAATTTGTATACCCGTCTTCTATGTCGGGAATAGAGTTAACACCCTATGCTTTTTTAAATAACTTCTCCAGCTTGTTGACCTTAAACACAATTGGGTCAACCTCAAACTCAAACGGAGGCTCAGTTTGATACACAGGTGCTTTGGAGGCTTGTGCAGGAATCGGCTTTGCCGGATTGCCCTAATTCTTTTGGACATTGGCGGTCTATGCAGTGGCTCCGGGTGCTGGAATACCCGTGGGAGGTGCATGTGATGCAGAAGCCACTGCTAGCTGTGGTTGTTGTTGTTGTTGTCTGTTTATTACCTTAGCCTGATGTGCTGTGACCTCGGCTTGAAAAGTAACGCCTTACTGCATGGTTTCAACTGTTTACTGAAGGTGGTGGATTAGTTCCTCCATGTTGACTGGAATGCTGTGCCATTAGAATGGGTGAATGATCTCGTACTAGACTAGATGTCGAAGACTGTCCTTGAGCTTGATTAGATGTAGGTGAAGTGAGGGGTGACTACTGTAGTAACTGGATCGACGAATTCTGCCTGACTCTCCTCCCTCTAGTAACCGGCAGGAGTGAAGTAAACACGGGTTGTCCCCTAACAAGATCTCTGGCCTTACAAAGCCTTCTGACACGGGTCCAAAGCACTTGGGAGATATCCGAACTTTCTGAAGCTATGGTAAACTACCTAGCAAAAAGAAATAAAGCAAAAAGAAAGCAGTAATTAGAAACCACATAGCGCCTCACCTCAGCTCAGATGTTAACAACACACAGATGTAATCAAAGCTGTAGGACTGCACTCAGCACTGAATTCTGCCTTCAAAACTGATACCCAACTTGCAACTGATATGCACATTCCTGCACAGTTTCACTACAAAGCACATACCAGTTAAGTGAGAACCAAGACATCCCTATGAGGGGGTAGGGTTGCCCTGTCCTAGTTTCGTTAGGAGCTAGGGTTTAATATTCAAACAAAACGGTTTCACGTAATCCTGTATTCGGGCAAGCATCCTGTCCTAATTTGGAACAGTCTCCACGGTTTTCCGATATGCAACTAGGCCAAATAGTCAAAAGGGTACCTCAGCAAGACTACCTAATATACCTCTCGCACCTAACATCGAAAAGTGAAAAGAGGATCAAACGGTACAACGGTAGTCCTGATCCAAGGGTTGTGTTCCCATCATGGTAAAGCCCGTGACCGGTCAGCCTTTTGGCAAGCTTTTTTGGGCGAGCCTTTGGCAAACCATCTAGGAATAGCAGATGGCAAACATAGTAACGTAAACACACCAATGCAAATGCAATGCATAGAAACATATAAGTGTAGATAAAATTTCATATCATGAAATTCAAGTTAAGTTCTCTAAATTCCCCAGCAGAGTCGCCAGAAATTGTAGCTCGACTTTTTTGCGCCCCATTTCGGAAGTCGAATAAGCCCTACATTATTAGACTCCTGCGGTTCTGAATCTGATTCCACAAGTGCAATGTGAAATAGATAATCTCCAAAGAGTCCCAATTCGGCAAATCTTTTGAAAAATCGAGTTTGAATCAAAATGTCAAAAATAGACTGCTTTGCTAGATATAGAGTCGCCACCTAAATATTTTTGGGAAATCTAGGAAACCCATGACTCGTGCCAAAAGCCACGTGTCCATCATCACCAAAGTTGCCTCGGTTCAGGAACTTAGATACGAGAGGGAAAGGTCATGAATTGAGCACCCCCGCTCGCCTGATCAAAGATCGGCCTCTACTAATCATGATATGAATCTTATTTACATTATATGCTCTTATTTCGATTATTAGGCTAGCATTATTATAAGATGCGCACACACTCAAGTATAGACTAACTTGCAAGAATTGGAACATTCGATTCATGTTTGTTTGCAAAATTGTTTCGAATATGTACCACTTGAAAAAGTGATCGCATATAAACATTTACTCAAATTATTCCAATTCAAGCAAATAGCCTTTATCCACAGGCATTCAGACAGTTATAGCACTTAAGAAATTAGCCTCATGGCAAGCATGCTAGACATGGCAACATCAACATGCGATATGCTAAAATGAGTAAATGCTCACCTAGTACTCCAAGCCAAAAGAAAAATTAGTTAGAAAAATACATGATCCTAACTATGCAAAATGACTAATGCAACACATGCGATATGCAATTAATAGGCTCGGCTACTAATATGACATATGAATCGATTTGATAGCATGCGGTCTAAGCACACATTCAAAGAAGTATTTAACTAACAATGCAGGTTAGAATGATGAACTGAGCCTCGGTGCATGCAATACAAATGGATGCAAACATGAAGTATGCTAAACAAAATGTGATGTCCCTAAACTAACCATCATAAGCTAGTAAATAAAAGGAAAAAAGACGTGGAGTTGGAAGACATACACATTATTACAACATTGCCCTCTCATGAAGGAGAGTCCGAATGAACTAAGCTAATTATTACAAAACAAATGAAATTAGCTAAACTACTTAACTAATTATTACAACAAATGAATTAACTATTCTAGTTAACTAAAATGATTACAAGACGAAATCGAATAACTAGTTAACTAACTAATTAATTATAACACATTACAAAATTAGCTAGCTACACTAATTAATTACAACACATATCTAAAAATTTTAAGCTTAAACATGCTTGGTATGCGAGGAATGCTCATGCACGTGCTCAGTTTCCATCCGAAAAGCCACTGTTTTGCTTCCGAAAGGCCTCTGTTGCACAATAGAACACTTACACCTTTGTCCACTTCCAGAATGGCTCTGCTCTGCTAAAAAAATACACTGCTGAATTTTCATTGGTGGCTGGCAAGGGGCCGACCGTCCACTGGTGGTGGTCGGCCGGCCACCAATGATAGCCTTTCGGCCACTGCTGCACAGTTCATCTTGCTGCAACAGAGGACAAACAGAGCATGTATAGGGTATTCTCAAGGGTTGTCTGCACAACTCACCCCTCCTTATCATGAACAAATCAAAGGAGAGATAAACTTGGTCATAAACCACCAACTCAAGAAATTTCATTGCATGATGGCTGATGAACCAAAGTGTGACAGTTAAATGAATGCAACAAAATAAGACACAAACCTCCTCCATTTCATGAAAGATTAAGGGAAGTGGTGACCTTGGAAACTTGAATCATTTTATCACTAATGAGTATGAAATGCCGCAAGCTTCCATGTGTTCAATTAAGGTCCGATTGAACGCAACACTTAATTCTTATCTTGCACCATTTTATCCTCAATTTAATTACTCCATTTTAGATTACCATCAATTCTTTAATTCATTAAGTCTAATAGTGAGTTTAAGTCTTCTAATGGAAAGAGAGCTCAACCCAAGTGTTGTCTTAGGCATGAAAGAAACATCATACCGTTGGTAATGAACCCCCAAAGGGATTAAACCATTAAGCATGGCATCTTATTCTCATGTTTAAACAAACAAAGGATTTGAAACCACTTTCAAAGCAAAACAAAAGCCAAGAAAGGAGGGAGGTTACAGAGGTGATTAAGAGGGATCACAAGTATGGAAAGCTATAAATAAATGTAATCAACTTAAATAAGATGGTGTCTAAGGCCTAGAATACCAAACTCATGAGGACAATTATACTACAAGCATGCAAAACAAGGCTCAAATGTAACTATCAACCAAAAACAGTGCTAAAATAGTCTAAAATAAGTCCTAAAACATGCTAGAATTAAGACAAAAAAGCTAGAATAATAGGCTAAAACAAGGAGCATGCTAGGCTAGTAAGCAAGACATAAGGAGGAGAGGCTAACCCTTCCAAATTTGGACTTTAAAACATGATTTTAGCCACTGTAATAACTCTAAAAATCAGTGTTTAAAAGCTCAAAAACAGATAGTAAAAGGATGGAAACACAAGGAAAAAGGCCTCCAAAACAAGGTGCAAAGAAGAGTGAACCACCCCTCAACCTTTAATGGCCTTAAAACCCAAGCTTTAGTTAAAAAATACAGAGTTTTTATAGCCCAAAAACAGTTGGAAAATAGCAAGAATAATAGCAAATAAAACAAAGCAACAAGCCAAGCCTTATACCTTTTGAAAAGAAGACCAATTCTAGGCAACAAATCAAGACAACACACCTTTTAAGAGCTCAAACCAAGCTCAAAAGTACCTCAGCTCAAAGATGAGAAGGTTTGGTTAAGAGTGTATAGGCAAAGGTTAAGGATATATAGGCTAAAGTGTAGAAATTTGGAAGAAAGAGAGAGAGAGAGAGAGTAAAAATTTTGCTTTAAAATTTTTTTAACCTTAAAACATAAGAGAGAGGCCTTCTATATATAGGAAACATGAATTTTCCTCAAGAACATCCAGCCCTACACGTTGGGGCAGATGTATGCATCTATGCAAATAGTTGGTGCATCTGTGCAAATAGCTGGCACAATTGTCACAAAATATCTGCAAAAAACACTGGTGGCTGGCAACCAAGAGTGATGGCCGGTAGCCCCAAAAAGGTGGCTGGCAGGCCACCTAGGGTAGCAGGCTTGAAGAACCAAGGTCTGGCCCAAGAATGAGACAACAGGGTTACAGGGTTTGAAGGGCTCAAAGTTGTGGCATTCCGTCGAGGACTTCGAGCACTTGACAAGCATATAGACTCATCATTGGGTGTGCATGCGATGACGTCCAAGTCGTAAGAGCCATCAAAAATGGGGTGTCTACACACTGATGTTGCGGTATACAACCGAGCTGATAGTAGACAAAATCGTTGTTGGCCGGCTTGAAGGTATTTACTAAGCACAACATCGACCTAAGAGCCAACATGTCTTAGCTTGATCTTGGCATGTTAAAAGTCTATATCTTTGGAATAACAAGTGGTAGCACAGTTTTGACATACCAAGTGGACCAATGACAAATGGAGAGGAATGCACTCTTGTTATGCGTAAATATCGATCGTTTGGTGGTTTGGCCAACACTGTTTGTTAGTTTTGGTCTATACACGTGTGAGGAACGTAGCCGTACAACTATGTGTCTAGCAAAGGACAACAGAGGTAGTGGGTGCACAACCTGGGGCTGTATGGCCAGCCTAGTAAAGGAGGCACGAGTAGACTCTGAACGTAAGAAAACTTTTGCAATACTCTCTCTCTACAGTGCTCTGCCTTCCCTCTTCTTTTCTAAGAAAGCTAACTTGGCCGTTGGAGGGGTTTTCCGGCAAACCCCCCCGCCGGGTAACTTATCCTTGTTTTGTTTGCAGTGAGTCGGAGTTCGTTCGAAGTCCAAATGAGCTTGGTAGCAAGGTGTACGGAAGACGAAGAATATTTTCTCCCCGTACAGGTGGGGCACAATAAAATAGACCACCAGAGATCAAATAGGTCATTCAATTGATTAAGATCTACGAAACTCATACTAGACAAAGTCTAAATATTTCTACAAGCTCCCAAAATCAATTAAACTGACAATTAATGAACACAAATCAATACACACATACATAAACAGAATAAAAAAAACACTGCAAACCTAACGACGCACAAAGACACAGACACTAAATCACCGAATCACAAATTTAGAAGCATGCGATGCTAGGAACTTGAACTCAAAGTTCATTGCAAACCTAATGATGCAACAAGAAGTATGGATTGAAGGTGCTAAAACTACTTCCAAAATTATGACAAGAGTGCACGAATCAATTACTCAAAACAGTAGGTAAGATTCGATTGTGAGGTGAAATTCGAATTTACCTCTGCCAATTCACTGAGTTGATGATCCTCGAAAATCTCCAAGATTAAAGAGAACTCGATCGAGCCTATTGGTGATTGAGTGAGACATCCTTTGAAACCAATGTAAATACAGAATCCAAACACTTTTTGCTAATCTGCGAAAGTAGACAAAGCGAATGAGATATTCGAAAGTTGAATCCACATGAAATTGATGTATATACATTACATATATATATATATAGAGAGAGAGAGATTGATTCATATCGGTGGAATGGACTCGCAAGCAAGAAACAGAGAGAGAAATATCGCAAGCGAGAGATAGAAGAGAGAAATATCGATGGAGAGTAAAAGGGGCTAGGGCAAGGCAAGTAAATTGAGGGAAATAAACAACCAAAACTACGTAGTTTTAAGTATTTGCAACTCCATATTTTTTGCGACTGCTACCTTACTGTTGCAAGTAAGGTTTTGTTTTTGCCACCGCCTATCTGTGTATCAAATTTTGAGGTCGCAAATAATTTTTTACTATGGCCAATAAGATGGTCGCAAAAAACATAGACGCAAAAAACTATTATTCTAATAGTAAAGTAACACATAATTATTTTGATTTTTTTTTTCTCCCTTCCGGTCTTTATTCTGAATTTGGACTGGAGGGTCCAATCTTGGTTATTGTGAACCCATTTGGGGCTTATTTCGGTAATTTGAACTGTTCAAATTTTAGTATCCTTAGAGAAGATCATTTATATGTAAAAAATCAAATTGATTAGATATTGATAACCACATATTTGAAACATATTTACTTTTTAAAAAATAAACGACAAGTATAATTTCAAAAACAAATAATTTATTTTTTAATGTTTTTGTTTTCATTTTTGTTTTGGAAATTACTTTTGTTTAATTAAAAAAAAAAGAAGTGAAATTGATTCTAAAATTTATTAAAAAAAAGGAAGGTATTTTTACTTGTTGTCAAAACAAGTTTTTATTCTTTGTTCCATCTCCATCACCTTCTGTCACTATTGACCTCCAACAACAACCTTCCGGCGATTGGTCAGTCATCGTTTGTGACTTTCAACGGCCCTCTGACCACCTCGTGACACTCCTGCTGCCAACTTTGATTGCTACCTCCGTCCACTTTCACCATTGGTCTCCACATTCGACAATTCACCAAAATTTTCTTGATTTTTATTTTCATTTATTTTTATAATATTTTTGTAGGTCAAGTAAGTTTTTGTTTATATAAAAAAAAAGAAGTAAACTTACTTCATTTTCTTTGGTAAACAAAAAAATTAAAAATTAAAAATTAAAAATCTTGTTACACTCATCACAAAATATAATTTCCTTTATAGCAGAGGCTAATTGATCACATGTATAATCGCAAAAGAAAAGTCTAGCATTCATAAAAAGAATTTATAAAACAATCATGAAATATAGATCAATAATGTGTATTTAACCCAAGGGGTTTGTCCAAGTTGGTAAGACTTAGGGATAGAAATTTTCAGGTCCCAAGTTCTACTCTCCTCGAGGCTAGCTACTGGGGCGTAAAGCACAAAAAGGTTGGTAGGATGAGCCTTTCAGGCCTGGGCGAATCGTACTCAGTGTCAACAGTAGGTTCGAATCCCCATCACTGTGCAAATTCGTAATTTACAATTATATGGTTAAGTAGCCCTGCTATATAGCATAACCTAAGAGTGACCTCTGAGGCCTTGGCTCCTTAGGGTCTAGTTCTAGAGATCCCCTCTGTGGTTAGGCGTTATATAAATCAATAATGTGTATTTAAAGTATTTGTTATGGACCTGAAGCTTGAATTAATTTTAACCATTGAATTTAATTTTTTGAATTTAATTTATTTATTTATTTATTTATTTATTTATTTTGAGAACATAAGACATTTATATCATAATAAGCAATTTACAAAATAGTTTTTAGCAAATTATGCGCTAGACTAACCAACGCTCTATCTACCTTGGAAATACATTAAAACTCAAAATTAACACTAAAAGACTTAATAGCTTGAATAACATTAAGAGAAGTCCAGTCTGAAATTCTTCTTCCATGCAAACCATCCACCAGCACCTTGCAATCCGAGAAGATGACCACCTGAAGAAAACCATGCTGCAATGCCCATTCCATTGCCTTCATGCAAGCCAAACTTTCCGCCATTGTTGCCGATGGGAGAAACAACTTGACAACTTCCTGTGCTACCTGATTTTGATGCTCATCATAACATATCCAAGTTAGTGTGTATAGTTGTGTATGGTCACATAGGCCCTAAAATACAAACAGTTTAAATCAACAAAACAAGGCCTGTGGTGAGCCCACGAGCCCGAACAGTACCTCTCTAGTCTGCACAGGAGAAGTTACTGTGTATAGTTGTGTACCATACATACTATATTTAAAAGATGACGTAAAATGACAATTTTTTTTGAAGAATATATATTGCAACAAATATTACTATCCTAAAGGGGAGGGAGGCAATGAGACTTTAACCCCAGACCTTAGGTCTAGGGAAGGTCCTAACCACTGGGCTACCCCTTTTGGTCTCATAAAATGACAGAGTTAAAATAAAATAATTTGCATAAGAGTCACTCTATATGAAATAATAAATCTTATAAAAATAAAAAATAAAAAAAACCTAGCCACGTGGCACTTAATATCATTGAAATGGGTCTTATTTAAAAATTTTATTATTACCTAACAAATTAGTAAGTGAATTTTTTTTTTTTTATAATACTTCAGGTTGTATAGCTTTTTCAGTCTAGTCAGATATAAATAGGATTGTAAACAAAGTCAAGTTTGACTTAAAAATTTAATAAATTTTAAAACGTGTTTAAGTTTCACTTGTTTTCTTCTCAAGCCTATCACTTGTTTTAATCAAGCTGAGCTCGAGTAAGTTGGTTTTTAATAGTGTGTATAACTGAGTCAAGCTTATTAGTTTGTTGAAGTTTGACTTGAAAAGGGACCAACTAGTGTTGTTCGAACCTATGAGTTTCACCACGAGTTTCATCTCAATGATCCGAACTATTCATTTTTTAGGTCACAGTATGTAGATTATCTATGTAAAAAATTAAGTCGATCCGATAATCATAACTACCTTAGTTTATGACATTTATTTGTAAAAAAATTAATGTCAAATATTATTTAAAAACTAAACCATACATTTTTTGGGACTGGAGAGAAGCTAGGTGCACTTGAAAACATAAACAAGTTTTAGGTGCATTTGATTTTAAGTTATTTACAAAATTAGACAATCTCAAACAAGCTCTAAGACGAACTCGAATAACTTAGTGGATGTTTGTGATTGGTTTTTTTAGTGAATTTTTTACTTCTAGACTTTTTTAGGTGTTAAAAAAAATTATTTTAAAAAAAAATTTGACGTGACGTTTAATTTTTTTATAATAATATTTTTATTTTGGGATAATTACATTTTATCCTCCTATGGTTTAACGCGTTTTTACATTATTTCCCTGACGTTTATAAATGTACTCATAAACACCCTGTAGTTTTGACTAAAGTGCAAAAGTGACGGGACAACTAAACCATGAATTGAACTTTCAAAACTCTTGAAAATTCATGATGCATGTCCAATTGAAACTCAATTTCATGTTAAGACAATTAAATTCAAATCCAAAGTGATTAATCTCTAAATTAATTTTCATAAATTTGAACCTAACTCCATTGCATGGATCAAATCTTCAAATAAATCTTGTTGCATGTAATTTATGGGACTCAAATCAAGAATAATTCTCAAAATTAAAGTCAAACTTAACAAATTATAAAAATTATTACTCATATTCTTCAACCTAACTTGATTTTAGATACAAAATCCAATTTCTATCCATTTATGTAATTGATCTTCAAATCTTTATTTTTAATCCTCTCAAAATCCACATTGAAGCAATTTTTGTTTAGATTATTTAAACAATACTAGAAAGAGGATAAAATTTCTTACCTTAAAATAAATTTTCCATAATTCTAGCTTGAATCTTAGTGTCCCACAAAATCCTCTTCTTCTTTATTCTTTCTCCCGTACATCTCCTCTCTCCCTCTCCTTTAACTCTTTGTTTTGAATCCTTCTAGCCAAGATGAATACACTACATTCTTTGCCTTTTTATCCCATATATGCATGCATACATTCACCCACTACAACAACTCAATTGAGTTCTCTCTCTCTCTCGTACGGTTTTCTCCAGCTCAACACACTTACATCTCCCTTCTCTCTCTCTCTCTCTCTCTCTCTCTCTCTCTCTCTCTCTCTTTTTTTTCATTTCTTTCTTTTTATTTTCTTTTTGTATCAAAGATTTTAGAATGTTCTCATTCCTTCTACATATTTTATATTTAACTAGATATAATTAAATTAATTGCTAATGACTCATAATTAGGCTTAATTAATTATGTTTAGTCTCAAATCAAATTACTTTAAATTAATTCTTAATTTAATCATTCTTAATTTATATTGATTTCACTTAGTCCTAATCAACTTAATTAACTTACTTAACCCAATTAAGACTTAACTTAATCATTCCAAAGTTTACGAATTTGAATCAAATTTTTAATCAAGCTCTCAAAAGGTTCCAAATATCAAATTTAACTTATTGCTATCATCAATTTTTAGTTTCTCAAATCATTAGGGCCTTCAATTTAAACTCAAAATTTTCACCAATAAATTACACACTCAAATTGGACACCTCATAAGTAAATTTAATCAATAATAATCTTAATTCTCAATCCTCATAACTTAATTAACTCCAATTCAAGTCCAATTAATCAAATCTCAATTTTTACAAAACTAAATCGAATATTTAATTAAACTTCTATATGGCCCGATACTCGAGATTAAACTGATTCAACTCATCAATTTCACATTCTTAGGCCATTTAGGCTTTCAATATCTAATTCCAAAATAAATCCGTAATCAAATCACATACAAATCAAACTCCATAATTATCATAAATCCCAAATTGAACCAGAATAATGAACAATTAAAATTCAAACCTCTTAATTAATTAAATACCAATTATTATACGTGTTGGGGTCGTCACAATAGTGGTCCCCTAACTGCTTGTTGTGTATATCTGGAATAATAAATTGGGTTTTTATTTTATTTTATTTTTTATTTTTGATGCAAAAATGACCACAGATTTGGGGTTTTGTTGATTTTGATGCATGACTATAATTTTTGTGGTCCCCAAACTGTTTGTTGTGTATTGGGAGACAATATGTCTGTTTAGTGTTAGGTTTTTTTTTTTTTTATGTATTCTTTTTTTCTTTTGTGTGTTGTAATGTTCAGACATTGATTTGTTTATGTATTATTTTTGTCTTTTGTGTCTTGGATGATTAATTAGGGTGAGGTGATGGCAACAGAGTTTGGTGTTGAGTTATATCATGGAGGTTACTTTACTAAGCCTCCAAATAGAGTGTATAAGTGAGGGATAGTTAATTACTTTTAGTACTTTGATCCAGATAGGGTTGGATTTTTTGATTTTCAGAAGTTGTACTTGAGCTTAGGTTATCCCTTTACTAGCCAACTGTATTACAGAGTTCTTGGGGAAATACTGGACATTGGTCTTAGGGAGATGAATTCAGATAGGGATGTAATTGATATGTTATTCCATTATATGGTTCTAAATGTGGTTGCCTTACATGTGGAGAAAGGTTATGAGGCACTTCAGGTCTTAGGTCCAAATGGGGAAGTCATAAAAGGGCCGCAAATTCCACAAATAGAATTGGATGAAGAAGGGATAAATGGGCATGAAATGGAAGAAGATGAATGGGGAAATGGGATTGAAATTGAAGAAGAAGAGACGGGTGATAAGGAAATGAATGATTGTGATGGTAGTGATAGCATAGATCTAGAGTGGATGAATGATGGGTTAGAGAGTAGTGAAGATGAAGATATATTTGCTTATGTTGATAAAGATATGGGGGTAGAATCAAATATGGGTGTTGAGACAAATATAGGAAATGAACCAAATGCTTCAGGTTCTAATGAATGGTATTCAGATCAAGATTTTGAAATGCATACTTTGTATAGATCATCAAATGAGAAGGAAATGGATGATAGGTTTGCAGAATTTAATGAGGATGTGGATATGGTGAAACTTGAACTAAAAGTGGGGATAAGATTTAAGAATGCACAAGTTTTTAGGAATGCATTGAAGGAATGGCAAGTGCAACAAAGATATGATTTGAAGTGGGTTAGAAAAGAAAATAAGAGGATTACTGCAGTGCGTAAACAAGAGTGTGGGTTTAGAATTCATGCATCCCCAATGCAAAATGAAAGCACATTTTAGATTAAAAGCTTAAAATCACTTCATTCATGTGGTAGGACTTATGACAACCATCTAGTTATCTCAAGGTATTTATCACAAAAATACCTTGAAAGATTGAGAAATTCTCCTAACATAGAGATCTCAGCCATGCAAAAGGACATTCATAGAGAACTAATGGTTGATGTAAGTAAGAGTCAAGTGTATAGAGAAAAAAGAAAAGCAAAGGAAATAATTGAAGGGGATTTGAGGAAGCAATATGCTAGAATATGAGATTACTGTGAGACAGTCAAACAACATAATCCAAACAGTTGTTTAGTGATTCAATTGGACAGACTTATAGTTGAAGAAGATGATGATGAAGTAGAAAGGCCTAACAGACAACTTACACCTGTTTTTAAGAGGTTGTATATCAGACTAGATGCACAGAAGCAAGGTTTTGTACAAGGTTCCAGGCCTATTGTTGGGTTAGATGGTTGTTTTTTGAAGGGCATATATGGGGGCCAGCTTTTAGCAGCCAATGGTCTTGATGAGAATGACAACATGTTTCCCATTGCCATTGCTGCAGTGGAGGCTGAATGCAAGGATTTAGATCCAATTAGTAGTGGACATAGGAGTTGGCAGTGACATTGGGTGGACCCAGAAAAGAGAGGAAGAAAGTTGCTGATGAGCCCAAGAATGTACATAGGGTGTCAAGGAAGTACAAAACAGTGCAATGTGCAAAGTGTATGGGTTTTGGACACAACAGAAGATCATGCAAACGTCCAGTACACAAGAAATCCACAATGTTTAAGAGGAGGAGTGGACCAACCACCAGTTTCAGCAAATCTGCAAGTCAACCAAGCAAGGTAAATTCATTTCAATTTCAGTAATTTCATTTTATACATTTCAATTTGAATTGAATTGTTATTGCAGTTCTCAAATGCTTCATCTCAACAAGTTACAACACACACATCTTCATCCCAACCAGCTGCCAGTACTCAATCACAACCAACGATGCCTTGTAGAGCAAGTGCAAATGGAAATGAATTTGCAACAGCTGGAATGAATGCAAAGGATAGTGCAAAGGATTTGAGGGATTAGGTTTAGGTGGCCTATCTTATGATTCAAATAGAAGAAGTTTTTGTAATTGAAATGTTGTTGACATGTTGGAATGTTATCTTATGTTGGAATGCACAAGTTTTTGTAATTGATATGTTGGAATGTTGTTGACATTAAAATAGGTTTTGTAATTCAATTGTTGAAATGTTGGTCTTAGGGAGCAAGTTTTGTAAACATATGTTGATATATTGATGGTTAATGAACATGCTTCAGGTGTTGGAATTGAACAGGCTTTGTAATTGAATTATTGAAATGTTGGTCTTAGACAGTCAAATAGCATAATGCTTCAAAAATATACTTCATTTATAGCAGAAATAGTCTTGAATATTACATATCTTCCTTCCTTATATCAGGTTACATAACACTTTTTTTTTTTTTTTTTTACTTTCATTTGAGAGTACATGCAATATAGCATAAAAATAGTATCCAACTTCCTAGTAACATTCTTTGATACAACTTTTCTTTTTCTTGAGCCTTTTCCACTTCTAACTCCATATGATTTAATTGTTGCACGAGTCATGGTAGTAGATCACGCGAGCGGTGGCACAATGGTGGGTTAATCCACTCAAAATATTCACAAGTGGCATGAATCTGAAAATTTTAATAAATAAGTTCAATTTTTTTTAATATTAAATAACATAACAAATAAATAAATAAATTATTTAATTATTAAATATTGAAAGTGATTACCCCATAATTTGCACATCCTATAAATCTTCTTCCCATATTTGCATTTGTCCAAGCTGTTCTAACCAGAGATCTTTGGCCACAGTAGTATGTACGAGCTAAACTTTGTCCATTATAGTGTGAACCTTGAGAGTATGACATCTTCAAAAATAGAAGTGGTCCTAGAAATTTTTTGGCTGGAAAAAGTGGGTTTGGATTTTTTTTTTGGCTGGAAAAGTGGGTTTGGTTGTTTCATGTTTATATAGGCAAGTCGCTGCCAAACTGGGGGCAAATTGGTCATTTAACCCTTCCATTTTGGCGCCAAAACACTTAAGACCAGCGCTGACACGCTTCTCTGGTGCGTATTCCACACGCACTATTAACTTTACAGGTTCCCGTCACTTTTGCACTTTAGTCAAAATCACAGGGTGTTTATGAGTACATTTATTAACGTTAAGGGGGTAATGTGAAAATGTGTTAAACCATAGGGGGTAAAATGTAATTATCCCTTTGATTTTTTTAACAGAAGCTTGTGCCAAACATCCTACTAATTCATTTTAGAGCCCTATATATAGAGAAGCTCTCTATCTATGAAATCCTTGAGAGTGTGCTTCCTTGTTTGATGTGTGTGCATGTTAGAAGCAAGAAATTGCTTTGCTTCTCAGAAGCAGCAAAAACATACAATAATAAAATATTTGCAACAACAACTACAGTCGATTGAGTAGTAAGAAAGTACCAAGTATGATGGAGGAATCAACAGCAGCAATAACAACAACATCTTCTGAGATTCATGAATTGCCAGGGTTTCGATTTTGTCCCACAGAGGAAGAACTTCTCAGATTCTACCTCAGAAATGTAATTTTCGGCAAAAAATTGTGCTCTGATATCATCGATTGAGTAGTAAGAAAGTACCAAGTATGATGGAGGAATCAACAGCAGCAATAACAACAACATCTTCTGAGATTCATGAATTGCCAGGGTTTCGATTTTGTCCAACAGAGGAAGAACTTCTCAGATTCTACCTCAGAAATGTAATTTTCGGCAAAAAATTGTGCTCTGATATCATCGATTTCCTCAACATCTACTATCATGATCCATGGGACTTGCCTGGTATGCATTGCTTTTCAACCCTTACAAATGTTTTTCTACTCTGTTTTTTTAATTAAAAAATATTTGTCAAACAGAGTTTATATATATATATATTAAAGGTCTCATGGAGTGATTTAGAGAGAAGAAAATAAATAAATTTCTATTGGTTTCAATCATCTCTTTAGATTGTTAAAGATAAGAGAAATCGGAAAAAATAAAGAAAAACTTAAGCTGTGTTTGGTGGAACTCTTGAAACGTAATTCCACACCGTCTTTTGAGTGCCGTGTTTGGTTAGTGATTTCAAAAATTGATTTTATACCCACTTTTGAAAACATGTCTACCCGGTTATCCTTCCGGATGTCCCCTGGACGTTCGGAACAGTGTTTTTTTTAAAAAAATTTTGGCACATATTATTTTTATATTTGAAGTAAAAAATATTTTAAGAATTTTTTTAAATTTTTTTTATGAGTTTTGAATAGAATTTTGGATTATGTATTTGTTTATGAGTTGTAAATTTTTGAATCAAATATCATATGTCATATCACTTAATTCAAAACTCTTTTCAAAACTCATAACCAAACAAATTTTACACACTCAAATCATAATTCCAAAACTCACAAACTCAAAATACAACTCTATTCTCAAATCATAATTCTAAAACTCTACTAAACTGTTGGCCTTTTTGGCTTTTGAAGGTCAATAATGTAATTTTAAGTGTGCCAGCAAGGATCAATAAGTTCTTACAGAGATTTTAAATACCAACCAATTATCAGATGATTATGTTGAAGTTCTTTCAGCCTCAATGAAGAGGACTTTTATTGGTGGCTTTTGCTTAGGAGAAAATTAAAGATAATGATAATGATGATGGACAAAAACATTTTCACTAAATGAATTTCATTAATTAATAAGAACTTATAATGACACCTTCAAACTTTCATAGCCTCGAAGGGTTTTACAGCAACATACTACTTGGAACTACTCCTAAGAATTGAAGTGCAGTATAGGAATTTAAGAACTGGAATGTAAAAGATTGAAAGGAAAAACGTAAAGTAAATAACTGGTTTTTGGATCTGAGTCTTTGAGCTTCTTCTACTGGCCTTTTTTTTCTATTTATACTCTCTAATGGTAACCGTGAAATGGTCTTTTAACCGTTGAAATGCCCTTCCCCGATCACTGGTCATAGCCTTGAACAATTTGCTCCCACTACGCCATTCTTGTAGTTGAACTTCCCTTTTGAATTTGAATTGTGAGTAACCGTTGGGTCACGTCATCTTGTGCCTTCTAACTGCTCCGATGCTGTGCAGATCCATTGTTACCAATATGAACTGCCACGTGTTAAGCTGCGAATGGCTTATACAAAATATATAGCCAACATTACCGCCCACACTAATATACCCAATAATTGGTGATATTAGTGGATCAGTGCATTTTGCCCACATCCTAGGATGTGCATGGACTTTGTTTATTTTGGAAGTGTAACTATTTTCAAGCAATGAAGCACTGAACTTCATTAAATTCTTCCTTGCGCTTTGAACCTCCACTATCTGCGTACACGAAGAGACTGATACATCTCCAATGGCTAATCAGGCTCTTTCTTGCATTGATCAAGTATACGAGAAGGTTTTGGACAATGATGATCGATCTCGAAAGAACCTTCATGCATTTATTGGCCACATTTATCCGCTTCCATTTATACAAGTCATGGAAGCTTTTGCAAAACACGAACCTCTGGACTAAGAATTTGCAAAAATGGATCTTGGAAGCTCTTTCTCTACTCCGAAACCTTCTGCATGGGGCAAAGCTACTTTCTTCTTTTCTGGAAATACTGGCTGGGGTGCTTGGCCCACACCCACTCAACCTCAAACAAAGGAGTGAATCCACCATAAATTTCTTGAATTTAATGACCCTATTACAATCCATGCCTCTATGTGCAGCTCTGTAGTGTATCCATATGTCCCCTTCGACTGTCTTCACAGCCTCGAAGATAACTTGCTTTCAGCATGGTATACTTCTACCTTGCTGTCTAGAATAGTGCAAAAGACCCTGCACCCCATTGAAGCTTTAGGAATCAGCCTTGCACTCTTAGCTAAGAAAGCAAAACTTTGCTCCTTTGACTGGCTAGAGTGTGTAAATGAGCCCTAGTTTCCACCCTCATTTGGAGGGAACTCAACTGCTCCCTTCTTGCCTCCTAATCCTAATTGGATTGAGGAATTGAAGCTCACTCTTTTCGAGAGCTAGCATTTTCCTCCCTACCAGGCTCTAGTTCCTTCAATTGCTTATCAGCAGTATAGAGCCCAGGCTCAGCTTGCTGCTTTCTCTCACTTATCTTTTGAGGTGCTTCGAGATGCTATCCCTCACAAGAACCTTTTATAGGCTTGTGATATTGTCTCTCGAAGCCACATTCTCAACCCTGTGGTCTAGGCAGAGCTTCACACTTTCCTAGATCAGCTCATTCTATTGCTCAACTGGCACAAAAATGCTTTTGCTAGTAGTGAGTCACTGGAGGAAATCTCTGCGGCTCGCATCCAACCCAGTATGAGGTAGGGAATTTTCTTGAAGAGTATGAGGACTTCAAGAACTAGGATGAAGATGCCAATATGGGTGATAGGCTTGGGACGGGAGATGGATGAAGTGGAGAGAGCTCTTAAGCAAACAGAGTTTGAAATGAAGGCCCATCAACTCTTCTTCCAAATAAGGTCTCATCAATTAGATAAACCAAATTTAGATAGGATAGGAGAAAGGCTAGAAAAGAAATATGTATTTATTAAATTTTGTTGGACAAAGATTCATGATCTTGTAACTTTGTCCATTCCTTACTTTTATGAAATTGAGAATGTAACCAAGTAGGTTTTCCCAATGTAAATGTTTGTAACAACCCTCGTACCGATTACTGATAAATTACTGAATTAGCTACTAATTACTGTTAAACTGGACTGCTTATGACTGATAATTGAGCCAACTGAACAACTGAACTGATTGAGCATATCTATTGTATTGCATTTTCATCTTTTCGATTAATTGATTATCTGTTCGTGTTTATGTTTAAACTGTAAATTGAAGGCCTTATCGGCGGCCGAACCCAAAATTGATTGGTGTTCCATGATTAGTGGAATTTATGTGATTTTATGGTGTATTTACTTAAAATGTGATTAGGTATGATTAAATTAGATTAAATATTGTTTTATTGCAAACTTTGACTTAATTACTAAACTAACCCTTAGTGGGCCACTACTCTAGACCTATGGAGACTTGTTTACACTTGCATACAACATTTGCTCAGCCATTCTTTTTGACCATAACCGACCAAGGAATAGAGAGAGTGAGAGCTAAGGGAGAATTGAGTTCATTCTTGTGATTTGACTTGAAACCTTGAAGAATTGCTTGAGAATTGAAGTGTAGATTGCTCATTTAGCTCTATTGCCTTGAAATTCAAGACTTGGGTATGAATTTCAACCTCTCATTGATGTCCTTAGGGTTGATTCTTGCTAGATTCATTGCAAATTATAGAGTTAAGACATAAATTGGTTCTATAGTGTTGAATTAGAACTCATTTCATGCATGCATGTGTGTATTGATATATTTTGAGTTGATTTCATGGCCAATTGTCACATGCATGTACATAATCAAGCTTAAGCCCATGTTTTCAACTTGTTTTGAAAGGAATGAGTTCATTTGAACAAGAATTGGAGCTTTGAAATGGTTTAATTCCATGCATGGTTGCATGTTCTTCATGTTCTTGAAAATGGGTTTGAAAAATGGTTTCAATTAACTCACTCTTGGGCTTTGAATTCACAAATTGAGCTTTAAAACTTGTTATACATTGGATTTGGATGTATTTTCCAGAATTTGGGCCCAAGAGGTCGAGTTTTGAGTGAAAGAATGCTTGGTTTGAGCTTAGGAGACAAATCTGGAAATTCCAGAATTTGGCTTCTTTCGCTCGAGCGAAGGATTCTTCACTCGAGCGACCAACCTTTGTTCGAAGCTACGCTCGCGCGTAGAAATGGGTGGCTCGAGCGAAGATTGCAAGCTTTCAGGTTTTTGTGCACGCAGACGCACGCTTGAGCGAGGGAAACCTACGCTCGAGCGAAGCCTTTGATTTTGGAAGCTCGCTCGAGTGAAGGAAGGCTCGCTCGAGCGAGGAGCCTATTTTCAGCAAACCTTGTAAAATATTTTCTAAGTGTATTTTTGCATCCTCATCCCATTCTAGGCATTCTTAGGCCTAGTTTAAGACATCTTAATGAGGATATAGATGTAGAACACAACAAGGCCAATTTAGGGATTAAATTATGATCTTTCCCCAATTGTGAAACTTAGTGTGTTCAATCTGTTAACTGTATAGGGTTGGCATCCCGAGGAGAGGCTCTAGCCACTTATAGCCCAGAACTCTGTGAGTAACAATTGCGTAAAGATATGTTCGAAAAATGACTATCTTCTGAACTGTCTACTGAATTGAACTGTCATTGAACTGTTTACTGAACTGTTTACTGTTTACTGAATGAATGTATGTTCGATATCCTGAATTGTAAAGTAGCATCCTCCGCAATCACAGTTCATTGTTACTGCCACCGACGGTCTATGAACGGGTGGATTTGTCTAATGTGCTATCGACGGTCTATGAACGGATAGCCCCACCGACGGTCTATGAACGGGTGGACTTGACTACGGTTCCCATGTTGGAACCGCTACTGTTTACTGTTGTGATGGCCATCATTACTGCTTGGTCTTTAAGACCTACTGTTACTGTACTGTTATGCTAATGGATGCTCCACATATGATTGAATGACTGATATCCTGAATCAATGAACTGTTCTCGTTACTGCAAGAACATTACATTCTTAACCCCTTTATGCATTATGTTATTCACTGGGCTTTAGCTCACTGCTCATATATATATGTAGGTGATCAAGCACCGGATCAAAGCTAGAGGCGTCAGGGTTAACCCCAGTTTTGTCAAGCCAACCACCGTGCCTCACTGCGAGGTTCTAAACCTGCCAAGCTAAGGCTAGGGGTGTTTAGTGTTCCCCTACTGTACTGTTTTGCTATACTGTATCGACGGAATGTTTGTATCGTACTGTACTGTATATAGGACTTAGGTCCCTGTTTCCTGAATGATATGTATATGTACTGTTTCGTTCCGTACTGTCTACTGTACTGTTGATGCATACATGAATGAAAAGTTTTGGCATACAGACTGGCACAGCTCATTGGACAATATTTATCTACTGAAATGGCTTCCGCCAGGCCCTGAACTCTGTTCTACTGTATTACTGTTAAGCAAGCCTTCGGTAATCACGGATTACTGGCCAGTTACGGTGCTAAACCCATAGGGCCGGGTTTGGGTCGTGACAGAGTGGTATCAGAGCGATACTTAACCACGAGTTATACCGCACACACGTGTCCAAATGAGCTATAGGGTGTCCTAGAAAAGCGATTAGGACATTGCATAAGCATGAAAAGTGTGTGGTTATGATATGACTGAATATATGATAGTGTGATAACTGTCATAGCCCGACTCTCGTATGTGTTTCTGATATTTTTTTAGTCTCTTATTATAGTATTTGACATGGTGCTTGAATGGCTTTAGGTGATACGTTGAGAATCTATCTGTTGGTTAGGAAAGACATCTGTTACTCTTAAACCGTTCAAAATAGGAATTGAGAACCTTAGAGACATAATAACTCGAAATTGACGCTATATTTGAATTCAGCATAATTTTTTTAGTAATATTAAGCTTGTCTGTGAAATTTTAATTTTGGGTGATTAAACGATTGAATTTCGTCTTTTTCCCACCTTAGTTATCTTATATGTAAAAATAAATATCTAAGTCTCATGTTTATGATTCACACAACATTTGTCTAAGGGAAATTGGGTTTGAAAAGGGGAGTTGAGAGGAAGGATTAAGAAAACTCTCCAAGAGGGTGAAGATTAGAAGATTTGAGCCCAAGGTATGTAACTATTTTGTGATCTCTTGACTAGAAGTTGTTGGTGAAGAGAATTGTGTTCTTGATATGGGGTATTCATAGGCTGTGTATGGACTTAATTGATGCATAGTGTTGATGTTAGTTTGATTGAGAGGTTCTTATACTTTAATCTATAAATTGTGTGATCATGCTTGATTAGAAACTTGGATGATCTTTTCTAAGTTATGAACTTGATTTGCACCTTGTTATATCTTTATTGTGACCTCATCAAGAACTCATGGAACATGAATTGTGTTGTGGAGTTTAAATTATCATTGATCATCTTATGTTTCCACTCTTAAATTGCATGATTTTGAAGTCTTATTTGAGCATCTAAAAGTCCATTTTGAAGCCTCTTGGTACCACCAAAGAATTCCATTTTGGAGGATTTTCGGACTGAATTTTTGCAGATTCGCCGCACGTGCGGCATTTTGGCCAAATTCTGGGCGAGCACACTGTAAAAACCGCACGTGCGGGGCATCATTGCCGCACGTGCGGGAGGAGTTGCCGCACGTGCGGGGCTCACAGCCGCACGTGCGGCCCAAGACCAAAACATTGGGATGTTGTTTTTGACCTTTTTGACCCTCTAAAATGTGTAAAATGACCATTTTAGTTTGTTACAATGTGCCTTTATTTCTCGGAAATTTTGGAACTGAAACGCGAATGAAAACTTAAGGAAATCTTAAACTAACTTATGGGTTCTATGTGTGTGTAGGACACACTCCAGGAGGAAGCCGTACTCCACCATCACACTGTGAGTAATAGTACAAAGAATATGTATTCATTGGTTGTTGATGATTACTCTATTTCTGTCTGCTTTCTATACATTCTTACTTTGCTTAACTTTGAATAACATGTGATACATGTGATGTGAAAGAAAAGTTAATGTGGAAAGAAATTGGGTAGCATTCGGAGAAACATTCTGAGTAACATTCTGAGGAACACAATGAGTAACATTCTGTGTACCATTCTGTGTAACATTCTGGGCCGAGGGCCGTTTTGTGACAAGAGTAACATTCTGTATACCATTCTGTGTAACATTCTGGGCCGAGGGCCGTTTTGTGACAAGAGTAACATTCTGTATACCATTCTGTGTAACATTCTGGGCCGAGGGCCATTTTGTGACAATGAGTAACATTCTGTATACCATTCTGTGTAACATTCTGGGTTGAGGGCCATGTTGTGACATTCTATGACATTCTGTAACATTCTGAGCCGAAGGCTAAGTGTAACATTCTGGGTCATGGACCACCTTAAGGCAATGGATTAGTTATATGCATTTGGTTATGGATTATGATTTCATTCAATTTGGTACTATTATTCACTGAGCTTCGCTCACCCCTCATATTGTCTGTTTCTGTAGGTCAACCTGGGAAGCAGTCTTAGCTCCTGAAGCTCGTCCCTTTTGTCAACCCTTATGGTTAGGCACATAAGAAGACTTGCCCTATATTTTTGCATACTTTTGTCAAGTTTGGCTTGTAATCTAAACACCTATTTTGGGTTGTCTATAATTACTATTTTTGGTTGTACGCCCTGCCTTCTTTATTGTCTTAAGCTATAAAAGCTCCCAATGATTCTTCAGCTGCAACAATGTATAGCTTCAAGGGTTTGTCTCTCCTTGGTGGCATCAACACTGGAGGCTTGGCCAAGCAGGCTTTGATTCCTTCGAAACTAGCTTGTTGTTCACGCAAATTCTTCTTCATTTTTTAGCCTTAACAAAGAAGAAAATACTTTAGTTTTTCCAGTAGTGTTATAAATAAACCTTCGAAGGAAATTAATCTGACCAAGAATTTTTGCAATTCTTTCTTACTTGATGGAGGTTTGGCCTCAATGATGGCCTTGGCTTTGTTCTAATCAATCTATATTCCCTTCTTGTGTACTACATATCCCAAGAAGTTCCAAACTGATACACCAAAAACATATTTGAGAGGATTGAGTTTTAATTTGAACTCTTTCATTCTTTCGAAGGTTGCTGTCAAGTGAACCAGATGCTCCTCCATGGACTAGTATTTCACAACAATATCATCAATATAACATTCTAAGTATCCCCTAATGAGATCATGGAAGATAGTGTTCTTTGCCCTCTGATATGTTGTTCCAGCATTCTTCAATCCAAATGACATCTTAACCCATTCGAAGGTGCCAATGTTTTCAGGACATTTGAAAGCTATCTTGTGAACATCCTTCTCTGCTATGTAGATCTGGTTGTACCCAGAATGTCCATCCATCACAGACAAAATCTTGTGTCTTGCTGAACTGTCCACCAATAAATCAACTATAGGCATGAGATACTCATCTTTTGGAGTTGCCAAATTCAGGTTTCTGAAATTGATGCATACCCTCAATTTGCCATTCTTCTTAACCACAGGCACAATATTAGACAACCACTCAACATACCTGGTTGTTCTGCTAAAGCCTGCTTTAAGGAGCCTAACAATCTCCTCTTTCACCTTTTAAACCACTTCAGGGCTCATTGGCATTGGTTTTTGCGTATGTGGCTTGAAATATTAGGCTTTATTGGGAGTCTATGTTCCACTAATGACCTGTCCAAACTAGGCAACTCATTATAAGACCAAGCAAAACAATCTTTATATTGTTTCAGGACATCCAACAACTGGTTCTTGTCCATAGAATCCAACTAAGCACTGATGTAAGTGGATTGTTGTATTGAACCTTCACCTAGGTTGACTTCTTCTAAGGGATCTTGCACTTGAGCACTCACTAGTACTCCCTCTTGGGCTTCTCCTACCTTTGAAGCTACCCTTTCATCTTGTTTTGCTTTTACCTTTTCTGGTTCAACATCTTTACTCTCTTCTTTATGACAAAATTTGTCCATGGAACCTCTTCTTCCTAAATTTCCTGGACTTTATTTTCAATGTCCAATGCACAATATTTTCCAAGAGCCAAAGGTCTAGCCTCTTGTTGCCCCTGACTATAGCTAATCACCATGGCTTCCTTCTCTTCTTCTTGTACCTTCTGGACTATTGCCTTTATGTCCAATGCTGAAAATTTGATTAAAGCCAAAGGTCTGGCTTCTTGACCTTGATCCTTTTGCCTACAACCAGGTATCATTGGCATCTTTGATGATGAACTCCTCATCAGCACTCTCCTGTACTAGATGTTTCAGGTGTGCCACTTTTTCATCAGCCGTCACTTCGGCTGTTACATTAGACTTCCTTAGTACATTATGTGGCACCACCCATTCAGTATACAGCTTAGCTTCTGCAAAATCTACACAGGCAAAAAAGGGTTGTGGATCTGCATCAATCTCTTTTATTTCCCCATTGCCTATTGCTATCATTATCTTCTGATGTAATGAAGAAGGCATACATTTGTTTGTATGGATCCAATCCCTGCCAAGCAAAGCATTATATTTGGCATTGCTATCTATGACAAAAAATACTGTCATGCAGTCTCTGGTTCCTACACTCAAGTTGATAGGCAGAATGCCTTGAGCCATCTGTTTATCTCCAGCAAAACCAGCAATGGTAGTGCTTGTTGGGATTAACCTGGGATTTCTTTTCCCTAACTTTTTCAAGGAGGATCGTGGAAGCAGGTTCACTGTTGCCCCGTTGTCCACCAGTACTCTGCCCATTTCCATTCCATCGAAATAAGCCTTAATGTACGGGGGCTTAACATGTTGGGTCATGGACACTGTAAGATATTGTAGCTTACTTTTCGTGCTCCTTTCGGATATGATTAGCCCTACAGTTTGGACTCTCGTGGTTCTGAGTCTGATTTCACAAGTGCAATGTGAAATAGATATAACGCAAAAGAGTCAAAATCTGACAAATCTTTTGAAAAATCAATTTTGAATCAAAATGTCAAAAATGGACTACATTGCCAGATTTCAGAGGCACCACCTAAATATTTTTGGGAAATTTAGGAAGCCCGTGACTCATGCCAAAGGCCACGTGTTCGTCATCACCAAAGTGTCTCAGCTTGGAAACTTAAGTACGAGAGAGGAAGGTCATGAATTGAGCATCCCACTCGCCTGATCAAAAGATCGGCCTCTGCTAGTTATGATGTGATTCTTATTTCATTATATGCTCTTGTTTCGATTATTAGGCTAACTTACTGTGTGATGCGCACACAAGTATAGACTAATTTGTAAAAATTGGAACACTTTGATTTCATGTTTGTTTTGAAAATTATTTTGAAGGCGCGTCACTTGAAAAAAAAAAGTGAGTTTGTATGTGCATTTAATCAAAACATCCCAATTTGAGCAATTAGCCTTCATCCACAGGCATTCATACAAGTATATCACTTAAGCACTTAGCCTCATGGAAAATATGTTTGATATGGAAACAATCACACGCATGAGTGCTCACCGAGTACTCCAAGGTAAGCCAAAAGAAACAAAATAGTTAGAAAAAATGCATGATCCTAACTAATGCAATATGACTAATGCAACACAAACAATTATGATTAATAAGCTCGGCTACGAACATGGTATTTGAAGCAATTTGATAGCATGCAGTCCAAACACGTATTCAAAGAGTTAAGCAATAACAATGCTTTCTTAGAATGATGAACCGAGCTTTGATGTGTGCAAGACATGTGGATGTAAAGCATGGAAAATGCTAATTAAAACATGATGCTCTATTTTATCCATCATAAGCGGGTAAACAAAAGGGAGAAAGACGTGAGATTGGAAGACATACATATTATTGCATGTTTGCCGTCGTGCAAGAGGATCCGAATAAATGTCCTAATACTAATTATTACAACATCAATTAGCTAGTCCTACCTAACTATTATTACAAATCCAACTAAGTACAATGAGTTTAAAGGAATCAATTAAACCAAGAGTATGAACAAGCACTAGAATGCACGTGCATGAATTTAGGTTTTCGCCCGAAAACCTCTATGTTTTGCTGCTGGAACCATTCTGTTTTGCAGTCAAAAGAAAAGATCTATTTTAGCCCCAGTCGCTGCTTTGTTCTGCCCAAAAAAAAGGACACTGCTAGTCTAAAAGAAATGGTTGGCCGACCAAGAAAAGGTGGTCGGCCGACTGGTTGATGGCTGATCGGCCACTGTTTTAAGGGTCTGCCCTTCTGTAACAAAAAAGAGACAGAGCACAAACAGAGTGCTTTCAATAGGTGTTTGCCCATTCTGCCTCCCCTTATCATTTAGGCAGGTCAAAGGAGGGGTAAAATCGATTCACAAACCATCAATACGCAAAGTTATCGCATGATGATCAATGAGTCAATGGGACAAAGTTTAATGAATATAAAGCAAAGTCCAACAAAAACCCCTTCCTATCATGATTTTGATCAAGGGAAATGGTTGATTATAAAACTTGAACCATTTCATCACTAACAAATATGAAACGACTCAAGACTCAAGAGGTTCAATTAACGTCCAATTAAACCCAAGTTGTGTTCCATTTTAACTCCAATTTTATTACTTCATTTCATTACCTTTCCATTCCTTAGCCATTTTAGTCCAAAATGAAAGTTAAGTCCACTAATGGCGAGAGAAGTGTCAAACAAAGCGTTGTTTTGGGCATGAGAGAGAGAGAGATCACGCCTTTGGTAATGAATCTTCGAAGAGGTGAAACCATTAAACACAAGGGCTCTCTATCTTAAACTTAAACAATACTCATTTGAAACAACTCTCAAAGCAAAGAAAAAGCCAAGAAAGGAGAGAGGTTTCAGAGGTGATTAGAGGTGAACACAAGTATAGAAAACACTAAATAATTGCTATCAACTCAAATAGGTTAGTGTCTAATGCCTAAAACACCAAACCTATGAAAACCATTACACTACAAGTATGCCATACGAAGCATAAACGAAACTAACACATAAAAATAGTCTTATAACAGTCAAAAATAGTGCTAGAATTCACATGGAAAGGCTTGAAAAAGTAAGCTACAATATTAAGGAAATTAAGATAGTAAACAAGCACAAGGAGGGCCAAAGCTTGGAAGACAAGGTACAAAAAAGGGTGGTCCACCCCTCTGCCTTGGGTAGCTTTAAACCACAAGTTTCAGCCCATGAAAATAGTATAAAAATAGTTCAAAAACAGCAAGAAAAGATCGGAGAGAAGTAGTGTAGAGATGCTCAAAATTATACCTCTTGAAGCAAGGTAACTCTTTTGTTAACAAACTCGTAAGTTCTCACTCTCAAGGGCTGAGATTTGAGCTCAAGAACCTCAACAAGAAGAGTTAAATTTTTGGTTTAGGAAGTGTAGAGAGAGAGAGAGAGAGTGTGTAGGTTGCAAGATAGAGAGAGAGTGTGCTATACAAGTTTTTTGCCTTTTTGAAAATTTTCTAACCTTATTTCCAAGAGAGGTGGTCATGTATATATAGGAAAACATGAACCTCAATCGGAAATATCCATAGAGAGACAACTGGTATGGTGCATGCACATAGGGGGATAGCTAGTAGCAGTTGGCAGTAATATCTGCCAGTCAGAAAACATGGTCGGCCGGCCATAAAGTGGACGGCCGACCATTATATTTTTGGCCTGCCGGCCATCTGTTGGCCTGTAGGCCTTTGGATATTCAAGCATGGTTTAGGCATGAAACATACAAGTTTTTGGAAACCAAGGCAGGTCTGATCGGGTACATGTACAATTCTAGGCTCTGAAGTTTGGAAAACTAAAGCTCTTGTTGAGAAACTTGAGCATACAAAGTGTAACATTTCATCATTGAGTGATCAACCTAAAGCGCCCAAGTCTTAAGGACGGTCAAAAAAGGGGTATCTACAGATATTCGAAGGGATATGAGAGGTTAATGCTCACCTCTTCACTCTGTTCATCAGTTTCTATGGGCCTGGCCACCTCAGATTCATCTTGGACTATGCTGGCTTGCGAATCCCTACTAGAAACTGGAATGGGATCATCCTCTTGGCCTTCTTGGTTCTCTTCCTCAACTGGAAACTCCTGAGGCAACACATAGACCGTATTAACTGGCATCAAAGGGAATGAGCCAAATTATACTACTGGCTGTGTTTGCTTCCCTTCCATATTGACTTGTTGTGATGAAGCATCCTTCATACTGCATTCTTGTACCTCAGTATTGTTAGGTCTTTTCAAAGTGGTTTGTCGGTGGTCTACCTTTGTTGTCTTTTCAACCATGAAGGTTTGTTCAGCCATAAAAGCTTTGAACATTTCTTCTTCAGCTAATACCTTTTCTTGGCCTAGTTCAATTTCTTCATCTGTCTCGTCTTCACTCTCCATCAAGGACTTTTCGAGGCCTGCTAGACTGGATTTCTCTTTGGCTTTTAGTTCAACAGGAACTTTGGCCACTTGTTCTCTACTAGTACTCCTTTTGATCTGAGGACCAAGCTTTGAACCTTCTCCTTCTTTTGTCTGGCTCTTTGTCTGAGCCAAGGAAGCACGTTCTCCATTTTCCTTCAAATCTCTTTGGTATTGGGTGTACCTTCGCTAGATTTTCCTTCTCTAAGACCTGGAGATTACAAGCACCATATCTGGTTCCCTTGTTTTTGGGTTTTTCAGTAGTACCCAGTTATTTGAGGCTACCAAAGGGGGTTTGATCATTTTTTCTTTTCCTCCAAAAACCCTTTCTTGGGTAGGCATCACCTTTGGTTTGTTTTGCATAACAAACCAATCAGGTACCCCTAGTACCCATGTTCTTACTGCTTTGGTTAGTAGGCTTGCTACTCTTGTCTTTGGAACTGTCTTTGAAGCTGTCTTAGAGGGCCAATCATTGAATCTAGTGCCTTGTCTTAAGCCAAATTCATGTTTCCTTTCAAGCTGGCTGACTGTTGTAGACGTGCCCAAACGTCCCGGGAAAAATCCCGTTTTGTTCATTGGGCTCACTACAGTTCGGACTCAATGTCACGGTTCTGAATCTAATATCGCAAAGTGCAATGCGAGATCGATAAATCACCAAAGAGTCCAAATCCGGCAAATCGTTTTGAAAAACTGATTTTTAGAAAGAAGTGCAAAACATGGACTGCTTTGCCAGATACAGAGTCGCCACCTAAATATTTTATTTTAAGGGAATTTAGGAAACCCTGACTCGTTGCTTAAGGCCACGTGTCCATCATCAACAAAGTTGCCTCGGCTCGGGAACTTGGGTACGATTGGGGAAGGTCAGCTATGAGCACCCTCGCTCGCCCGATCAAAGATCGGCCACTACTAAACATGATATTTTGTTTTGAAAACATATGCGTTCTTATTCTGGTGTATTAGCCTAGAAATACTATGTGATATGCGCAGTAAACAAGTATAGACTGGGTCGCCTAGATTGGAACAAAACATTTCATGTTTGTTTATTTGAAAACGGTTTGATAGTGCTACTCGCAAGTAGGCTAAGACGTGGATTTGCCACCCTCAAGTGGGCTTAGAAAACGGAGTGATTTGCCACTCTCAAGTGGGCTTAAAACTCGCATTTGATGAATTGTTCCAATTCAGGTAACCCAACCTTCACCCACAGGCATTCAGGCAGTTATATCACATAAGCAGTTAGCCTCATGGCAAGCATGCTATCATGGCAGTCACTCACACACGTGCAAGGATGCTAAAGCATAAACACTTACCGAGTACTCCGAGCCAAAACGAAAGCTATGTTAGAAATCAATGCATGATCCTAGTTATGTTAAGAATGCCTAATGCAACACATGCAAAATGCAACTAAGATAGGCTCAGCTATTCTACAATGTCATGTGAATGCAACTAGATAACATGTATTCAAATTGGAATTGAAATACAATGCAGTTAGTATGATGCGCCGAGCCCGGTACATGCAAGACAGATGAATGAATGCAAACATGCGAACATAAGTATGCTAATTAAAACATGCCCTAAACTAACCATCATAAGCTAGTAAATAAAAGGGAGAAAGACGTGGGGTTGGAAGACATGCATCACACACACGCACGCTTATTACAAAATTCGCCCTCTCGACGGAGGGTCCGAATGAATAATACACAACCCAAATGAATAACGGATTACAGCTAATTATTACACAACACTAGCTAATTAACAAATTAACTAAGGAAGCAAATAAACTAGCATGTAAGCTATGTGATGTAGGCTATCTCAGCTCTGCTTTGAATGATAAAGGATGCATGCATGCCCGAGTCGCCTTGTCGGGAAATCCATCGCGATGCCTCGACTCGCCTTTGTTTGCAATTGATTTCAGAAAGTTGCACTAGGCTCCAGAGAGATGAAACTCCACCCATGGAAGCTGTGGGAAGGCTGCCGACCAGCTATAGGCAAGGGAGACCACTTGTCGACCACCCTTGGTGGTGAAGACCAGAAAAGGTGGTCGGCCTGCCAGAAAACCTGGTCGGCCGACTAGTTCATTCTCCTGGTTTTTGTTTTTTTCTGCAACAAAGACAAGAGAGAGAGAAGGCAAGGTATTTTCAACATATATGTGCCCGACCATTCTCCTCATTATTGCATAAGCTCTAGGGAGTGTGGTCCTCGATCCTCGGGCCACCAATTACACATCCCGATGCATGATGGCCGAGGAGTCGAATTGCACGACTCAATGGGACATGAATGCACACATAAGCAACTAAAACCAACAACTCCATCATTGGTGGTCAAGAGTGTCGGCGATCGGGAATCGAGGCACGTTTCATCACTTGGAATATGAAACGTTCCTCGTTTCCCGTGTTTGGACTAACTCCTATTCCAAACACAATGCAACAAGTAGAATGTCATGCACAATACGATCTCAAGCATGCAATCCTAAGGCGATGCAACCAAGTCATGCAAACATGCAAATGATGACGTGCAAACATGCAAACTAGCATACGCAATGCTACGAACTATCAATGGCATACTCAATGCACATGATACTATATGTCATACACAATGCACATGTGAAGACTATCATACACAATGAAGTGAACAAGGCATGCGCAATGCAATGATCAAACATGCGACAACGCGGCATACTCAATGTTATGAACTACAATGGCATACTCGATGCAAAATGGACTTAAACCAAAATGAATGGGCCTCAGCTACACCTAAATCAGTGGCCATACATGATGAAAATGAGGCAACAAAACACATGCAAACATGCAAGATGCAAGGGCCCAAAGCCTAGGGCATAAGATACAACTGTATGAAAGCATGGAAAGGATGAAATATGGCATACAACAACACATGTTCCAGCTCTGAAATGACATACAAAATGGTCCCGAATCATGCAAACAACTCATGCTATGCATGTTGAACGGCTCAAATACTGAAACTAGTGAAGTGCATTACACTAGGGGTATGCAAAACAATGCCCAAATGAACAAACCAACCCCAAACAATCCCTATGCAGGCCCAAAACAGTGGCAAAACGGACTAAGATGATGGCTTGAAATGCACAAAAATGAAGCTCATACAATGGCCCATAAATGAGGTATACAAGCACAACTCTCAAACGCATATAAAGAGTGAAAAACATGGGAACATGGCACAAGTATAGGCTCTGAAATAACATGCTCAATGATGCCAAGACATGAAAACACCTCAAGTTAAGCATGCAAGGGACTCCAAAATTCAAGGCTGGGCAAGGATATTACACTACAAGTATGCATGGTAAGCATCATTCGACCAAGAGGCCTCAAAATAGAGCTAAGGCAGTCCAAAATATAAACAAAATCAGTTTGAAGTATGGCCAAAATATGCTCGATTCAATGGCCAAAACAATATGCAATGTAAGCTAGTGAGCATGGTTTACACTATAAGCATGTGAAGCATTCAAGAGGCCACTAAACCAGCCAAAGACAGAGCTATGATATGCCAAAGAATGGCCAAAAACCCACTGAAACATGACCAATACATGCAAGAATGACATGCTCCTTTGATAAGCTATGAAGGGGATTATTCTACACATGCAAGAGGCAAACATGAGGTGACCAAACCAGCCCTAGACAGAGTCTAGGAAGGTCCTAAAAGTCACTAAAAATGGCCTGAACCAAGGCTAAGAAATATGAAAATATAGGCTCCTTGGAAAGGCCAAATATGCAAACAAACAAGGCCAAAAGAGAGAGGGTCACCCCTCTCTGATTTTGGCCCTCAGAATAGCATGCCAACCACTGAAAATCCATTGGATTTCAGTGGCTAAAAGGCCAAGCAAAGGTCAACACAAAAGCCCTAAGGCATGGCTCAAAACAAGGAAAAATAGAGCATGCAAGGGGGTAGATGACCCCCAACAACAAAATGTCCTTAAACAAACATGAATAATGCTTAAAAATAAAGCTTTTCTCAGTTAACAACAAAGCCTAAATATGCATGCAAATAAGGCTAAGAGAAGGATCAAAATAGAGCTTAAAAAGGGAGAAAATGAGTTACCCTTGAAGCTCAACAAAGACAGCAACTTTTGGACCAAAACCCAGCTCCTTAACATCTGAAAATGGCCTCCAAGAACCTTAGGTTGATGGTGGAAGTGTGTGGCTATGAGGTGGTGTGCAATAGGCCAAAAACAAGACCCTTTTTAACCCAAAATGTAGAGATATAGAGAGAGATATATTCTTGCCTTAGCCAATTTCAGAACCTTCACCAAGGAGAGGGAGGCCTTCCTTCATAGACAAAGGAGGCCAAAGCTTCTCAAAGAAGCTAAAAACCAAGTCCAAAGATCCTCCATACACGTGTATGGAGGATGCAGTCTGTGCCTTCCAGCTGGCACAGCTAGCAACAACTCACAGAGACAAAACTGGAGGGAGCAGGCCGACCAGTTAAGGTGGTCGGCCGACCACTTCCCCTGGTCGACCGACCAAGGCAAGTGGTCTCCCAGAACAAAAGGTGGTCGGAAGCTCCATTTGGTGGTCTCCACATTGAAAGCAAGCCAGTGGTGGTATGGGAGACCAGTAAATGTGGCTCAAAGACCAAGGAGACCAGTTTGCTGTCAAGAAAATCGGCTGGTGGAGAGAGAAGTGGTCTCCAAGAGAAATTCTGGTCTCCAAGAGAAATTCTGGTCTCCCACCCTTGTATCACCTTCCAAACATGGAAAATAAGGGTTGTGCCAAAAAAGAACCAACACGGGTGCAAACGAGAGTCCGGGGGGCAAAACGCGCAGCCGGAAGCCCCGAAAACTGGCTGTTGAGCTCAAAAAGTGGCGTGCGACCACAAAAGTGGTCTCCCGGACCACAGTGTCCCTCTAGACAGAGAAAACAAGGTGTGTTCCAAAAACCGGGGCAAACGGAGAATGTTAAGCGGTCTCGAGCCGAAGCGCACGACCGACGACCTCGAAAATCAAAAACTAGTCTCCAAACGGGAACAGTGGCCTACGACTATGAAAAGCAGTCTAGGACCACTGAAAGATGGTCTACAAGACCTCTCCCTCCCTTCGGGAATAAAAAACAGAACCTGGTTCGCAAACCGAGGCAAAGCACAAAAGAGTCCCGAGGTTCGGAGGCAAGGCTCTCAGCTGAGACTCCGTAACCTCAGAACGAGCACAACATGCGCAATCATCGAGCGCTCAATCGATGACGTCTGAGTCTTTAGGTCGGTCAAAAATGGGGTGTCTACAACTGTCCTGTAATAGTCATGTGGCCTGAGCTCATGTAAAGGCCTCTTACCTTTTGATAGATTCCTGGTGCCTGAAGGTCTAGCCAAGGGTGGTTGCTACCTAGAACCAGTTGGAAATGGCCTTCTGCCATAGTTGTTGGCTGGTCTACGGTCTTTCTACTCATCTTTGTAGTATTGCTTTCCATCAGTTGGGAGCCTCCTCAGCTATTTATAACTCAACCTACATTAGGGACACATTCTCTGCATTACAGTTGCTTCGAGGGAGTCATCATCCAATGTTTCTTCACTAGAGCCATCCCTTTAGCCTACAAAGCTTTGTCCGATGAACCTTTTGTGTTCTTCCTGAAGGTAGCCTGGCTAGCAACATGCATTTGCATACCGACTTCTTCCAATTCCTTCAAAGAGAGATCCTAGAAATCCGGTATGCTAACATTAGCTGCTGCCTCTCCAATTTCTGGAAATGGGTTGGTGTCCATTCCTATAGCCTTTTCAGTCTTGGTTGGAAATTTCAGCCTCCCTTCCGAATTTGTTCTTGGATCATGTCTCGAAAAATAATGTAGTTTTTAGTTGAGTGGAACCAAGAGTTATGCCATTTGCAGTACAATTTTCCTTTAAGTTCTTCAGGATTTGAGATCTTAACTCCCTCAGGCAACTTTAAGAAATGTGCTGCTAACAAATGATCAAATATGTCATCTGCTTTTGTTATGTCAAAAAAATATTTCCTATGAATGTCTTTCTTTTTAAACTGTTGGTCAATTGTAGTATCTTTCCGAATCAATGCCTCACAGTCATAGGTTCTTTTCCTATGATTTCTGCTGAATCAATTTCAAAATTAGGGTCCCTATAATAGGTTCTATATGATGTATTACCTCAGTGTTGTTCTTTTTCAAGTAAGGTTTCATATCTGGAAACTTTATAAGTAAGTTCCACTAGATCTTGAAACTCTATCGAATCAAATTTCTTTCGAAGCCTAAATTCTAGCCCATTTTGGGCCAATCTAACAAATTCAGGTTTGCGTAAAACAACCCTGTATTTGTTACGTGCTCTTTTGAACCTTGCAATGAATTGAGCAGCCTTCTTATCAGGCCTTTGGCTCAATCTTGCCAAGTTTGCCATAGAAACCTCAAGTTCTATTTAGAAAAACTAGGCATGAAATACTTCCTCCATTTGTTGCCAATTTTGAATAGAACCAGGTGTAAGGTCAGTGTAACAGACAAAAGATACCCCAGTTAGAGAATTTGGAAAAAGTTGTAGTTTCATATAGTCATTATTAGCAAACTCACCACATTAGCCTGTAAATCTGGCAATGTGTTCCATGGTTGACTGGTTTTCATTCCCATAAAAGATGGCAAAATCTGGTATTTTATATCCCCTTGGGGACTCGTGTAACCTATCTACCCAGTCTGGGTAAGGCTTTCTGTAGACAGGAGTTTGGACCCCCCGAGCCATAAGTCCACAAATCTCTCTTACTATATCAGCAATATAGTCTCTAGGCACCATATTCAGTGCTAATTAAGCCACTCTTGGTGGAGCAAACACTGGGTTTGGAGGAACTACTTGTGCTTGGAGTCCCATTGGTTCAGGTAAAGGCATATTTGGGAATGGTTGTCCCTGTTGTGCCTGATAAGCTTGAGGATATGGCTGTCCCCTTTGGGCAGGTGCCTGGCCTATGTAAGGCATTGCAAAAGGAATAGCTGGAGAGGAAACATGCATAGTTTCTCTTCCAATTGCAAGAATCCCATCCAACTTCCTGGGTATAGCTTCGAACATGGGATTAGTATATGTTCTGCCATTTCCTTGTGTTGTTCCTACTTCACTAACATTTATGGCTTTGCGGGTAGGTATAGCCATGTTTTGGCCTGTTGGCATTCTAGGAAGGGCCTCGTACCATGATTGAGGCACTGTTACTGGTCTTTCAGGTGTTTGATTACTGGTTTGACCATTATTTTGCCTATTAGTTTGTATAGGCTACTTATTTCGAGCCAATTGCTACTAAAGTAGATTTATGTTTCCTTCAGCTTGTCTAATGATGGGTGGTTGATATGCATGCATTTGATCCAAAAAGGACACTGCCCACCTTTCCATTGTATACATTAACTGTTGTCCCATAATATCCACTAAACCTCCCAATTGATTAACTGGTGATGTGGATGAGACAGTTGAGGGACCAGCCTTTTGGCCTTACCCAATATTCTAGACTTGGGAAGTATATCCTGAAGTAATGGTTTCTTCAACCAATCATGAAGGATTGTTTATAGAGGGCATATTTTCAGGATGTGGATCAGCATTCTCCTCGATGTTAGCTCCTTTTACACTTTCTTCGAGGTGGTCATTTTCTCATCTTGCTCTACGTCTAGCCATTTTTAACTAGTCCCACTGGGCATGCCAAAAAATATATGTTGGTTTTTTTGGTTTTCGAAGGTCAATAATGTAATTTTAAGCGTGCCGACAATGATCAATAAGTCCTTACAGAGATTTTAAATACCAACCAATTATGAAACGATTATGTTGAAGTTCTTTTAGCCTCAATGAAGATGACTTTTACTGATGGCTTTTGCTTAGGAGAAAATTAAAGATAATGATAATGATGATGGACAAAAACAGTTTCACTAACTGAATTTCATTAATTAATAAGAACTTACAATGATACCTTCGCACTTTTACAGCCTCGAAAGGTTTTACAGCAACAAACTACTTGGAACTATTCCTAAGCATTGAAGTGCATACAGGAATTGAAGAATTGGAATGTAAAAGACTGGAAAGAAAAACGTAAAGTAAATAACTGGTTTTTGGATTTGAGTCTGGGGGCTTCTTCTGTTGACCTTCTATTCTATTTATACTCTCTAATGGTAATCATCGAAGTGGTCTTTTAACTGTCGAAATGGTTTTCCACGATCATTGGTCATGGCCTTGAATAGTTTGCTCCCACTATGCCATTCTTGCAGTTGGACTTCCCTCTTGAATTTGAATTGTGAGTAACCATTAGGTCACGTCATCTTGTGCCTTCTAACTACTCTAATGCTGCGCAAATCCATTTTTACCAATATAAACTGCCACGTGTTAAGCTACGAATTGGCTTATACAAAATATATAGCCAATACAAATGAAACCTTATTTGTCTTAAAAACACTTTCTTAATCTCTCCAAAAGTGAAGAGATTGAAGCCTATTTTGGGAAGTAGATTAAAAGTTACTTCCTAATTTTTAACTCAATTCCTCTCTCACAAAAAAAAAAAAAAAAAAAAAAAATCAAAAAGCTAAAATTTTTTTTTTTAACCATCTTCTCAAAACACCCGAGAGAGATAAAAAAATGAAGTAATTGCTAACTTTTTATAATATAAAAATTATTCATCTAATGCCTCATTTGGCATACAACACTTTTAGCTTAAAAACCAAAGTTACTAAAAATCAAAAAGCCTATAATCTATACCAAAAAGTCAAAGATTTTTTTTTTCTTCTACTTTTTGCATATCTTTTCATAAAAAATTATTTAGTCATTGCAAGCATATTAGTTTTTTTTTTTTTAAGCAAACAAGTGAAAAGAAAAGAAAATAATTTCTTTTCATTATTAACTTAACAAATTATTTCTTCCATGTTCTCTTTTGAATTTCCAACAGACTGCAAGAGCCTGTAATTGAAAAATGAAAAACGAAAAATGATTTCTTTAGTTTTCTTTAGTTTTCATTATTTTATTTTTTTTGATCTTTATTTCTTTATTTCTTTTGAATGTGCACTAAATGTTTTTTTTTTTTTTTTATAATTGAAAAATGTAAGTCAAACAGGGCTAGTGAATTAGGGAGAGAGTGGTATTTTTTTTTTTTCTTTTTTGTGTCAATTGATGACTTAACATATTGTATGATAATTCAAATTTTAAATGTTTTTTTGAACGTGACTCTAATTTTGATGTTGAAATTGTATTTTAGCGTGTTAAAGTGTACAAGTAAGATAGAAAATCTACTTTTGTGTGTTAATAATCTTTTAATTTAGTAAGTAAATGGGTGTTCTAATAAAAATATAAAACTTATTAAATAAGGATAGAGGGGTGTTTTGAGAAGTTAGCTTGTTAACTTTTTTGGAAATTAATTTGGGAAGTTGGTAAAAAGCAGACTTTTGACTTTTTAGTTTAATATTTGTTTATGGAGTCAAATCAATTAAAATGACTAAATTACCCTTACTCAACATAAGAAATTTACTTTTTTACTTTTTTGTCATAGGCATGCGTTTTTATGACTTTTCAAATGAATTTTGTTGCGTTTTTGACTACCAACTTTTTTTTCCTTAGATAAAAAAAATGACTTTTTATAAGACTTTCCAAAACAGCACAGAACTCACTTGAATGCGTTAAACATAGAGAATAATATATAAAATGGGAAAAATATGATGCCCCTGGAATTTGGTATCAAATGTTACAAAATAGTGCCAACTTTTTAAAAATAACAACTATGGAAGACTCGAAAAAAAAAAACTAAAAAAATAACGATATTTATTTTTATAACAATAATAATAGAGATTCTTTTTCTTAAGAATTTAATAGATGTGCTTTAATTATAGAATTACAAATATCCGATCAAATTAATTTTTTTTTTTTTTTTTTGTTGATATGTATAATCTCCTCGACACTATTCAGCTTATGAAAAACAGTCGGTACGAACTCTCACAAAAGGCACAACAGGATCCTCGAGTTCCCTTCGGCCCTCCCTCGCCACCTCTACGATTTCCCCATCTGCCTCCAGCACTCCTCCACTCCTCTCCACCTATCTCGATCATCTCTACTTACCTCCGTCACTCCCCTACCAATATCCGCAATTTCCCTACCTACCTTTGCTACACTCAAATCATTCCTACTCAACCCAACACACTAGTTGACCTAAAACCTAACCACTAGAACTACCCAAAATTTACAAAGTGCACAATTTGGAATGGGTTTTGACAGAGGACTTCATCACCAATTGCCTGATATCTCTTCATCCCTGACTCTAGTGCCTAAATTCATGCTTTATTTCGATCTCCATTGATGAGCTTCTTTGACACTTGCTCAATTAGGGTTTGCTTCTTTCTCAATTTTCTTATGGAACATTGTCCAATCTAGTGTTTAAAGGTTTAATGAGATATAATCATTTATCTCATATTTAAGCCACTAAATTAGTATTTTCTCAAATTTTTTTTTTTACCCATTTTCTTGTATTCTTGATTGTAGGAAATAATTAGTAGTAATTATTCATTTATAATTTTTAAGCTTTTCAAGTTTTGATTGCAAACAACCTTTATTGATAAATAATATTTTGTTATTTGGTCACTATAAATAGCTTTTATGGTTGGGTTGTTTGCAGGTACATTGCTAAAACATTGTATGGTGATGATGATGAAGAGGTTACTCCTCAGAATAGCGGCACAGTGGAGGAGCCAAAATGTTTAGGTCTTTACCCTGGATCAAATGAGAAGGTTTTCCTTGTTTTGATTTAACATCAATTATGTGAAAAATGAATCTTTATCATCTTCAGAAGCTTATTACTGCTTTTAATGTATGTATTGGAATTATTTTTATTTTTTAGATTCTCTTGAAGAATGGTCCTTATGGGTTCTATGTTCAGCTTGGTAAGGACAGGAAGGGATACTAGCCTAAAAGAGCCTCGGTTTCCCAAGTATGTACAGCCTCATTTGTATTTGTAATGGGACTACTAAATTTTTGGAGCTTTAATTCCTGGCCTACTGCCATTATCTGCATATATGTAAATGCTTAAGTTAAGCATCTATGCTTCGTTTTGTTTTCAAGTAAATTAGGGATGAATACTTAGCCACTACTGGTCATTAAGGAAGTCTTGTGATGTTAATTTTCTTCCTTTTTTTTCCCCTTCAAAACAATTAACATCAAGGGATAATCTGTGGATCAGATACAAAGGGTTCGGTCATGCCTGTTTGGTTTAACTTGGTTATTCGAATCAAGCCTTCAAATTTCAAAAAATCCATACATATACAGACTGAAATTAATAAATCTAAACATAAATTTATGCATAATGTTATCATAAAATCTATAAACCTAAGACTGAACATAAACATATCTAGAGATTCTAGACTGCTCTTGCATGCTTTTATCTCTTTATGCAAGCATTCATGTGCTGACACTTGTTCTCTTGGAAGAAGAATATACCTTGTGGAATATGTCTTTTATTTTGCATATTTGTGTTGTGAACTGCACGATAGAAAAAAAGATGGATTATAAAAGATTAAGGGGCATATATAAAATTTCAAAGTGGCCAATTTGAAGAACTTTATAAGGACAGGTTAACTTGTAATTTTGAAAGAGTTGAGGGGAGGCACTGCCCCCTCCGGGCCAATAATGGCTCCGCCACTGGCCACGTGAATATCTTGCTTCTGCTATTGATACCCATTTCTAGAGTGTTTTTCTTTTCTTTTTGTTGTTAGTATTGTAGATGCAGACGCAGTAGTTGTCGTCGTTCTTATTATTATCTGAATCCAATACTGTGTCATATTTATTGTTGTTAATGAATAATTTTTGTTTGTTGCTATATAGCCTTTGCTCCTTGTGTTTCATCAGTATTGAATAATTAAAAGTGGGATACAAAATGTGCAGTTTATCAGCTCCCTATAGAATTGACAGTGGTCACATCATCCTCCCAGAATATCGCTACTACTTTTGTAGTTAATTTCATAAATTCCATTAATCTTTAAAGCAATATTTTCCCTTATTCTTGACCTTGCAGGTTGTTTTTCTCACTACTTCCATTCATGTCCTTTTAAACTTCTTGATTTTTTTTGGAAGGTTCACCTGTTCCAGCATAATCCTCACTAACTGAATAATGACTCATTTGTTATTCCTGAAAATCTTCTCTGCTTCAGGCAACTGCCCCTCTATTCTTGCCAATGTTTGTCACATTATTCTAGAGCAAACTGTGCTTCAACCACTGAGCTGAAACTCCATTCCAGTGTCTGTGGTTATCTCTCAATCATATTGTCATATAGCTGGAAGGTTTTGGAATCGGTTGTTTTGTATCATTTGGTCATCAATCTTCCTTTTATACGTCATCCCTTTCTTCTTTTCCTTGTCTTGGTCCTACTTCTGAAACATTTTGTATTAGAATATCTGGTTTTGCGCCAATCTGATTTTGTCAAAGTTAAAAGTCGCATTTCATCCAGTTTTTGTTTGTATCACAATTTGATTTCGGTATTAGAATATCTAGCTTCCTCTAATTTTTAAAAAGTTTTATCATGTGCCTAGGACAAAGAAGATGCTATCCGCAAGTATGAAAAGTCCTGCATGATATTTTTTATAGGTAAAAGAATATAACTAATGTATGACATATTTTAATATTTACAATCATGTAACTATAGAATGTCAAAAAAATTTACCAGTTCGTTTAATGCCCCCTTTTAAAAACCTTTACTAAAGCACGTGAAGCTTCCACTAAGGTTTTTAAGCACCAAAGTTGATATGTACTGATATATTTTTCATCAGTATGTTTCTGTTATTATTTTCCTCCAAGGGGGAGTACCTGGAGGATAATTGCATTTGGCCATGATGCAATAACTTGGTGCTCAAAAATGCTGGCTGTTGTGGATTAATTGTAAAAATATGGATTTATAAATAAATAAATAAAAAGAACAAGAATCTTAAAAATATGGATTATGTGGATGCTCTCTGAGGTCTCTTGGTGCATCTAGCATCTACAGATGGGAGATCGACTTTGATCCATGCCTTCGTTTTATTTTTTTAGGATATCATACACAAGCTTCAGTTCAGAACTTTTTTATGAACTGTTTCGATATGGCAGTTCATGCATCTATAAACATTGCCTGCTTCTTTCACCCCCCTCAAAAACAAATAAAAAATAAAATATAAAATAAATGAATAAAATGACTTGTATTTGTTGTAATATTTAATTCATACATGATTGAAAACATTATTATTTCAGAAATTTTTTTGACAAGTAACATGTGTTATTTTAGATAAAAAAAATGTAGACTCTATTACCCTGGAAGATGCTATTGAGTTGCTGCGCTATCCTGCGACATTGGTATGTCTTCATCTAAATAGAGGGTTTTTAAAAAAAAAAATTATTTAGGATTACCATTGGGTGGTAATCCTAAATCAGAGGCCTTTTGGAACCCAGTCCTCGTTAAGATTAGGAAAAGATTGGAGGGCTGGAAACGAGCATTGTTGTCAAAGGGTGGGAGATACACTTTGGTACAGTCAGTGTTGAGTTGTGTTCCTATATATTTTTTGTCCCTTTTCAAGATACCGGTTCGTTTTGCAAGGCAAATTGAGAAACTTTTGAGAGATTTCCTTTGGGAAGGGTGTGGTGAGGGTAAGCGGGATCATTTAGTCAGCTGGGAGGTTGTTTCTCTTCCTCGTCATAAAGGGGGTCTTGCTATTGGGAACATTGTTGCTAGAAACATTGCCCTATTGAGCAAATGGTTGTGGAGATTTCCCGAGGAAAGCGAGTCCTTATGGGGTTCTATCATTAAAAGCAAGTATGGAGTTCAGGCTAATGGTAGAGATTCTATTGTGGTTAGTAGGGGCACTTGTCGCTCTCCTTGGAAGTCTATCTCTCGGTTGTATCCAATTGTGTCTCGATTTTTTTCTATGAAAGTGGGTGATGGGGCTAGTATACGTTTTTGGGAGGATGTTTGGGTTGGGGATACATCTTTTGATAAAGCTTTTCCACTTTTGTATCGATTGGTTCAAGTTCGAAATGTTTCAATTGAGTCGGTGGCACGTTCTCATGTGGCACCAATATCTTGGGACTTCAACTTCCTTAGGAATCTTAGTGATAGGGAGTCTATTGAGTTGACATCTTTGTTGACATTGGTTGGTGGGGTTTCCTTAGTATCATATCCTGATAAAAGGGTGTGGAATATCAGTTCTTCTGGGACCTTTTCTTGTAAATCTTTGTTTGATAATCTCATTGATAAGTCATCCGTTCCTTTGTTCCCTCTCCACATGAGAATTTGGAAAGCGGGTGTTCCTCATAAAGTGAAGTTTTTCATGTGGTCCTTAGCTCATAGAGGTGTCATGACCAATGACCTATTCCAAAGGAGAAGGCCAAATCAATATCTTTGCCCTCAATGGTGTGTGATGTGCAAGAGGAGTTTGGAATCAGTGGATCATCTCTTTCTTCATTGTTCGTTGGCTATTCAATTATGGCAGCGTCTATTTGGCTTGTGTGATGTTAAATGGGTTGCTCCAAGGGATATATGCTTCTTGTTAAATTTGATGGGTTTGGCGGATCTAAGCGAGCCAAGTCATTGTGGTCTTGTATTGTTTGTGCTATTTTTTGGATCATATGGCTGGAGAGAAATGCACGGATCTTTGATGGAAAGGAGGCTGATGTAGATTCGTTGTGGGATAGGGCTGGATTTTTGGCATCTTTTTGGGCTTTCGTGTCTCCTCCTTTTAGGGGAATCCCTCTTTTCTTGATTTCTAGGGATTGGGCTGCTGTTTGTAATCCTTAGTGTTTTGGGTTTGCTTGTTTTTCTCTGTTTATGTTGGCTGTGTTTTACTTTTACTTTTACTTTTACTTTCATCATGTTCCTTTTCTCTGTATGAGGATTTCTCGTCCTCCTTTCTTTTTTCTTTAATAAAATTTGCTTCGTTGCCGTTTCAAAAAAAAAAAACCATCCTGATGATGGCCCGCCAATTGTATTGAAGCTTGCAAAGTTTGGATTTTCCATTAGACATCGACGAACAATCGCGCCTGTACCCACAAGGTATATCTTTCTTTGTTAAGCATGCCTTTATTAAATAGTTATGGTATTTTCTAACTCTTTTTCTTCACTAAATTCAGCTTGAATCTCCTATTGTAGTACTCATTTTAATGTAAGAAGTATCCACAGCGAGTTTAACTAATAAGCTTTTGGCCACCATATTAGCCTCCTATAGCAAAACCTTATAAATGGGTTATTAAAACTAGACAGCTGGTGTGTATAGGTCAATTCTCAGCCATACACAGTTCAGAGTATTTTTATCAGTTTGTGAAGTAGGTATAGGAGTTGGATGGGGAAGACGCCGAAATCTGCCCTTAAATGTGGCACTTGGGGGTAGGGGTATTATTTTAGATGAATATGAACACCTACTACTTATAAAAAATTGAATATGAACACCTAATGGAGAACTATGTTAATACATATATAGGAAGTGTTATTTATGGAGTGAAATATCTCAGTCACTGTCATTTTGAGGTCCCAAAATAAGGAGAAGACACTGACAAAGACATTGAATATTGAACAAGTTGTGCAGACAGTGATGAAAAGAATTATTAAAGCATTATATGCAGGTTTGTAAAACATAATTTGAGTAATAATTTGGTGAAACAAAAGAATGAATTTCCAGCATGAAATGCTTGTCACGTAACAACAGGCCTGAGTTGTCTTTATGTCCTAAATATTGATTAAATTACACATGATTAACCATGCATATATGCTTTACTTTTAACTACCAAGTACCAACCAATTGCACATGTATTTATTTGTGAGATTGCCTTTTTCCTTTTCCTGTCTTCCCCTTGTGAGGTCGGCAGATTGAATCTCAAGGGCCCTGCCACAGACATATTCTGTTCTTGATTTCAGAGACCAAACTTAAGGCAAAACTGGCAAATATAAAGCCTCTCCAAAACAAGGAGGGAAATGAAAAAAATAAGAATAGAAAGGAAGAAAGAAACATACAACTATTGGGAGTATTTTTGGCTTTTGCAAAAGCAATGCACAACTTTTCCAAAGTATTGGACCCTTGGAAATGCTTTAGCGGCAGAACTACAGCTCTGCTAGAGGGCTGCCCTCTTAAACTAACAAGAAGAGAAAGATTCTAACCTACTGGGATAATCCAGTTGGCTGGAACACCTACATCTCATTAGGAGGTCAAGATTTTAAGTCTTGTCACAGGCAAGACTCCCCTTAGGCTACAGCCTCCAATGTACCCCAAAAAAAAGAAAAATATAGACTATTATACATTGAATAGATTTTAAGTCTTGTCATAAGGATTGAGTAGATTGGCCCGAACTGCATACTGTATTATACATTGAATTTAGTGGGTTTATAATTAAATGAACCTTTAGGAGTGCAGTAATAGGATTGAATAGGCGGGCTGATATATGGACAAACAGCTGCACACTGTATGATACATTGAATTTGGTGGGCGTATAATTAAATAAACCTTTAGGAGTGATGCATTGAAATTTGGTGGACTTATAATTAAATAAACCTTTAGGAGTGTAGTCATAGAGATTGAGTGTTGTTTGGAATGGATATGTGATATACATTTAGCGATGTCTGAGGAACGCAAATTATTACTAGCAAACAATTATTTTCCCTTGAACTCAACTGGTGAATTCCTCTTGTAAATCTTCCCATCATAAATGTTTTAAAATTTGGATTAAGTGGATGGAAAATTGGATCAAGAATTGGGAAAAAAAAGAAAAATCTTTTCACAAATTCAAGTGCAGATTTGTGATACTAAGATCTTTAAAATTCATATCAAGCAAATTTGATGTGGATTCGCTGTGTTGGTGAGATTATTATTTCTTGATTAGCTTTTGTAATTGTTTTCCTATGCTGGTTCAACACACACGTTTTTCTTGCTTCCAAGGGACTGCTGTTTGAACCTTAAGTCTATATTTTTTAATTGAATTTGTTTCACATCAAAAAAGAAGGGGAAAAGAATAATACACGCATAACATTCACCCTAATTGGTAAACCATGTTAAATTTACTGCCCATCCATGATGCTAAGATTTAGTGCGACTTGGAAAGTTTGCATGAGATCATGAGTCGAAGTTTTCAGATCCCAACTCCATTCTCTACTAGTAGAAGGGGAAACAGAAACGAAGCACACTGTAACTTGAAAGATCCAAAGAGGCAAGTACAGCTCGGAAGAAGTCTAATGAATAGTCTAATGAACAGTGTACATCTCAGTTACTTGTTGAGATGGGGTGGAGCAGAGGAAAATTCTTTTTAAAAAATATTCACTCTGGTCCCTGTTGAGATTATTTCATTCAGAGCGCATATTATTTGTTTTGATCGTCACTTTTTTCCTTTTATATATTTGTCATCTTTGAGAATTCTTATTTTGTTAACTTGGTTTTCATCTATTTAAACCTTTTGCACAGAACTTGAAGCCGAACGATATAACCTTTGAGAAAGCATTAGAGCTTTTGTTGGGTAAAGATGTAAAACGATGGGGCCGACCGAAGAGCAAACCAAAGCTTGAAGGGGCCGTTGAGGCGATATAGGCATGACACATTCTATGGCCGAGGCCGGGTACAAGAAATTTAAAGTCTGTGCAATTGGTATGCATATATAAAGACATCCATTTGTGGCATCTCCTCCAGTTCTTCCATTGGTGAGGTTTCAACAGAGCCCATACAGGTTGTATCTAACTCACACCGACATATCTGATGGCAGGAAATGTAGTGTAATGGACGTTAGTAGTAGCCAATTTTGTTGTAATTCATGAATAAGCTTAAGTAGTATATATGTGGCCAACTTTGATTTAATGTAGGGTTACTTGGATTCCCTTTGATTTGGCAAAAAACATCCTTTACAAAAATATTTCTTAAAAAAATGTTCTTTGTAGATCACATTTTTTTATGTTTGGTTGCAACCTTAAAACTAATGTGCTAGTAGCTAGTGATTGTATTAGTAGTGGTGGAGGTGGTTGTGTTGGTGGTATGGTGGTGCTGGTGGCGGAGGTGGAGGGGCAAGTCGGTGGGGGTGGTGGTGGTGTAGTGGCGACATTAGTAAGATTTTGTTGGGAAAACGCTATCACTTTTAAAAATAAAAAAAGTTTTTTCCCAAATGAGTGTTTTGAATTTATGTTAAATTTTTCAGAATGCCAAAAAATAAAAAATATAAACGAACGGAACATTAGGATGGGATAGGGACAATTTTTGAACAAATTGCACTTTTATATCTACCTATTATATTATTTGGATCAGATATGTAAATAGTTCATTAATTCATTGCAACTTCTTGGACCCAGAGCAGAAAAACTTAAAAGGGTCATTACTATTGTGCACTTATTGTAGTTAGTACAACAGTGGTCTGTGCAGTTTTGCACTGATGCAATAACTGTAGGGATGTTGCAATTATATAGAGTCAAGCAAGAGTCCAAATCCGAAAGGCCTTTGGTTGTTGATGTTAGGGATGTTGCAATTACATAGAGTCAAGCAAAAGTCCGAATCCAAAAGGCCTTCGGTTGTTGATGTCAAGGTTGTCGCCAGTGCTAACTCCAAATATTTCATCACTACAATACCTTTGATAGAACCCAATGCAACTCTCAACCCTTGAATCCGGGCCATGACTGCATTCAAGATTGACGTATATGATGTTTGTGATGACGCTGTACCCGGGAACCCAACTTGCTGATTGGTAAGCTGCTGACGGCGTTCAAGTTTCGGTGATGATCGTGTGGCACGAAGGCTTTGGTGATCGTGGGGTCATCCAGAACCATAAGACTATCTTGAATGAGATGACCGGGTCAGTTTCTACTAGATCAGAGTTGTTCAGGAGGTCTAACCCTAAGGCCTCTCCAACTTGTCCATAGTTGTAATTGCTTAAATTTAATATCAAAACATAAAGTCAAAATATGCAATGAATTTAATTAGCATAAAATGTTTTGAATAGTTATTACAATTGCAAAAGCAAAAAAATATTAGGTGGGTCAAAAATTTCAGTTCGATTGTGTGCTGGTTTAATGGCATGTGGTCATGTGATAATTTTGTTTATATATTTCTAGAAAATTGTCACATATCCCCAATTATAAAGTAGATATATAATCACATGATGTTTCTAAAATATTAGATAACTTAATCAAAAAAGTAGAGAATCTTAGTTGACTATATTGCTAAGCAAGGGTACGGTGACCAGAAATCTGAAGGTGATTAGCAATATCAAATTATGATAGAAATGAAGATGATTAACAGCGACAAAAGAGCATAGACTATAATGCACAAAGATCCCAAATACCGTCATTTATTAAAGTCCATAAAACTCACTACGAAAATATGATGTGTCATATTATTGACTGAAATTTTTTATAAAATTTGTTAATTTTGTGTAGCTTTACTATTTTTTTTTTTTTTTAAACAAGTGTAGCTTTACTACTTTTGAACTTAGCACGAGATGTGCATGGGCATGTCGTTGGTAGGACAATTATGATAGAAAGTCCATGAACCCATAAACAGAACCAGAAAAACTGATGTGTGGTTGAGATCTACTGTTTATGTAGTGGGGTTTACACATGAATTAATCTCAACCATTAATTCTGTTTTTGGAAACTTTTCTGGGCATTGCTTTCTGGGATAGTACTGCTGCAATTATGAGGATTCAATTCAACAATTTCATGATTTTAGTGATTGACAAATGATAGACATGTATTTTTTATTTTTTTGAGAAGTGGCATATAGCATATTATGTAATGATAAAAGAAAGAGTACATAAGTTCACAAACAATACCAAGACTAAAATGTTAGCTCCAGCTCACATGGAGCTGTTATTGAAGGGTGACTCTCCAAGTCAAGAAGTAGGAGGGAAGATGGCAGGTGGTAGCCAGTCCAATAACTCTCATTCCTTGACTTTGTTTCCCTCTCCCCGTGTATATATATAGAGACTGAGAGGAAGAGAAGAGATAGGCAACACAGAGTGAAAAAGCTGTGTGTAAGAGAGTGAATTATATAGAGGGTTGTGAGGTGTGAGTTGTAATCTTCCTCCGGGATAATTTTATAGTGAGAAATATCTTTCCGCAGACGTGGGCTATTGCCGAACCACGTAAATCTCTTGTGTCTCCTTTCTGTGTGTGTGATTGCTTTCTGAGTACCCCTAATCCTAACAAGTGGTATCAGAGTCTCGTTGGTCGATTTTTCAAAAAAACAGGGTGTTTTTTTCATAATTACCCAGAAATTAAATTGCTCGAAATTCACTTTTGAGCATACCAAGAGGAAGCCCTCGATTAGAGGAGTCCAAAACTGCAAAACAGAGCCCTAGACGAGACTCCACGCGCTCTCACGCGCCACCTAAATTTGGCGAGTGAAGCCCAGTCGCAAACACGCATAACACACGTCGTTAACAGAACCGACGCGTCATCCTAGTCTCAGACATGCGCCTGACGTGTGGCGGAAGGAAGAAGGAGAGTGTTATGCGCGTAATAGTGACGTCACTAACATGTGTCATCGCCACGTCAGCACCAGGTCAGCACCACGTCATCGTCAGGTCTAAGCCACATGTCTGATACGTTAGTGCCACGTATTCGCCAAGTCAGAGCTCCATGTCTGCCACATAAGCACGCTAGTTGACCAATCAACCCATCGGGTTTACCTGACCTGACCCGACCCAGAGGCAGAGGGTTTATCTGGTGCTACGCGGCTGCGGTTTGATGTGAGGTGTGGTTTGATGAGTTATGGAATGAAACCATATTACAGTCATTTCATGGACACAAAAGTGTCCAAGATAATGCCACAGATGAATACTATGTTGTTTATGAGAACTACTCAAGAAGTTTAAGAGCCTATGTCAACAATTTGAAGAACTAGCCTAGAGTTATGTTGGAGTTCAGAAGCTTTCAGAGCTGGATGACTTCATTCATACCTTGTCGAGATGGTTGTTTACATTACCATTTATTTAAATTTATTTATGAGTGATTTTGTTAACATATGCTATTTTGTTTGACAGGTCCACCAATGAGAACTTGGTTCATAACCATTGTTGCCTGTGGGAATCAGAGGAAAGATTGACCTTCATGAGAAATGTTTGGGACATATGACATTTCCTATCAAGACTTGATAGGCAAAGGCACAACTTAGCTGTGGCAAAAATACGTCTGCAATGGTAGGTGGCTAACCACCGCATTCGGAATAATTTTATTCCAAAACCCAACTCGTTGAATGATGTATATAGCTATTGTCATTATGGTAATACTCTTGAGGAACTTGTTCGCTTTGTAAGAAATGTTGTCACCCATATTGGAAATTATTCAAAGAATGTAAGTTGCTAATTATTTTTTAATTTAGTTAGTATTGTTTAAAACAATTATTATAATTGTTTGGCAATGATAATTAATACTTAATATATTTTTTGAATAGGGCAAGCTAATCAACCATACAAAAGTTGATAGATTGATATCAACCACCTTTCCTATGTTGATGGTGGAACTACAAAAGTGTCTGTATTTTGAACGATTTGAACATGAAGATTTCATGAGAAGTTAAATTGATTTTCTGTAGCTCTTCGTCTAGGAATGTATGCCCACGATTGTAATGAACTTCTTTTATGAATGGATGTGAATGATCAGTGTTAATCATCAATTGCAAGAATTCAATATTTTGCATTCACTTACTGGTAAATTGATGTTAACTACCTTTCCTATGTTGGTTGTGGAACTACAGAAGTGTCTGTATTTTGAAGGATTTGCACATGAAGATTTCATGAGAAGTTAAATTGATTTTTTGTAGCTCTTCGTGTAGGAATGTATGCCCACGATTGTAATGAACTTCTTTTATAAATGGATGTGAATGATTAGTGTCAATCATCAATTGCAAGAATTCAACATTTTACATTTACTTACTGGTCGTGGCATCAAATTATTCTTATGCCCAATCTTCATCTTTTTTGTTCATAGGACCATAAAATGATATACACTGTTGAAAGGAAAATGGACATCCTCCAATTCTTGACTTAAACATGATGGGTATTATTTAATAGTCTTGTAATATCAAAATTTTATAGTTAAAAATATATTTTTCCTATCTATCTTAGTTATCTTATCTAATTGAAAAACAGAAGATGATTGGATATTGAACTCGACACTTTGATGATAAAACAACTTGTGTTGGGTGAGTTAGATACACATCATCAGCTTAGCACATGGCTCAGATAGGATGACCAATGTTTAGTTATATCTAGTCATATCTATTGAGAAGCAAATTCATATACAAATGCCTTTGCAAACTTAGAACTATTGCAAGATGAAGATTTTCATGTTTTTACTTTCCCTTCTTTATGTATTGCTAAATAGTTACTTGATGACATTAGAGGGGTCATGCATCCCCCCGTTTGTACTGCAATGTTGCTTCTGTTTAATGAATGAATGCCCATCTTTACCACCAAAAAAAAAAAAAAAAAACAAAACAAAAGATGATTTGTGTTGTTGCTGTTATTTTATTTATTGAATGAATCACACAATCACATTAGTAATATTACATGATATACTACAATTATCTAATAATTTTTTAAACATGACATCTATTAACATCCGGCACCATTTAGACAATGCATTCTACATTCAGTAATTCTAGGGACAACAAAAATTCTATCTTGATTTTTGTAATGACACTACTCACTGTTAGACAAACAAATGAAACGGACACAAACATTTCACTTTTTATTTAAAGAATACAACTTAAAGATATGTACGTGTACATAAAAATATTTTAAAAATTATTGTGTAGTCTAGATTTAACTCGTATACTGTGTGACCTACATTTAAAATGAATTGAATCGAGCTACACAATGATTTTATTGGTATATTGATGTACATGAGTTATATACCTAAATAATGAGAACCAGGTGTTACCTTCCACACTTGGCACACCAAGTTCAACCACCTCATCCGACACATGCAATTGTGACTAAAATAATATAAGAAACCCACCTCTCAAATGCCTCTATGCTCATAGGCCTAAAGCACTAATTATTAGTTAAGGAAAAACGAGTACAAGAGTAAAAGGAAAAAAAAAAAAGAAAAAAAAAAAGAAGGAAACTTACTGCTTCACCACCTTCTCTCAATGTGATGAAGTGTAAAAATGAGGTGGAGATGGTATGAGGTGGGTAGGATGGTAAGGAGTGGGTAGGATGGTAAGGGGTGGGTAATGGTGGTTGTGAAAGATGGAAATGAAAATGATGGTGGCAGTGGTTGGGTTGTTGATCTTGAGAAAGATGAGAAAAAGAGTGTAATAGAGTTAGAGCAATATTGTAATATCAACTTTTTAGTTTTGGGTATTTTGGTCATTGTATATTTTTTGTTTATTTGTTGGACACCCTACTCTTTATTTTTATTTTTTAAAATACAATTCTATCCCTAAATAAAATTACCAAAAAACCCAATTCAAAACCCTAACCCCCACACAACCCAGTTCCGCCGCTGCCGTCGCAACAATCACCGGCAGCACCACAACTCCCCCTATTCACCATTCTCCAGCTCCCATCGCCACTTCCCAGCCTTTTCCCACCTCCCGCCGCCAACCCCAGCCCCTTTCCAGTTCATCATCAACCCCCAAACCCTTTTTTTCTCAACCTGCAAGCCGCCACTTCCTCCCCATCGCCGCCACCTTTTCCCCTTCTTCTTCTTCTCTGCCATCGCAATCCATTCCTTCTCCTCCCTGCCCTCTTCTTCTTCTTCTTCCACCACTCACTACTTCTTCTCGTCGTCTCCTCCCGCCACAACGACCTACTCATCTTCTTCTTTTTCTTCTTCATCTTCTTCACTATGATCTCTCTCTCCGCCGCAAAACCCTAATCCAGCCGCCACCCCCAACTCAACTCCTCTCCCCATCATGAACCCCTTTCCCAGCCTCTCATTCACTGCAACCTGCTTCCACTATCTTCCATGTCGAAACCCTAGATCGAAGGTCTTTAAATCTAGGGTTTAGAAAGAAAGAGAAGAAAATGAGAAGAGGTTGCGGACGGCGGGATGAGGAGGAAAAGGAGAAGAGAAGGGGACACCGATAGCAGTGGCGGAAGAGTGGGGTAGGGAAGTGATGATCGGTTGTCAAAATAAATGAGGGTAAGATTGGGATTATTTGGGTTGTTCAACAAAATTTCCAAAACTTTTGAATTTTTTCTTTGGGTTGTCTTAAGTAATGGGGTGCCCAACCAAACTTTTGTGGTGCATTTAGAACCACCCTTTAGTTAAAAGACAAACATTGATCGGAAGGTCAGTGTAATTTTTAAAACGTTGAGGGGGAATCTGAAATAAAAGCAAACTTTAGGGGGTGTCATAATTTACCCAAAAGAAAAAAAAGTGAATTATATACACATACGAACAACTCTGTTCTCAACCCTAGGGTTTCGATCTGCTATCTATTGCGTTTGGGTCTTCCTAGGGTTTCGATCGACACGAACGCTCTCTGCAACAGAAAAAGGTATGCTCCTTTCTTCTTTCCTTCATACAAGCAGTCATATCATTCTTCTTTTCTTTTTTTCTGTTTGTTCATTTTGTCGTGTACGCACCCACAAATACACACTCGCATATAGGCATGAGTATATGTATATATCTAAAATTGAATCTCGCTTCTCTCCAATGCCTATTTCTTGATGTCGATGAAGAGGACTGTTTTGGGTGTCCAGCCGGACTTGACATCAAAGAAATCAAGGATCAAAGAGGATTCTATGTACTTGTTTTACTTTCATGAGGAGGGTCCTGTTGGATATGCCATGTACAGGATTGATGTTGGTGCTTTTTCTATTGATGAAAATGCCAGTAACAATGCTGTAGCGATCAGTCCTGTACTTGAATTACCTAGAGACCATTATCCTAGGTTTATGGCCGCTTTTGCAGTGGGCTCTAGAATTTTTCTAAGTGGGGGTGAAATAGGAATAGACGACGATGACTACTACCACCACGACAAGCCAACTGTGCGTCTTTCTGAAATGGTTTATGTTTGTAATACCGCCTCAGCCTTGCCCTTGTCCGTTTCATAGGGAACTCCCATGGATGGTGGGAAGACATCTCCCACTATCATCCCTATTAATGAGATGATATATGTAATTTCAGAATTACCTACCTGGTACACTTATCTTGATGAAGATACTACACTGTTCGAAGTTTTTGACCCCAATGCCAATGAAGGAAAAGGAAAATGGTCTTCTTTGTCAAACCCTCCGTTCTATCCTAGTTCCTGTGATGATTATGGTTATGAGGCTTGGTATCGGTCTCATGTAAGCAAGATTGTTTCCCATGCTGTAGTCGAGTGTAAGATCTTTTTCTGTACCACTAGAAAATATCACATGTACGCTTTTGATGTTAATTGCAACACATGGGGAGCGTTTTGATATATATAATCTGATTGGTGAGGTCCATTCTCCTTTCAGAAATGGAGCAATGTTGATATCCGATGAGTCATGGGCTGCCACAGTTGCTTACTCTTAATCTCCTGTATGCACTTCTGATCTCACAGCAGAATTTGGATTTGTTAGGAAGAATGTCGAAGATCTTGAAACAACACTTACGAATTTAAGTTCTCTTGGATGTTTATTAGATTGACTTCATTAGATGTTTCTACAGATCAAGATTTTGAAAGTTGATCCTGATTATTGGCAGTTATGCTATATAGTAAATGTGTTATATCTGTCTACACCTTGATGTTAATTGTTTTGAAGGGGAAAAAAAAGGAAGAAAATTAACATCACGAGACTTCCTTAATGACCAGTAGTGGCTAAGTATTCATCCCCAATTTACTTGAAAACAAAACGAAGCATAGATGCTTAAGCATTTACATATATGCCGATAATGGCAGTAGGCCAGGAATTAAAGCTCCAAAAATTTAGTAGTCCCATTACAAATACAAATGAGGCTGTACATACTTGGGAAACCGAGGCTCTTTTAGGCAAGTATCCCTTCCTGTCCTCACCAAGCTGAACACAGAACCCATAAGGACCATTCTTCAAGAGAATCTAAAAAATAAAAATAATTCCAATACATACATTAAAAGCAGTAATAAGCTTCTAAAGATGACAAAGATTCATTTTGCACATAATTGATGTTAAATCAAAACAAGGAAAACCTTCTCATTTGATCCAGGGTAAAGACCTAAAAATTTTGGCTCCTCCATTGTGCCGCTATTCTGAGGAGTAACCTCTTCATCATCATCACCATCCAATGTCTTAGCAATGTACCTGCAAACAACCCAAGCATAAAAGCTATTTATAGTGACCAAATAAATAAATATTATTTATCAATAAAGGTTGCTTGCAATCAAAACTTGAAAAGCTTAAAAATTATAAATGAATAATTGCTACTAATTATTTCCTACAATCTAGAATACAAGAAAATGGGTAAAAAAAAAATTATGAATCCCTTAATACCAAAATTGCTTTACATGTTACTTCTAGAATTCATTACAATGAGTGTAATATTAGTGTTATACTAATCCTGCTGAAACCATAATTGTACCAAAGCTATGACGGTGAGAGTAATTATATGAAGACTAAAACATGAAACAAGATTTATAGAAACTCATTTTGATTTATGCTAAAATTATCAACAAACAAAAGTTATGTCCTCGTACTACAAAATAGAAGTCTAAAAAACAGAGAAAGGCTTTGGTATTCACCAAACTACCAGAGGAAAAAGTATAGCATAGGGTCACTGACTTGCTACATAAAAATTGCAATGTGATCTCAATAAAATGGGTTATCCACTAGACATATCAATGTCACCAAAAAGCGTGTAAAATCAAGCACTGAAATAAAATATAATTAAAAATAAATAAACAATTACAAGAAAGACAAAATAGCCTTAAGCTAGAAAGGAACAGTACCAACTTTCTTCCTTACACATTATATGTAGGCATATATATATATATATTGCGCATTAAGTCACAAGCCCCAAGTTTTTAACCCTTTTGGATGTTTAAGTTGTCAAACACACAAGAAGAAGGGAGATCGAACCACACAATGCTGACAACATATTAGGGGCATTCTCATGGGTTAAAATTAAACCTTACCTTTTTATACCAGTAATATGCAGACTCTAAGGTGTAAATATAATCCAAACAAGTCATATGCTACTTTATCAACATATTTTGGTCGTGAAGCATGTACATTTGTAAGCAGGTGATGTATCTATGTCAGACATGACACTCGTTGAACTTGAACATGCCCTAACACATGTTGGACCAGTATAAAAAACATATTATCCTATTTCTTTTTTAATCTTTTCATAACCAGATATATTTCAAAAACTGAGGGGACACGCGTATCTAAACCTTAGACACACATGAAACACCAATGAATCCTAGCACAATTTTAAAGAAAATAATTTGAGGATCAATGATTAAAATCAAAATGATGTGAAATTATACCTATTAACCCTCCTCATTTAGGCTTTTTAATTTTAGAACTCCTATAGCTTAAAACTTGTAATTTGTTTAGGAATAAAGCTCTTTAAAATAGATAAAAAGATTTTTCGTTCACACTTTTCTCCAACATATAAAACATAAAAAATGATATGTTACTATTTTGATACAGAAAAAGAAATATATTTGTAACATAAAAAATGAATAACTTGGTTATTATTTTATGTACATACATAGAAAAAATATATATATATATAATATTTCTTGTGTCTCAGCCATGTCATGTCCTAATCAACCTTAACTTGCTCTAATGCAGGGCAAAAGATGAGCAAGAAACAGTAAATTTAAAAAAGCAACAAAGATTAAAAATAGGCTTTGTTGTTACGAGCCACCAGTCACTTGGAAACTCTTGAGATCAAGTTTCAGCTTGAATCAAACCTTATATTATGGTTTCTTTATGCTTTTGTGGTGCTCATCAAGATTATAATTTGTTCTTCTTTTCTTTTTTTCTTTTTTTATTTTCAAATACTTGGACTCGAGTCATTTTTATGATTTCAATATTTAGATTATGTGTACGTAAAAATATATATATATATAGGACAGAAAATTGAGAAATTTCGCCATGACAGGCAGAAGCTGAGATGGGCAGGTGGCATAGTTTCTGAAGAAAAAATAATTGAAAAGTCCAACCCACACTTCTCCTTAAAACCTAGGTAATAAAAAGAGAGAAACTGGAGCCTTATAACTAGCACAGATGAGGCAACTCCAAGCAATATGGGACATATCTCAACACACCCTCCTGGACCACGACATACACTAACCGGATAAATGGCACACTAGTCACAGGCCCAACTAAGCTCTGATACCAAACTAAAAAAGTCCAACCCACGCTACACCTTAAAATCCAGGTATTAAAAAAATGAAAACTATAGCCTTATAACTAGCACAGATAGGGCAACTCCAAGCAATGTGGGACATATTTCAACAAAAACGACAACTGGTGGTGGTGGGGGCGGTGGTCGTGGCTGTGGCAGCAAATAAGCTATTGGAAAATTTGAATTAAATTTACTCTAATGGTTGTGTCTCTTAACATGGAAGGGTGTGTCCTTTTGAAGGGTCACAACCTTTCTAAAGAGTCAAGGAAGAATCTATAAATTTTATCCCCTTCACTTTATTTTGGAAGTGAATTGCAATTTTCTTCTTCACTTTGCATTTATTCTTCATATTTTGTGTCTAATTTTCCTATAAAGGGAGTACATGCACAGTGAAGTTCACTAGGCTTGCAATAGTAGTGCTGCTAGTGCAAGACATTGATCGTTGTATCTTGGGAGATAGACGTCCATGGAATCCTAAGCACCGATGGGAAGGACGAATCTATCTTAAGAAAAGAGTGTCACACACTCGACTCGATTAGGTTTTATCTATTTATGTGCTGTAAGTTTTGTTACGTTATTTTCTCAATTTATTTAAGTTTTGGTTTTGCCCAAAAACCGTTCACATATTTTTAAATTATATTTTCCATATAATTTGATACTATTTAACACAAGCTACTCTGAAGCCAGCGAGCAATCACCGTTAAAGCTTTCTAAGAAATGATTCACAGAAGAAAACCCACCTCTGGATATTAAATAATTAACAATAAATAAATAGAACAAAAACTTAGAAAGGACTCACAGTGAGTTGAGTAGTTGTAGCATTTGCATTACAAGCCGCTTTAGAGAGAGAAACCGGCTTGTATACATATATATACATACATATATATGTATACACTTACCATGGTGTTTTCCAGTATGCTTTGCCGACTCAATGAGAAGAGAGCAAGAGGAAGAGACGCAAGGGTTTTGGTGAACTGTGGTGAGAGGTTTTGGTGTGGAGGCGTGTTTGGAGGGGTTTGGTTCAGGTTTAAATGGATTATCAAGTAGAACAAGGCAAACCCGCTCGATTATTAAGTGGGTTCTACTCGGGTTGGGTTAAATTGGTTTAGGGTTGGGAATGGATAACCCGTTTTCTCTCTCTCTCTCTCTCTCTCTCTCTCTCTTTTTAAAATTTTTTTTTTTTCAAAGGTCTTCTAGCTACATATAGGTTGTGTTTAATTATAGTATTGTGCATCTTTGGATTGGACTATTTCTAAATAGTCACAACATATCAAATGTTTGATGTAATTTGGAGGGTCTTCTTTCATTTCGATCTCACTAATTTAGTGGCTTAAATATAAGATAAATGACTATATTTCACTAAACCTTTAAACACTAAATTGGACAATGTTCCATAACAAAATTGAGAAAGAAGCAAACCCTAATTGAGTAAGTGTCAAAGAAGCTCATCAACAGAGATCGCATAAAGCATGAATTTAGGCACTAGAGTCAAGGAAGTAGAGATAGCAGGCAATTGGTGATGAAGTCCTCTGTCAAAACCCATTCCAAATTGTGCACTTTGTAAATTTTGGATAGTTCTAGTGGTTAGGTTTTAGGTCAACTAGGGTGTTGGGTTGAGTAGGAATGATTTGAGGGTAGCAAAGGTAGGTAGGGAAATTGCGAATATTGGTAGGGGTGTGCCGGAGGTAACTATTTTGTAACATTTGATCCCAAATTCCATGGGCACAATATTTCCCCCATTTTATATATTTATTCTCTATATTTAACACATTCAATTGAGTTCTATCATTATTCAATAAGTTTTATATTTTTGTTAGAACACTCATTTACTCACTAAATTAAAAAATTAATAATACACAAAAGTAGACTTCCCATTATCTTGCTTGTACACTTTAACACTCTAAGTAGGTGTTTGGCATGTACTAAAAAAGTGCACTTTTTTTTTGCATGCATATACTTATTTGGGTCACATCAATTAACATCTATTAATATCTCCTCTCTACTTTTCTACCTACTTTCTCTACTTTTCTATACATTTTTATATAAAAAAATCAAAAAGTGCACTAACTTAGAACATTCCAAACCACCCCTAAAATACAATTTCAACATCAAAATTAGAGTCCCGTTCAAAAAAAATATCAAAATTAGAGTTACTCTTAGCTTCATATAAAATAATCACATCTATGTAATGCAAATCAAATGCAGGACTTCTTAAAATTTGAATTCTCATACAATATGTTAAGTCATTAATTGATGCAAAAAAAAGAAAAAAAAAATACCACTCTCTCCCTAATTCACTAGCCCAGTTTGACTTACATTTTTCAATTATAAAAAAATCATTTAGTGCACATTCAAAATAAATAAACAAATATAAAGACCAGAAAAAAAAATAATGAAAAACTAAAGAAATCATTTTTCATTTTTCAATTACAGACTCTTGCAGTCTGTTGGAAATTCAAAAGAGAAAAATGAAAGAAATAATTTGTTATTTTAGTAATGAAAAGAAATTATTGTGTTTTCTTTTCGCTTGTTTGCTTAAACTAGAGGGACTTATGCCCATTTTCGGAGGGGTTATATTACTTAAAAAAAATTTGTTTTCAATTTTTTCTAGTACTTAGATGAATAATTTTGATATTATAAAAAGTTAGCAATTACTTCATTTTTTTTATCTCTCTCAATCTCTTCACTTTTGGAGAGATTAAAAAAGTGTTTGTAAGATAAATAAGTTTTTCTTCATTTTTTCCGATTTCTCTCATCTTTAACAATCCAAAGAGAAGATTGAAACCAATAGAAATTTATTTATTTTTCTCTCTAAATCACTCCATGAGACCTTTAATATATATATATATAACTCTGTTTGACAAATATTTTTCAATTAAAATAAACAAAGCAGAAAAACATTTGTAAGAGTTGAAAAGCAATGCATACCAGGCAAGTCCCATGGATCATGATGGTAGATGTTGAGGAAACCGATGATATCATAGTGCAATTTTTTTGCTGAAATTACGTTTTTGAGGTAGAATCCAAGAAGTTCTTCCTTTGTGGGATGAAATCGAAACCCTAGCAATTCATGAATCTCAAAAGGTGTTGTTGTTGCTGTTGCTGCTATTGATTCCTCCATCATACTTGGTACTTTCTTACTACTCGATCGACTGTGAAGACTCTCTCCATCAGCCAAGCATCCACATGTCCACATCAATAATTGGTTTCAAGATGATCAGAGGAAAAAGACAAATAGCCAGTCTATAGAAGATAATGCCTCACTTCAACAAACAGCAAAATTCACGCCAAAAAACGACAATAGCTATTGTAATTATTCATGTCTGTCAATAGTAAGGCTTCTCCTTCACTCACTATTTTAATAGAGCAGATGACCCATACCCTGCTCTATTACAGAAACGCTGTGAGAATCCTTACACGTGTATTGTATCAAATTATAGTGTCAAAATTTTAAATTAAGAATCAAGACGGAGAGGATTGAATGATGTGCGATGGGGCCCAAAGCAGTGCCAGACATCTTTATCCTAACTCTTTATTGATTCTTTCTATAGTCGGTGTCTATTAAAATAAGGAGTTTGTATATAATTGTAGTCCTTGTATTTATTACCTTCTAGAAATATTGTAAAGCCTATGACTAGGCTTGACTAGGTCTGACTAGGCCTTTAGACTTTTGTGCAAAGTTTGGCCTTAAGTTTGAGATAGACATTAAGTTTAGGCTAAGTCTTTGGTTTTTGTTTGTATCCATCAATTATATTGTATAAATTGGCATTCATGTCAACGGATGAAGCAATGTAGATTCTCTTCACTCTTCCTTGCAAAAAATTCCCCAACTTCTCAAGCCCTTGTCTAAAAAATTCCAAGTGTTCAAGTCTTTCAGTATCTCAAAGTTTGTAACAAAATCTTTGTAAGTATAATATATATTAATATGAAGTGTGAGTAGTCTCTCTTTTTCCTTAGATATTTCAAAAGGGTAACTCTTGTGTTCTAAAATTTATTTCTTTTAGGAAAACTAAGTTTATGGAATGCTTGCTTGCTCATTAATATTTCATGCTTTGAACCTTCATAGTATTTATTGTTTTCTATTTCGTTACTGAGTGACCTTAGCTAAAGAGCCCGTGCGAACCGTGGTTAGGCATTGACGGTAAATTGTAGGCAGAAATGGAAAAGTAAGAAATAGAAAATAAAAATATACTATGTTAAACGAGGCTTAGCTTCAAGGTGAGAGTACATGTAATGAAAGCAAACATCACTTAAAAGTAGTTTTGCTAAATAAGAGAAAAAAGTTTAGAATACAAGGAGAGCAACTTAAGTAGAAATATCAAGGAAATATTTTCAATATAATAGTTTTAAAAATAAGAATTTTATGCTTGAAGAACTTAGAATTAAAATCAGATCTAGTACTGAGCATATATAAGAATTAGAAGATCAAAAGCTAGAAGATCAAAAGCAAAAATATCAATTTCTGTTATTATTAGCCTGTGGTAGTTCTCTAGTACACTATAGTTTAAAAGTCACACAAATAAATAGACAATTAACAATAGAACAAGAGGCCTTACAGCAACTAATACAGCAGCTTAAGAATTTAACTATAGAATTAACTAGATAATTCTTAGCCCAACATCAAAATAGTGGTAAACAACTAACCTCTCAAAAATTGGTATGAGAGCAGTGTTCGGTTTTAGGACAATTTAAGTTCGTTTATGCATTTGGCTTACGGAAATAGAGTAGTTTTTATTATTGGACAATTTAGTTATAAGTTTCATATTATAGTAGCTTTCAATAATTTTAAAGTATGATTTAATTTTGTGTATGAAAAGAGTAGAATACTTAGATTCAAAACTTAGTAATTATAATCATCACCTTAATATAGATAAAAATAAATTTCGTTGTAATTTTGAAGGAACTTTTACACATCAGCTCCATAGCGAACATAATTCTCAGCTAAATAGTATTATAGATCATCAAATTAATTTTGCAGAAAATATTAAAAAGGAAGTAGATAAAATCAATAATATTTTTACTTCATCTATAGACCATCTTCGTAATACTCACAGTATAATTAAGGATCAAGATAAAAAAAAATTAGATTATATCCAAGATCAATTCTACAAAAATGAATAGATTTAAATTTAGAAAAATTCTCCACCAAGCTAGAAATAGAAACTCTAATTTCAGCTATAAATATTAGTAGTACAAAACAAATAGAGTTAGAATTTAAGCAACTAATTGAAAAAATTCATAGTCAAATAAATCAAATAGCCAAACAAATAGAACAGATCAACCAAATTCAAGATATTTTAAAACAAAAATTAGAAATTTTAGAATAACTAATAAGATCTTAATTTATGAGTAGTGATAAAAAAATTAAAAAAAAAAAAAGCTAATAGAGATTACTAGGTCATTCTAAAACAAGTAGAAGACTTTCATAATAACCCAGAGGGAATTACCAGCTATCAAGGAATAAATCAGTCAGACAAAATATTTGTAAGACAAAATAATATATAGAAATTTTATTTCTTATATGATTGTGTGAAAAATATGAGGAATTATCAGAACAACTACATAGTTTAGAAAATTGTTTGGCTTCGTTAGAAAGATTAGTACTTCAAAAAGGAAAAGGAGTAGAAGGACAAGCAAGTAAAGCCCAGTGTCACGGCCTTGGTTGTTTCCAAGCTATCCGTGCGGCACTTAGACAATCTCAAGTCTCACTTGATGATGCTAAGTCAGCCTAACTCACAAACTTGTAGGAAGACAAAGAAAGTTTGAGAGAATGCCTTGTATACACTTTGAGAAAGCTTACAACTCTTGGATGGGTTGGAGCAAATGAGCTCCTCTCCTATTTATAGGCTCCCTAGTAGTATTCTAGATTTCTCAAGATATTGTCATGTAAAAGCTTCCAATGGAAGCCTTCTTTACAAGTTACAAGAATGTTCTTAGAATGCTTTAGAAATATCTATACAAGATATTTACAATTCAAGTGTCTTGAATATTCAAGGATGTTCTAGAATCCTTCATGTTCTCTTCAAGTGTTGGAATGAGCTAGGAAGTTCTAGATCCTTCCATTGATCTCCATGCTCCCAAGCTCCCATATTTTCTCAAGTCTTCCAGGAGCTTCCAGAATATTCTATTAGCCTCCCTTCCTTGAGATTTCCTCTTGGTAGGCAATTTTGTCTAGGTAATTTGGCGGGATGTGACACTAGTCTCAATATATCTACATATTTTGAAAAGCTTAAATTACCAAAGAAGCCTATTTGTAGAACTTATAGAAAATAAAAATGTTTAAATAGTTAGTAAAAGGAAGTAGCAGTAAAAAGTGTAATGAAGATGAAGATGTTAAAGTAGAAGAATTTATAGATGTAGAACAGCAAATAGAAAAATTTTAAAAAGAAAAACTTGAGTTAATTCTAGCTAAATATGTATAAAAGCTAGGAAAAAGTCATAAAAAACAATATTTATTTAAACATTATGGTGAACAAATGATTAGTGTAACTCAAAAAGATGAAAAAATAGAGCTAAATTTAATAAATAGAGAAAGTTATAATTATACTGTAAATGAACATCTCAAAATGACCTACTTAGGATTAGTTGTGATAGGAGTTGAGGCTTTAATTAGAGAAAATTTAGGAGCTAAAGTTTTTGTATGTCTTATGATGATAGGTTTAATAGGCAGCAATAAATTAGATATGGATCAGAAAGGAGGAATAGTTTATTTTACACCAGATTTCCTTTTACCAACCTCAACCATTCATAAAAAGATAAAAATAAGAATAAAGAGTAGAGGATATAAAATGACAAATGGAGAAAAGAATTTATTAGTTTGCACAGGGTGTTTAGGCTTAGCAGTCTAAGATGTTTGATGTTTGACTGCATTATGCACTAACGAAATTAGATCCCAAATATTTTTGGATTTTTCTAATCTACGAAGTATAGATGAAAATAACAATATGAATGCTAGAGAGAAATTCCATGGATATTCTATAGATTTCATACGGATGATTTCTACAATTGCAGACCTATTCCACCTTTATGTAGGCATGAGTTTGTGTCCCTTAGACCAAATGTCGTATCCTTTAGATTCAAAAGTAACACCCTTTAAATCCAAGAATCATGTATTTTGGTTTAAATCTAATGGTTACACCACATGATTTAAATCCAAAAGACACACATTTTTATTTAAACTCAATGGTTACACCCTTTGGTTTAAACCCAAAAGTCACATCTCTTTAATCATTCATATAACTATATTATATATTTAAATATATATAAATATATTATGAAAATGTTCCAACAATATAACCCAACAACAACACTATTGACCAAAACACACGTAATTCTTTATTTCCTTCTTTTTAAGACTTTGTTCTTTCAGGGTTTTAAACAATTAAAGTAAACCCGTATCATGCACGCAATGAAAAAGTAATTTTTAAATATTATGGTGTTTGTCCTTCTTAGTACACTTATATCATCTTTATAATTTTATATGCATCAAGTAATTACAATGGAAAAATCTTCACATCTCATATTATTGGTCACTTTCTCATACCAGGAAACTTGAATGGGATCATAATTTATTTTTCAAATAAGCGTCCACGAGACTTAAAAACTTTTGACATAATTTCAAGATGTTTGCTAATCTCAGAGGTTTATCATATCCAACTCTGTAATTGCAGCCATAGTTATGACAGATACATAGCCCAAATAACTACTTTTACCACTTAATAGAGTGTTAGAAGAAGCTTAATGAGCAATTTCTGTTAAAAAGAACAGGAAGATCCAAATTGACTCTTATTGCAGTTTTCAGGGTATAATAGGTAAAATAACAATAACATATCTTCATAGTTGTTGGCATCAATTCAAAAGTATTATAAATTATAAAAGCATAGACTAGACTGCTTATTGAGCAAGTACTTCTACTTCACAAAAGCTAATAGCACACGCATGGAAGAAAATTACAGATTAGAAGCTTCTTATTGAATTAATTTCTTCTTCCTTTCCTTTTCTCCCTCCTTTAAGCTTGTTTCCCCCTTCCAAAGGTCCCGTCAAACCATTTATGATACCTCACGGTGAGAATGTGCCCGGTAACCAGCCCAACTATTAGCTCACTTCCATATCCCATGAATATGACAATCCAGTTGACGCCGCTTGGAAACTTTGAATCATCACCTCGAAAGCTCAAGGGTGGTGGTGTTGAGGCCTCTAAATTTCCACATGACTTCGATAGAGGCTTATCACACAATCCAGAATTCCCAAGATATGAGTAGTTTTCAAATTTATCAATTGTTTCCCTCGAGATATAGGGCATGTGAGATGGTTATATTAAACATTTAGGAATTCAAGGAAGGTGAGTTGGGACAGTTGTGGAGGGATCTCTCCTGAGAGCAAGTTTATGGAAAGATCTAATGATTCCAGCTCTGTTAGATTTGGTAAAGATGAAGGGATTTTGCCAATGAGATTGTTGTTTGAAACATTTAGCACCTTAAGTAAGCCCACAAAGACTTCCAAGAGCTTTTGGAATTTTCCCTTCGAATTTGTTGTTTGATATATAGATCAACATGCCTTTGCTAGTTATTGTTATTGAATACATAATAGTCATTTGAGATGGAAAATATATGAATGTCACATTAATGTTGTGTTTGGTTGGGGGATTTAGGAAGGGATTTGGAAATGGAAAAGGAAAAAGTTTTCATTTCCAAATACCTTATCAAATCCCCCCAACCAAACACAATGTAAGTCTTCTAGTTGTAGACTTCACCAACTGAATTCTAAGAATTATCTGACAGAGCTGCATATATGTTTACTTTTCTACCTTTTTCATTTTCATTGCATTCTAGTTTTGGAATAATTTTGATGGCAAGTTACCTGAGAAACCATTTTGAGAGAGGTCAATGATGCGCAAGTTTGGAAACTGTAGATTGGTTTTAAGATTCTGAATGGTACCATGGAATCTATTAAATCACAAAACAAAGGGAAAAGTATCCTCAATCTCATTGTTTTAAGAACTTGTAACTTAGGAAGATCTGCAACCAAAAGGGAAAAGTATCCTCAATCTCATTGTTTCCAAGAACAAGAATCTCAAGCCTTATACAAATTGCCAATGATCTTGGTACTTGCCCATATAATTTATTTTGACTTAAATTAATCATTGTCAAATTGATCCATGTACTGAATTTCTGAGGAATAAGCCCATGAAAATCATTGCAGCTTAGAATGAGCACCATTGGAGAATCAATAGAACTTGTCAAACATTGAGGAATTGTGCCACTTAAGTTATTATAGAGAAGTCTAATATATAAAGAGAACTATTATAGCAAATTGATTGTGAAACCTGTTAGTAAATTGCAAATGACCCTATAAATAACAACAGACGGTGCCAAAATTGGGAGTGCTTGTTTTAGCCTGTTAAAACTGAGGTCTATAATTTTTAATAAATTCCATGAATGTTTGTGGAACAAAGCCTGAGGAATAGTGCCATGAAAATCTTTGCCTCTCAGATTGAACACCCTCAGAGAATTACAAAAACTGGCCAAACTATGAGAAATTGTGCCATCTCCCTCCAAGTTACTATCGGACAAATCAAAGTGGGCCTAATTTATATAACAAACATGGGGATTCTATTTGAATCCAAAATATGTCTCAATATGCCGAATTTAAATTCGTAAATTTTAATTCCTAATATATCTTAATATGAATTTTACTAATAAGAACAACACATATTAAACCTCAAAATAAAAAAAAATTTCCCTCATGGTACACCCTAATCAGTTATTTATATTTAAATGTCTGTATCTTCTTTCTCAAGAGATCAAAGTTATTTCTTCTTCTTCTTCTTCTTCTTCTTCTTCTTCCTCCCTCCAAAACTCTAATCCACCCTACCAAAACTCACCATCATCATCAACATCAATGAGAGGGAGATTTCATAATCTGGTTTTGGGCCGTGGTAATGACCGGGCTAGAGTCGGTCCGAGCATATTTGGGGCCCAGCTGGGTTGGGCTGATCTGGGGGAAGTGCGCTCGGTTTCACGACACCCAGGGGATTGTTCTGCTATAGAGTCATGCCTTTTGGTTTGAAAAACGCCGGGGCGACTTTCCAAAGGATGGTGACCAAGATGTTCGCCCTTCTGCTAGGCCGCACAATGGAGGCTTACATCGACGACATGGTGGTCAAAAGCAAGCAGCAGGCCGACCACTTGTCCGACCTAGCCAAGGTGTTCGCCATTCTTAAGCAACACAAGCTTCGCCTGAATGCGTCAAAGTGTGCCTTCGGCGTGGGATTGGGAAAATTCCTGGGCTTCCTAGTCACCAACCGAGGCATCGAAGCGGACCTCTCACAAATCAGAGCCATATAAGAATTGAAGCAGCCCAACTCGGTAAAGGACGTGCAGCATCTTGCCGGTATGGCAACCGCGCTTAATCGATTCATAAGTCGGTCATCAGATCATTGTCGTCCTTTCTTTCGAGCTCTGAAGTCCAAGTTTGATTGGGACGAAGAATGTGACAGGGCTTTGACCGAGTTTAAGATGTATTTGTCTTCCGCCCCACTCTTGGTGACACCTAAGCTCGGCGAAGAACTCTACCTTTATTTGGCTGTTTCTCAACACGCAGTTAGTGCAGTGCTTGTCCGGGTAGAAGGCATGCAACATCTCCCAATCTTATACGTGAGCAAAACCTTGCTACCGGCAGAGTCGAGATACTTGCCGTTGGAAAAACTTGCTTTGGCGCTGATGATGGCCTCCAGGAAATTAGCGCACTACTTTCATGCTCACATAATCATGGTGTTGATTGAATTCCCTCTGAAAGCCTTATTCGAGAGGGCAAATTTTTCCGGCCGAATTCTAAAGTGGGCAGTCGAATTGGGACAATTTGACGTTAAGTTTCAACCCCGAACCGCCATCAAAACCCAAGCATTGGCCGGCTTTGTTGTTGAATTCTTGCCTGGAATTCACCCGGTATGCCTGGTGAATCTTACCACGACAGCCGGGGTGAAGGAGGTACGCGTAGCGGAAATTGCACAATAGAGTGGTGTTGGCGATGTGGAACTTACACGCCCGTCCGTAAACCATTCAGACGGAGGTGTACTTCAGCCCGACAGTGTGATGTTGGATTTGGGAATAACAGGTCAGCTTGTTGGATCCGGCTCTGCACCACCGAGTGGGGTTGAAGATACGTCTGTTGAAATCATTAGTGATGAGCTTGTGGCAGAAATAGCCGAGTGACCGTGATCACCTCAACCTTCAAGCCTCCCAGGATCCCTCAGAATGTTGGAAACTTTTCATGGGTGAAATGTGGAAACTTTTTGTAGATGGCGCCTCAAATCAACACGGCGCTGGGCTGGGCATAGTTTTGATCTTGCCGGATGGTCTAACCATCGAACACTCTATCACACTCGGATTACCAACATCAAACAACGAGGTTGAGTACAAAGCATTGCTGGCCAGACTCAAAAGTGCGCTCCAGTTGCACGCATCTGAGCTGATGGTCTACAGCGACTCCCAACTCGTTGTAAACCAAGTGTCTGGAGAATACAAAGCCAAAGACGACAAAATGGCCAAATACCAAGCTCTAGTGAAAAAACACATCAAGAAATTCCAAGCAATAAGGGTCCAACAGATTGGCCGTGAAGAAAACGGCCGAGTAGATGAGTTGGCCAGCCTAGCTTCCATGGTCAACAGATCAACTCCCAGCCCTCTCTTGATTGAGTTTCTCCCAAGACCTAGCATTGAGGACTCAGAGTAGACGGAAGTATTCTGCACTGAGCTTGGTCCTTCTTGGATGGATCCTATCATCCTTTTCCTGAAAGAAAGGACCCTTCCGGCCAACAAAAGGGAAGCACATAAAATTCGAGTGAAGTCAACGCGGTTTTGGCTCTCTCCATCTGGTGCTTTGTACAAGAAGTCATTCACTGGTTCGTACCTCAAGTGTGTTCATCCAAACAGCGTGGAAGTTTCCTCTACAAGATCCACGAAGGCATGTGCGGAAGTTATATTGGGGGGAGATCTTTAGCCTACCGCGCTATTTCACAAGGATACTAGTGGCCGTGCATGCAAGCGGATGAGCAGAAATATGTTAGAAAATACAAAAAATGCCAAAAGTTTGCCCACCAAATTCACCAGCCAACCAGAGAACTTCTTCCCCTCACAAGCCCTTGGTCTTTCGCAATGTAGGGGCTGGACATAGTGGGACCACTCCCGATAGCGCCAGGCAGCTGAAAGTTCTTCATTGCAGCTATGGATTACTTCACCAAGTAGGTTGAAGCCGAGCCCTTAGCGACCATTAAAGAAAAGGATGTCAAACGGTTTGTTTGGCAGAACGTGATAATGCGGTTTGGTGTCCCCAAGGCTTTCATTTCTGATAATGGCACCCAATTTGATGGGCGGCTGTTCAAAGGATTTTGTGAGGAATTGAAGATAGAATTCTACAATTCCACCTTGGCCTACCCGCAGTCCAACGGCCAAGCCGAAGCATCAAACAAGACCATTCTCGATGGGTTGAAGAAAAGGTTGGAGAAAGCCAAAGGCAAATGGGCCGAGGAACTCCCTAGTGTCCTCTGGGCATATTAGACAACCCCGAGACGCTCGACCGGAGAGACCCCTTTTGCCCTGGCATATGGCATGGAGGCGGTCATTCCATTGGAGATCGGCATGCCTACCATTTGCAGCGAAAATTTTAAGCCCGAGCTGAACTCTGAAGCCATGGCCATGGAATTGGACCTAGCTGACGAATGCTGAGAAAAGGCATTAATCCACATGGCCGCATATCAACAAGAATTGTCTAGAAACTACAACAAAACAGTGCACCCCAGACCGCTTAAAGTCAGGGACTGGGTTTTAAAGAAGGTGATGGGTAACGCACTGGTGCCGGGCGAAGTGTCACGACCCAAACCCGCCCCCCATGAGTTTAGCATCGTAACTGGCCAGTAATCCTTGGATTACCAAAGGCCTCTGAACAGAATAATATATAACAAGGGCTGCGGAAGCACTCATACTAAACATACATAGTCTATAGAGCCGTGCAGACATACATGAAACAAGAAATTTTCGAACAAACTTATATATACATATATATATAGATGTGGCATAGAAAATACATTAGTCTTATGTCACCCAAGCCACTTATACAAAACTTTCAAATGTGATCAGGCCAGACGTAAACATTTAGGAAGTACAAAAGTTCCAAAACATTAAGCTTGGGTAGATCTCAAAAGGAACCTCCATAGGAGGCACGATGGCTGGCTGACACCAAAACTCCAAGCAGCAGCTTAGGCCTGGTCACGCGCCTGCTCACCTATATACATAATATAAATAGTGAGCGAAAGCCCAGTGAATAACAACGGAGTAAAGGATTTTAATGAATGATATCCTTACAGATTCAGAAATCATAATTCAGTTCCATAGCAGATTCATATTCATATCCTTGTTCAGATCATATACGGAAATCAGAGTTCATGCTTAATCATACATGGTACATCCCTTAGCGCTAACAGAGCAGATACAGAACAGATGCAGACACGTGGTGGTTATAAATAATCAATTCCATAAAAGAACCTCCGGATCCGGGTAACAGAGAATAAACATGCTGAGCTCCACGATGGAGCCTTCGGTACGGGTAATAGAGTGTGGACATATTAAGTTCCATAATGGAACCTCCGATACTGGGTAACAGCTAACAGATATCATATGATGCTCAGAATGCCACGAATACATTATCAGAAATTGGACTATCATTCATTGTACAAAACATATCATTTCAGAAAACATATCTTAATTCATTATACAGAAAATAATAAAATGAACATAGCTTTACTAAGTTATTACTCACTGTTGGCTTCAGGTGCAAACAGACAGAGCAGACTAATCAAACAGTTCACGGCATGTAATCTACATTAACACATAACAAATACATGCCTGAAACACATGGTCAAATTGAACATAACCTATTTCACTTGTTCTTGGTGTGTTTCTACTCTTATTCTTATTATGGTGACTTAATTATGGCCTAGGAATGCCTTGGATGGAATGAGGGTGTAAAAATTGCATTAGAAAACATTTTCCAGAGTTTGCTGAAAACAGGGTCCGTGCTCAAGCGTGACTTTTCTCGCTCGAGTGGACATGCAAAATGTGAAGGTTCGCTCGAGCGTAACTTCTTTCACTCGAGCGGACTGTAAACTTTGACAAAAGTACTGGATGCTCGATTTTCACGCTCGACGGACACTCGATCTCTGCTTGAGCGTGAGACTCAGACCCTCGCTCAAGCGTGACTTATGTCGCTTGAGCGTGCTGCAAAACATATGAACTTTTGGATACATGTATTTCACACTCGAGCGGGCATCAGGTCGCTCGAGCGGAAGTGCACATATTCGGAGTGTTCGCTCGAGCATGAACTCTTATGCTCGAGCGTGGATTCAAATTCTGGAATTTCTAGATTTGATCTCCAAGCTTCAAATTCAAACCCAACACTTCAAAACTCAGTATTTTGGGCCAAAAACTTGATGAAATACATGAAAACTCTTAAAACAGTAAGAATGAAAGTTTATTTCAAGGAATCAAGGCTCAAAAGCTTGTCAATTGTACAAAATTCAACTCAAAATTTTTGAATGGCCCATGAACATGGCATGCATGCATTTTCTTGGTTTTTGAGCTTCTCAATACATGATCAAATGCTACAAAACAACATAAAACTTGATAATTAGCCATAATCAAAATGAATTCAAGACATGTATGAGGGAATTCTTGGACACCAACTTCAAAATGCTATGAAACATGCATGCATGCATGGTATGATCTATATCCTTTCATTCTTTATGCCCAAATCTAAAATTACTCAACTTAATCCTCATGAATTCATTAATTTATTTGAAGTCTTGTAAAATCTAGCTCAATTACATAGCTAAGAGTTTGATTCCTTACCTAGAGACTTGAATCCATAGGTGTTGAAGTTAAAGTTCTCCAATCTCTTCAAATAACAACAATTCTTAGCAAAACCTTTGCTTTGAGCTCAATTCTCCCTACTCTCCCTGTCTTACGTTTGGTGCTCAAAGATGAGTGAATGAGAGTGTAAAATGTAAAAGTGGTGGTGAAAGTGGCCTTATATAAGCTCCCTTAGTGATGGTTTATTAAGACTAATCAAATGACATTAATTTAATCTAATTTAATCGTTCCAAGTCGAATTTTGATTAAACTTACCATAAAATTATATAATTCCTAATTAACATTTAAATCAAGTCAATTTCTGAATCAAATACCGATAAGGCCTTCAATTCGCAAATCAAAACTAAAATATGAACAGATCTTTCTATGTCAAATAGATATAAACACAAAATAATGCAATGCACATATAATTGACTCATGATTCCTTCTTAACCACTTATTTGGCATACTTAAACATGAATTAGCGTTAATCATATGTCGGGGTTGTTACATGAAGGCAAGCTAGGGGCAAACTGGGAAGGGACTTACAGGATAATCGGTCTGGCGGGCAAGGGGGCATACCACTTAGAGAACTTGGATAGCAAAAGCGTACCTCGGCCATGGAATGCGGCCAACCTCAAGTTGTACTATTTTTAGTCCTTATCTTTCATGTGTAATTTTTTGTGAAGGGACAAGTTTCCCCTTTATTTCTCAATGTAATACTCCATTTGCCAATGTAATAGAAATAAATTATTTTTGCATAGGAAGTTTGTTGTGTTTAAAGTAATGTAGTGAACTAGGGGCAACCACCTCTAAAGGTTAAGGCCAAGATGATTTACCCTGACTAAAAGGGTTAATGATTTGCTCAACCCTGATGTTTTGGCCGAGATGATTCACCCCGGCTAAAAGGGATGATGATTTGCTCAACTCTGAGGTTTTAGCCGAGATGCTTTACCCCGTTCAGAAGAGTTAATGTCTTGCTCAACTCGAATTTATTAGCCGATGTTTTACCCCGGCTAAATGGTTTGATGATTTGTTCAACCCTATGGCTTTTAGCCGAGATGTTTTTCCCCGGCTAAAAGAGTTGATGATTTCTTCAACTCTGTGGGTTTAGCCGAGATGTTTTACCCCGGCTAAAAGAGTTGATGATTTGTTCAACCCTATGGCTTTTAGCCGAGATGTTTTTCCCCAGCTAAAAGAGTTAATGATTTCTTCAACTTTGTGGGTTTAGCCGAGATGTTTTACCCCGGCTAAAAGAGTTGCTGATTTGTTCAACTCTATGGCTTTTAGCCGAGATGTTTTTCCCCGGCTAAAAGAGTTAATGATTTGTTCAACTCTGTGGGTTTAGCCGAGATGTTTTACCTCGGCTAAAAGAGTTGATCCGTTCAACTCTGTGGGTTTAGCCCAGATGCTTCTGGGATTCTAGCTGAGATATTATCCCGGCTAAAGGAATTGATGGTTTGTGCAACTAAGATTTAGTCGAAGAGATTTTGCTCGCTCAATTGAGTTGACGTTTTGTTCAAATTCTGTGATTTCAGCCGAGATGATTCTGCTCGGGCAAAGAAGTTAACATTATTTAGTGAGTAAATTTTTTGGTTCATCCCTTACGACCGAGATAACTTCCTCGGTTCCATCCGTCGGTTACATGTCGGACAAGTGTGGCACGGTGGCGAAATGAAACGTAACACATATATTACAAGAATACGGATGAAATGTGAATGAATTTGCATTAGTTGAGAATTTCATTGCAAAAGGAGGAGCAGGTAGCCCGGTTACATATGCAAAAAAAGAAAAAGAAAAAAAAAAGAAAAAGAAAACTAAACCAGGGGGGAGAGATCAGCGAAGTCATCCCTGGCCCCCTCTGCGGCAGCCTCCAGATCAACCGTGGAGGGAATTTCTCGGACGTCGGTCTCCTCCTGGCCGGTTTCCTTTGGACAGCCCTCTTCTTCGGTTTCCTCCTCGGCATCGTACCCGACCTCTTCCTCTGCTTCCTCTTGTAGTGCATTGAAGACTGCATTCATATACGGCACCATGTAGGTCGGCAGGAAGGCAGCGGGGGGAGAGGTAAACACCTCGGTTCCAGATCCTTGGCTGAGCTGTTCACGTGTAGCCTTCCAACCAGACTTAAAGAATATGTCCTTGGTGGCGTCCACTTGTTTGGTATAACTCTCTTCTGGCTCCTTGAAATCGAGATTGTTCGCCGCGTGCACTTCATCTTTCCTAGATTGCTTTAAAGCTTCTAGCTCAGCCCAGAGAGCGTCTCTTTCCTTCTCGGCGGATTCAAGTTGGCCGATCAATTTGGTGTTGTCCGCGTTGGCCATCTCCAACGAAGCCTTGGACCTCCCCAGCTCGGTTTCCAGATGCTTGACCTGATTGGTAGCATGGGTCACCTTTTGCCGGATTTTGTAAATCCGATCCATCACGAGGTGCTGTTTCTGGATGGCCTGTAAGAGGACATGTTAGAGTTCAAATAAGAAGATTAACCGTGAAAACACTTGCACAAATTTGAGTAAACGTGCAGAGCTCTTACCTTGGTCATGGATTTAACCGAGGACTTCACGAGCTAGGTGTTGGGCACGTGGTCACTGCTGGTTACGTTGCTCGGCAGAAGCAATGCTTTTGTTAGATCAAAAGCAAGGAGGTGTTCTTTATCGCCCTTGACTGAGGCGTTGGCCGGGATCTCCTTACCCCGGTGTTTCAGCTGTGGTTTCCATGGCGGCGTTGGCTCAGATTCCTCCACCAATTGCTCGGTGCTCAACTCAGCCACAAGCTCGGTCGTTGGATCGGCGGATTGAGGCCTTTTTTCTGGCCCGACGACTTTCCTTGCTGGCTTGCGTCGTAGTGGTCGATGTCAATGCAATCACGGTCCCAGATGTTTGACCGGCAGTAGAGGCGCGAGGGGGGATGCTCGACAACTCGGTGGATGTGGCGGAGATGAGATTCTTGATACGGCTCCATTTGGCCAGTTCCTCTTCCTCGGTTAGCCGGATTAGGGGCATGTCTGGAAGTGTTGGATCAGGCGGTGGGGATGGTGCTCACAGAAAGTTTGTGACTTTACTTCTGCAAGGAGCCGTGTATCGATAGCTCGGTATGTAACCGAGAAGGTCGTGGGAATCTTGGGGACGATACCGCAGCACGGTTTTGATTGCGGCCTCGTTTGGGTTGTAGTAATTCGCTTGCAAGGCTTCGATAACTGCAAGGAAAAGAGCGATTAGTACAACATAGTAATGGAAAGAAATTTGACCTGTCAGTGAGCACGACTTACATGTCGAACTGAAGTTCTTGCTGATGTACCAGCCGGGCACATCAACCGTCTCATAATTCCCAGATACCCAAAAAAAGTCATCATCATGCATATCTTTATCTGAGTGCCGGTTACCAGCTTTCCCTTACCCGGTCTAATCTTCAAATAGTAGTTAAACCCGTCGGTTGTATGCCTGAGGGTGTATTGGCCCAAAATCTTGGCCAATCCAAAGCTCAGGCCAAGCCGGTTGTTCAGCTCGGCTACCCTATTTATTATTCTGAAGGTGTTTGTCGAAACTTGTGTCGGTACTAGCCCGGTACGCCTCAGGAACTCACACATTAAAGGCTGAACCGGGAAGCGTAAACCTCCCTTGATTATGGACAGCACGGTGAAGGGGCATTGATCCAATCTACCCTAAGGGGTAGTGTTTTCTACACCGAGCTCGAGGTGGACGTCTTCAGGGATGCCGTACTCCTCCCGGAACACGGCTAGAGCGCCCGGCATATTAACGAGGAAGCGGTAACACCCCATGTGAAGCCAGCTTGTTTTTTACGGCGGTGTGGGTTTGGCAGAGTTTCGTGCGATGGCTACTCAGCCTTTGAGAGCCCTGGTGTTGGTGTCTGGACTCCTAGGACTCTGCAGTAAAAGGCAAGTGTAAGTGATAGCACAGTCGCACAAACGAGCTTGACTTTAGCCTGGACACTGGATGTGTGACATCATCTCGGTCATGATGGGTTTACTCAGTAGCTTGGTCGCTTAAGCGGACTAGCTATTAGTTCGGTCGAGCATCCTCGCAATCTACTAGCTCGGTTCCCACCCAAGTCTTACAAACTTGTAACTTGCTCGGTTATGTTATGGTTTGGGATCAAATGAAGTCCTGGAGCCTAGTCTGTCCCAGATCCTCGCGTGTTCCATCACAGAAGATAATGAACAGTTGAGGGAGAAGGGGCAGAGGTGGTTTTTTTGGGGTCACTTCCTAAACTAACTTCATTCGAAGTCCTAAAACTTACTGTCATTGTGCCCTAAACTCAACTATGACAGTCACAGGCCCAGTTATACAATGAAAACATGAGTGGCAAATGAAGAACAAAGGAGGAGTGTTAAGGTCTTACAGGTTAAGGCACGGACGGTGGCTTGAAGCAGTGGAACGGGGCCTCCAATAACGGCGAAGGTGTAAAATGGGCTTGCGGGGATGCTCTGATCTCAATGGAATGGGTGAGGGCGAAAGCTCTTGATCGCAGGATGGTTTTAAAGCTGAAGATGAACAGAACAGGAAGGGGAATGAAAGGAAGGGCGACGGGTATAAGAAGAGAAGCGCCAAAATTTAAATGTGAAGGGGCAGCGGGAGGTGACTGGGTTGGCTGCTCGAGGCCAATGAATGGGCGGCACGTGTCTGTAATGACGGCGGTGTCAGTACTGAAAACACGGGTTGGTAAGTCGAGGCGCCAACCGAGCAAGTCAAGAGACCGGGCAGGGGACTTGGCACAGTGAATGTCCTGCGGTGTAAGGCCGGGTTGAGGAACGACCCCGGTTGGAGCATGTAATCCCAGTCACGCTAGCGCGGACGGAATTAAGGGGAAATTGAGAGGGAGATTTCATAATCTGGTTTTAGGCCATGGTAATGACCGGGCTAGAGTCGGTTTGAGCATGTTTGGGGCCGAGCTACATTGGGCCGATCTGGGGGAAGTGCGCTCGGTTAAACCCCATCTCAGATTTGGCCGGGATAGTTCCTCCGCCAGCCCGATTCGCGTTGTTTGATTGTTGAGATCGGCGTGAAAGATCCTCTGTAGATCGGCCCAACTGAGCAAGAGCTCGGTCATAACGGAGGGCTGCTGAGCTCGGTCATAACGGAGCTCAGCTTGGAGCATTGCTTGTCTCGAAAGTAGTACGGTCGTAGGAAGATAGGGTAGCACCACTGGGTTGTCCGTTTGCGCCAATGTCATTTGGTAGTTTGGTTAGGTGGTGTTTAGTTGTATTTGCGCTGACACGTAGGAAAGTGGGATAGGAGAGCAGGTCCACGTATCAGAGGGCGATTGGACACAGAGGTATGCGCAGAAAGTATATAAACGTGACTGCACCCCCCATGCTGAGGATGGAACATCTTCTGGTGAGAGAAACACTAACACATTGTCTTCTCTCTCTTCTCTCTTCCTGAGTGTGTGCTGACTTGACCATCGGAGGGGTTTTTCGGCAACACACCGCCGGGTAGCCCACCGCCGTTGTGTACGCAGGTTAATCGGAACGAAGCGGAGCTTAGGCGCTAAGAGTACGTGCGGTATCGGATATTTGCCCCCCGCACAATCAACATCATTGTTTTTTATTATTTTGAAACCCTAAACCGTAGAAGAAAGTTTGAACAAAATCAAATAATGGATGAGAATCATAACCAAAATATTTTATTGAAGCAACCCATCAAAAATGAGGTAAGTATTCATGTAAAAGGGTTTCACAATTTTTATAAAGCACCATCAATTATTTTCTATATCGTTTTTTTGACAAAAATTAAAGGGCCTAGTAATTAAATTAACAATAATATATTATTGGAGTTGTTCTTATTTTATCATTTAAATAGTATATTATTTGAGAACTACTCTTTTTTGTTAGTGTCTAATGCTTATGTGCTTATAAGTTTGGTTTTTACTTTTCCACCAGCATTTTTGTGAATAATTTATAATGTAAATTTTTTTTCTGTATTGAAAAGTTTTATAATGCTTATGTAAAAGTTTGGTTTTTTCTGTATTTATAATGCTTTATAAATTTGGTTTTTTTTTTTTTTTTTTTTTTTTTTTTTTTTTTTGTATTTCAGAATTATTTTATGTATTGAAAAGATTTGAAATAATTTAGTTTTTTTAGTTTGTTTATTATTTATTATTTGGGTTTACCTTGAGGTTAATTTGGGAAAAATAATAGGGTATAATGAGAGTAAAATAAAATTTTAAATAATTAAATAAGATGTACTTAGAAATTGAGAGTACTTAATGATTTTTTTGGGTATAAATATAATCCCCCAACAAACATGGCTCAAGTATTAAAATGGGCTTTTACTATTGATTTGTTAAATTCCAAGCCTAAAAATCGGGTATGCTGAAAGGTTTGGGTTTTAAATTTAAATAAGCTGAGCAATTTTTTGCAATACCAAAGGCTTTGGGCTTTCATAGGCTGAAGTTGAATGTCCATTACTTAGCTAGACAAAATGTCACATTAACAAACTTTTACCTTCTTTAAGTGTTATTTTGAAAAAATTGTATAGATTAAAAATGCCAATTTAGGTTAAGAGTTAAAATACCATTATAAAATTCTAACTAAAAACACTACACTATTGATCATAACTAACACTATGTGGTGTCATAACGAAAAAAAAAAAACATTGTAACAAAAATAGAAAAAAAAAAACAGTGAGTTATAGTCAATACCAATGGTCCATAATTTTTATATCACATTCAATCATAATTATTATTTAAAAAAAAAAAGCTAGTTTGGATTATAATTAATACTACATAACCAACATTTCAATGAAGATACATTTTTTCTTCTTTATTATACTATCCAATTTGTAGAATTATGTTACAAACAGAAGTTACTGGTATTACTTCAAAAGAGAAATTACAAATTACACAAAAGCATTATTGAAAATTACAGTCACAAAAGCTAATAGCATCCACATGGATAAATATTACAAAATAAAATACTGCTTATTGAGTTAGTTTCTTCTTCTCTTCCTTTGCACCCTTTCTCTGAGTTTGCTTCCTTGTTCCAAATTTCTCAACAAACCATTCATGATACCTTGTGGTCAGGGTGTGCCCAATAACAATCGTAACTATTAGCCCACAACCGTAACCCAACAATATGATAATCCAGTCAACAACACCACTTGGAAACTTTGAATCATCACCATGAAAGCTCAAGGATGGTGGTGGTGAGGCCTCTGAATTTCTACATAACTTCGATAGAGGGTAACCACACAACCCAGAATTCCCATCATATGATCTATTTTCAAATGTATCAAACTGATTCCCTTGAGGAATAGGGCCCGTGAGATGGTTGTGAGAAATGTTTAGGAATTCAAGGAAAGTGACTTGGGATAATTATTGAGGGATCTCTCTTGAGAGCAAGTTCTACGAAAGGTCCAATGATTCCAGCTCGGTCAAATTTGCCAAGGATGATGGGATGACTCCAGCGAAATTGTTGTTGGAAAGGTTTAACATCTGAAGTCCACTGAGCCTTCTAAGAGATTCTGGAATTTCCCTTCCAAATTTGTTGTTTGACAAATCAATAGCTATGAAGGCCTTTTGGATTTTTGCGTATAATCTATGTGTGCCTGAGAGGGTAATTTATAACAAAAAATTGGGCTGAGCCATGCTCCTTTAATCTCTGTTTTGGGCTGGACTAAAAGCTGGAGTATGGACGTCAAGTAGCTCGGTCCCATTTTTGTCTGAGTACCAAACTGGGCAAAGGGGTTGACCGAGCTACCTAAAACTAGGCCCAAGGGCTGGCTGAGGTGTTTGGTAAGATGGAGGGCCGAGCTAGGTGTAGCTTGGTCAATGCCTCCACTTTATTACTTAGTTGGGGGCGTGACCGAAGTGAGTTAGTTCGGTTATGTTGCACCGGCCTAGACAAAAGGGAAAGCCATCTCACTTGGCTAGCAGTGAGTAGGGTGTTATTAGGATATGCATTATCCTTAGGAAAGTAATTCCTAGGAGGACTCTGCTAAGGAGAGCTAGAGTCCTACTAGGATTGTGCCAGGGATTTGTGATTCCTAGAAGGACTCTTATAAGGAAAGTTGGAATCCTACTAGGATTGTGCTAGACAGAATCTATAAAAGCTCATAGCAAGACCTATAGACAGGTATCACAACTTTGACTCTCAAATACACAGAGCTTTTTGTCTATTGTCTATTTGCTGACCTAGGCATCAGAGAGGTATCCGACACACACCCGCCGGCTAGCTCACATTTGTGTTTTCAGGGAGTAAAGCGACGACATTTGGAGGAGTGCAAACTTGATCAACAGGATTATACGAGAAGATTATTTTGTGCTCGTACAATTGGCGCCGTCTGTGGGAAGCAACACAGAACAAAACCTTTTGAATCAAGTTTTCCTCTCTAGTAGAAATCAATGGCGCACGATGAGGATTTGCCGTCATCTGCTATTGATGGGCAAACCCCCAGGGGGGTGGAAGGCGAGAAGGCTTACCTTTTGTCCCACCCATGGCAGAGTTAGACCCTCAGCGACGGAACTTCCGGAGGGACATGTGAGAGAGACGGGGTTCCAGTCCTCGTCACTCTCAAAGTCCTGAGAGATAGAGGCGGAGGTTGGACCCCCAGGTTTTGGAGGATCGCATAAGGGAGCAAGATGAAGTAATAAAAAGAATGACGGCAGACATGGAGACCATGAAGTGCCAGATGAAGGGCAAAAAAGTGGCAATGGAATCGAGGCGCAAAGGAAACACGCCCTCTTACCACTCAGGAGATCGTGGCAGACAAGCCACACCATCTCAAGCTGAAAGCAAAAGCCTAAGGATAGTCGATACACTATCACGAACCTCAAGGACTCGTTACTCCAGGTCTGAGAGAACGAGGGCCGAGAGGTCGTATACATCGGGAAGCAATTATCGGCTCTCGTACACGCATCAGACAACATCAAGGCACTCGGAGTTGCCTAGGTCAGCGGACCTACGAACAGTACTAGAGGAGAGGGCCCGATGGAAGGAAGACTCCAGGGCTCATCACCCTCGTAGGGTTTCAGCCCTACAACGATTGGATCCTAGGACATATAGGAGTGTCGAGGTAGGAATGCCAATGCCACGCCTTGCTTACGAACCAATAGACAAAGTGTTAGCAAGGCTACAGAGCTCGCTGTTCGTTCTAGCAATTGAGAATACACCTCTACCCTCAAGCTTCCACCAGCCCAAATTCACCACTTATGAGGGGAAGTCAGACCCCTACATGCACTTAAGCCACTTTTGCCAAGTTATGGCAGTATATCGGTGAAATGAGGCCCTAATGTGTATCCTGTTTCCATCCAGCCTTAGCGACCTAGGTCTAACCTGGTTCGAAAGGCTGCCAGAAGGCAGCATAGCCTTATGGGCACAGTTGGCAGAAGCGTTTGTGACTAGATTTAGAACGAATGCCAAGATGCCAGTGGAGATTGATCAGCTTCTCTCCATTGACATGGGTGAAAATGAGACACTGAGGTCATACAACAGTCAATATTGGAAGACTTTCAACCAGATTGGGGATTGCCCTACAAATCTCGCCATCGCATAATACAAACGGGGTTTACCAGTCGACAATAAACTGAGGGACTCAATGACAATGATGCCACCCCTCACAATGGAGGCCCTAATGGAAAAAGTGCATCAGCATATCCGAGTAGAAGAAGATAGTGCTCGCGCCAAAGCAAAATCTGGCACAACAGCGATGCCAGATAAAAAGACTACAGCAAAAGTCAACACGGTAGAACAACCAAGCAAGAATGGGCAAGACAGACATGCCAACAGAGAGGACCCAGAAAAAAGGAAGTTAAGAATCCGCACTGCCATTACCACAGTATTTAATAAACCTATCTACTGGATTCTTAGTGAGATACATGACGAACCCTTTGTTCGGCGGCCAGCCAAGTTGGGAGAAGCACAAAGGGGCTATGATGAGAGGTCCCATTGCACCTTCCATGATGAGAAGGGGCATTGCACTGAGAATTGCACACCATTGAGGCAACATCTGGAGGAGCTAGTGGCTGCTGGACACATGGACCAGTACATAGAAGGGGAAACACGGCTAGCCCCCTAGGACCTCAATAGACCAAATGGGATGCTGGTCGACGGTCCACCACAAGGCATAATCAACTTTATACATGGGATCATCGAACCTGAGCAGGTATGTGAGCTCAGAGGGATGATCAAAAAGGCTAAGCACCTGAGAGAGGTATTAAGTGCACAACCTACCATCAAAAAGGGAAGGACAGAGGCTACGAATGTCATATCCTTTTCAGATAGGGATCTGGCAAGGTTACATTGCCCTCACAATGACGCACTGGTAGTCACTTTGCGCATCAAGAATTTTGACATTAAACGGATTCTGATTGACCAAGGAAGCTCATGCGAGATAATGTACTATGAGACCTTCAAACAACTGAAATTGGAGGACAAAGACTTGGCGCCTGCGACATCTCCCCTTGTCGGTTTCAACTCAATGCCAGAGTGGCTAGTAGGCAAGATAATCCTCCCAGTTAAGGTAGGAACCATGACAAAACAGGTGGAATTCTGGGTATTGAAGGTCCCTTCCACTTACAACATAATCTTGGAAAGGGCATGGCTGCATGCCATGCGCTCAGTGGCGTCAACCTACTATCAGGCATTACGATTCCCTAATGAAATCGGTGTGATTGAAGAAGTCTTAGGAGACCAAATCATGTCGAAGCAGTGTTTCATCACAGTTAACGGCAGTCGTGCTGCAAAAGGGTTTGTTCAGATGGTGGAAGAGCCATAAAGCAACGAACTATTTGTAGATGTCGGCAAAGCAGCAAGATAGAAGGCAGTGGAAGACTTGGTTGAGGTAAAGATAGATGAAAAGAACCTAGAAAAGTTTTTTTTGCTCGGCTCGTCTTTGTCCAGCACTGAGAGAATAGAGGTCATGGAATTCTTAACCTTTAACATCAAAGTGTTTGCCTGGACGCCATACGACATGCCTGGCATTGACCCAAACTTCATCTGCCATCAACTCAATGTCCACCTAACTACTAGACCAATTATTTAGCGAACTCGTCGATCGGCACTCCATCATGTAGAGATAGTAGCAGAAGAAGTGGGAAACTTGCTGGAGGCAGGAGCCATTAGAGAAGCACACTATCCCAAGTGGATCTCCAACACTGTAGTAGTGCCAAAGAAGAACGGCAAGTGGCGCGTCTGTGTGGACTACAAAATGGTCAACAAAGCATGCCTAAAAGACAGTTTTCTCCTACTACGAATAGACCAACTGGTGGACCTGACAGCAGGGCACAACCGACTTAGCTTTCTTGATGCGTACCGGGGTTACCATCAGATCACTATGTATGAACCAGACCAGGAGGTCACGTCATTTACAACACCCAGAGGACTATACTGTTATAAGGTCATGCCCTTTGGCCTAAAGAATGCAGGGGCTACATTTCAACGGATGGTCACTAAAATGTTTGAACCATTATTAGGCAGAACGATGGAGGCTTACATAGACGACATGGTGGTCAAAAGAAAGGATGAGAAGGACCATCTCAGGGACCTAGATGAAATGTTTCTAATTTTGAAGTCCCACAAGTTATGTCTAAATGCATCTAAGTGTGCATTCGGTGTAGGATCAGGCAAGTTCCTAGGCTTTCTAGTAACCAACTGGGGTATAGAAGCAGATCCCTTTTAGATCAAAGCCATCCAAGATCTTGAGAGGCCCAACACAGTCAAAGAAGTACAGCATCTCATCGGCTTGGCTGCTGCACTCAACCGGTTCATAAGTCGGTCGTCAGACAGATGTCAACCATTCTTCCAGGCATTGAAGGCCAAATTTGAGTGGGATGAGAAGTGTGACAGCGCCCTAGAAAGCTTGAAAGACTACATGACCTCTCCTCCGTTATTAGTAACCCCGGTGCCAGGAGAAGAACTCTTTTTATACTTAGCAGTCTCACAGCATGCAGTCAGTGTAGTGCTGGTCAGAGCGGAAGGAATCCAGCACCTGTCTATCTTTTATGTTAGCAAGACCTTGCTAGGCATAGAAACAAGGTACCTACCATTGGAGAAACTAGCCTTAGGTCTGATGATGGCCTCAAGAAAGTTGTCGCACTATTTCCATGCCCACACCGTGATTGTCCTAACGGCTTTTCCCTTAACAGCCTTGTTTGAGAGGGCAGATTTTTCTGGACGAATCTTGAAGTGGGTAGTAGAGTTGGGGCAGTTCGATATCAAGTTTCAACCTAGAACTGCAATAAAAGCCCAAGCTTTAGTAGACTTTATGGCTGAGTTCACACCAGGAAGTCATCACATTTGCCCGGTCGATTTGACCGATGCAACCGACGTTAGAGGGGAAAATGCCGCAGGAATTGCGTAGCCCCTGATACAGGATGCCCAGCTACATTATAACCATTCAGGGTTGGGGGCATGGAGGAAGGAACAAACCATGCTATTCCCAGTGGGGACTCATCAAAAAGTAAAGACTTGAAGCAGTCAGACAGTGAAGACCAAACCCTAACAACAACATCGACCTGGAAGAAAACTGTCATGACCCGAACCCGCCCCCGTGGGTTAAGGACATAACTGGCCAATAATCATGAGATTACCTACGGCCTCAAACCAAAACAAATGTATTTTAACAGAGTTAATGGGGGCCAAACGGAAGCAGTTCAAAACTTTGTCCATAGAGCTGTGCTTACATGGAACATCCAAACAACCAAAAATATGTACAATAATAACTCACAACAGAAATACAGTACCACAAAGTTCTGTACAGTCAGGATCATTCAAAAACTAAGTCAACCCATGAGAACCATATACAGACATGTTCAAAGACTTCGCCAACATAACAAAATATGAATATATAACAAAAGGGCGAAGGCGGGTCTCGTGCGTGAGACACAAGGGCTGACTCTCCCCAAAACCTTTGTTGTTCCTCACAGACTTCACTGGGGCTGGGTTTGGACTTCTCTTGGCTCACCTACAAACAAATGAATGAGCGTGAGCGATAGCCCAGTGAATAATATCAAATAAGTAGATACAAACAATATGTAGAACTTCGAACTCCGAACGGCCTTGGGCCCAATTCACATTTTTATTTAACATTTATATGTACAATTTAAGTCCAGTGACTGTGGTTTCAAACATATTGGCCTTTGGCCCATTTATCTTTCATTCCTGTCAAAACGGCCTCTGGCCCACTCATTTATGTCAAAACGGCCTATGGCCTATCCATTCATGTTGAAATGGCCTTCGGCCTATTCATTCATGTCGAAATGGCCTTCGGCCCATTCATTCATGTCAAAACGGCCTTCGGCCCGTTCATTCAAGTCAAAACGGCCTTTGGCCCATCCATTCATGTCAAAACGGCCTTCGGCCCATCCTTTCATGTCAAAACGGCCTTCGGCCCATTTGTTCATGTCAAAACGGCCTTTGGCCCATCCTTTCATTCATATCAAACATTTGTCCATAATTCAAATTGGCAGACTCATAAGGCTTATAAGGAAATAAGCAATTGGACAAATGACAAGTTTCAAATATCGAAATTACTCACAGTGATCGGTTGGTTGGTTTGCCCTAGAGCTCGACCCTACATAGTCCATGAACACAAAAGGGTCACCAACAATTCAATCCGTTCTTAAATTCACATTTTCCTCTTTAGGCTTTATTCTTATCTCTTTAATTCAATTAGAATGCTCAATGCATGCCTAAGAGTACTTAGAAGTGAAAGAGAACGGAAAATGAAACATAGAATGCATTTTCAAAATTTCAGAAAACAGGTCCCCACTTGAGTGTGGACTTCCCCGCTCGAGCGGACCCTTGAGGTCTGCAAAAGTACTGGTTATGACATTTTTACGCTTGATCGTGCACTCTGGCGCTCGAGCGGAAGGCGTCTCTACATGGCTCCCCGCTCGAGCGTGAACTTCTCCGCTCGAGCGGACACCATGTCTGCAAAAAGTGCTGGATGTATCATTTTTACGCTCGAGCGTGACCTCGGACGCTCGAGCGAAAGTTCATTCTACATAGCTCCCCGCTCAAGCGTGAACTTCCCCGCTCGAGCGGACGTGATGTCTGGAGAAAATACTGGGAGCTCGAAAATCACGCTCGAGCGGCGGTTTCCCCGCTCGAGCGGGCATCAAAATTCTGGAATTTCCAGAACATGTTCTTGAGCTACATCTTGATGTTCAAAGGCTCTAATTGCATGTTTTTGACTCAAACTTCATATATATGTGTACTAACATGGTACAAATACTAAATTACAATATTTTGAAGCTCAATTCCAAGAATCAAACACATGCATAGCTCTTTTTCCACCAAATTCATCACCAACACATCAAATTCAAACATGCAAAGCTCATACCTCTATGATTTACTCTTGCATGTGAGAAATATTCATTCATATCAACTTAATTGGTGAAGAGATGGTCAAATACATGGACTTAAACCAAAAAAACCCCACATGGATCATACTCATTGTGCTCAAAGATGGAAATTCACAGTAATTTCCTACATGCATGCAACATTGACCTTCAATTCAACATGATCAACTCAATTTCATTTCAATTCTTGTTCTTGACCATTAATCAACTTTGAACACACAAGATTACACATTACACTCATGAATTCAAGAATCAATTGCTTACCTAGAGGCTCAGTTTTTCCAATGAATGGTCAATTCTTGAGTTGGACTTCAAATTCACAATCCTTCAAGATCAACTTTGATTCTCCTACACTCTCTCTCTCTAGCCGACTCCCTCTCTTGGAGTCAAAACCAGCTAAATGAAATAAAACAGGGATTTTGAGTGTATAAGGCCCTTAAGGTAAGTCCCACTAATCAAAGAAATTAATATTAAAATAATTGGGCACTTAACTAATCGTTCAGAATCTAATTATTTCGATCCGAATCAATTTTCAATTAAATTTCACCATAGGCTCTAAAAATTATGCCAATCATAATGGCCCGACCAATTTCGGTTTCTGTGGCCGATAAGGCCTTCAATTTAATTTCCAAAGCAGATAATCAAACAGATATTCCTACGGTAAACAGATAGAAATTCAAAACCACATATTTTCACACAATGGCACACAAAATCATATTAAACACATAATCATATTCATATTAAAGACCAATTAACATACTACGGAACAAGGGTATCACAAAAACACTAGCAACACCCATGATCCCAAGACTTCATCCAACCCTTCTATTTGCTAGAAGCTATTCGTCAAAGAGATATGGAAACTCTTCGTGGATGGAGCATCCAACATGCACGGTGCAGGACTTGGCATAGTCCTCATCTTACCAGATGGCCTAAGAATTGAACAAGCAGTCAACCTTGGCTTCCCAGCATCCAACAACGAGGTGGAGTATGAAGCACTGTTAGCAGGTTTAAGATCAGCACTTTATATGAAGGCCACCGAGCTAATGGTATACAGTGATTCCTAACTGGTAGTCAACCAGATTTCAGGCGACTATGAGGCGAAAGATGATAGGATAGCTATGTACCAAGAGTTAGTCAGAAAAGGGATCATAAAGTTTAAAGTAGTCCGGATAGAGCAAATGGGCCAAAAGAAAAATAGTAGAGCAGACGAACTGGCAGGTTTTGTTTCAATGGCAGATACATCTATCCCACACCCATTATTGATCGACTTCCTGCCTAGACCAAGTATTGAGGAACCTGAAGCAACCGAGGCATATTGTGCCGAACTAGGCCCGTCCTGGATGGATCCCATCATAGTGTTTTTAAAAGATGGCATCTTGCCTGAAGAAAAGAAAGTGGCCAACAAAATTAGAGCCAAATCACAGCGATTTTGGCTCTTTCCATCACTGGCCTTATACAAAAAATCCTTCACAGGACCTTACCTAAAATGTGTCCATCCCAGCAAGGTCGAGGCATTTTTGTTTGAGATATATGAAGGCGTATGTGGAAGTCACCAAGGGGGAAGATCATTGGCTTACAGAGCAATTTCACAAGGATATTGGTGGCAATACATGCAAGTAGATTCAGAGAAATATGTCAAGAGGTGTGAGAAATGTCAGAAGTTCGCACACCAAATACATCAACCAGCCAGAGAGCTTCTACCATTAACTAGCCCGTGACCCTTCGCAATGTGGGGCCTGGACATAGTGGGACCACTTCCAACTGCACCCGGCAACATAAAGTTCTTTCTTGCAGCAACAGATTACTTCACAAAGTGGGTGGAGGCAGAAGCACTCGCATTAATAAAGGAGAAAGACGTGAAGAAGTTCGTCTGGCAGAACATCATAACCCGATTCGGTATACCCAAGGCTCTAATATCTGACAATGGCACTCAGTTCAATGGAAAAGTTTTCAGAGGTTTTGCGAGGAATACAAGATAGAATTCTACAACTCTACACCAGCATACCCTCAAGCAAATGGCCAGGCAGAAGCTTCGAACAAAGTCGTCCTAGGCGGTTTGAAGAAAAGGTTAGAGAGAGCAAAAGGCAAGTGGGTAGAAGAGCTTCCTCATGTTTTATGGGTTTACCGTACCACACCTCGGTGGTCAACTGGAGAAACACCTTTTTCCTTGGCCTATGGCATGGAGGCAGTAATCTCACTGGAAGTAGGCCTCCCCACTATTAGAAGTGAAAATTTTGACCCAAATTTGAATGAAAAAGCCATAACTTTGGAACTCGACCTTGCAGAAGAGAGAAGGGAAAGAGCACTAGTTCACATTGCCTCATACCAGCAGGAGTTATCTAGAAAATATAACAAAACTGTGTATCCAAGGTAATTCAAGATTGGAGATTGGGTACTGCGCAAAGTAATGGGCAACACTTTGGTACCTGGAGATGGCAAGTTAGGACCTACCTAGGAAGGACCATACAAAGTGGTTGGTTTAGAGGGAAAAAGGGGCATATCACTTGGAAGATGAAGACAACAAGGCTATTCACAGGCCGTGGAACACTGCCAATCTCAAATTATTTTATTTTTAGCTTTTCTTTAAAATACTTGTAATTTTTCTTTTTTAAATAAAATAAATAGTTTTTTTAGCATAATTCTTTCTAGTGTAAAAGTTGTTCTTAGTCATTACCAGCTAGGGGAAATCAAGAAGTTTGACAGGATTAACCAACATTCAGTTCTCTTTTTCAGCCGAGATAAGGATCTAGGCTGAAGAAGGTTGGCAGGTGTGACAAGGTTGGCAGGTGTGACCAACATTTAGCTCTCTTCAGCCAGATAAGGATCTAGGCTAACATTTAGCTCTCTTTAGCCGAGGTAGGGATCTAGGCTGAAAAAAGTTAAATATACAGAATGCCAGTTTTGTAGACCGGGATAACTAGCTTGGCCAGAAAACTTTAGAGCAGAGCGACCGAGCAAAGAGCCCAAACCTGACGCGGTTAAAGTTGAAAGATAAATACATAAAGTAAGGCATAAACCGAACAAACAGATTGGAAAATAGCAAATTTCATTCCATTTGTGAAAGATCATTACACGAGGAGGGGCTCGAGCCCGGTTACAGTTTCATTTGAAACAAACATCAAAAGAAAAAAAGAAAATCAAGTGAACAAATCATCCAAATCGGCATCCAAATCAACTCGAATTTCACCCACTGGTAGCTCGGCTACGGGGTCAGCCCCTTGGTTGGGCTCGGTCGAAAGTGCCTCATTGATTGTAGCGTGCAAGGGTGGGCTGGAGTCCACTGGAGTAGGAGAGGCAGACTGCCGGCCAATCTGAGTGTTGGACACATTATGCGGAGCTTTGACCTCATCCTCCTTCCTTTCCTGATGGAACTTTTGTTGGACCGCATTGGCATAGTCTACCATGTAGCCCGGTATGAAGTGGGGAGGGGGATGCAGGAAGACTTCGGAGTCGCGTCTGTAATCGAGCTTTTCAGCAGCGGCTTTCTACCGCACTTGAAGAAGATATCCTTGGCAGCTTCGCACTGTTGGACGTAAGTCTCCTCTCCTTCTTTAAAGCCTCGGTCCTTTGCCTCATGTATTTTTGTCTTTAGGTCCTCCACCTCAGTATTCTTCTTCTTCTCTAGTTTGGCCAGCTCACGTAGATAACGGTCTTTTTTCTCAGCTAAGGCCTTCTGTTTGTCAACCTCGGCCGAGCTGACCAGTCCAGCAAGTCTCGAGTTTTCGGCCTCTAGCTCGGCCAGCTTGGCCTGAGTGTTTTTTAGCTCGGTTGCCTTGGATTCTGCCTCGGCGACGGCTGACCGTGCCATCTTCCGGAGCTCAAGTACTCGTTTGTGAGCCACTTGGCTCTTCTGCAGGGCCTGCACAGTTCAGGGCAGTTAGACGACAACCAATGCACTAGGACTGTAACAAATGTTTTGTTCAAAGTTTGATGGGATTTTTGGGACTTACCAGAATCATCGATTTTGATGCCGAGCGAATGGCCTTCAGCTTGGTCAAGCCCTCATGCCGCTCCATGTCGGCGGGAAGACAGACATTCTTTGCTAGGTTGAAGGCCAATAGGTGGTCCTTCTCGGCACTGACAGAGTCAGAGGCCGTAATAGCGTGACCCCTAAATGTGGCCGTTGGTGCCCACGCTGGCGGGGTGGGAGGATTTGAAGAGCTAGGTCGGTTACGACCTTGGGAGAGTGTTATTTCTTGAAGCTTGGTTTGGGATGGCTTATCTTCATCCCTCAGGCTTTATGTACGAGGCCGTTTGCTTGGCCGAGATGACGAAGCTCAGGCTGTGGGGAGGGCTACCACTGCCTCATGTGTTTTACCGGCCTATGGCACCTCAGTCTGAATCTCGACAATTTGAATGGAAGTTTGTTCAGTGATCAGGGCTCGAACAGCTCGGCGCTTGGCCATTTCTTGTTCTTCAGTAAGGGGAATGAGGTTGATTTGTGTCAAGTTTGGGTCCGGTTCTGGTGACGGTTCCAGAAGAAAGTTAGTTACCCTGACCTTCCTCTTTCCACTACACTGGTAGGTCGGCTCGAAGTTTAGCAGCTCGGCCCAACCTCGATTACGGTATCGGAGTGCGGCACGAAGAGCAACTTGATTGGCGTATTGGTATTGTGATTTAAGCTAGTTTAAGTCTGTACAAAAGAAAACCAAGGGTTAGCACGGTGGGTAAGCTAGGACAGCAAAGTAAGTTTGATTCGAAGTATTCTTACCAGCAGTTCCTTTATTCCAGTTTATACTGTAGCCCGGTATTTGGGCTTCCTAGTCTTCAAAATTTCCAGAAACCCAAAAGAAATATCGTCATTTAAGTCTTTATCCGGTGTGTTCTTTATAATTTTTTCTCGGCCTTTTCTTATTCTGAGGTAGTATACCCAACCATCGTCATTTTGGCCGAGCGAGTATTGATGAAAGAGCTCGGCCAATCCGAGGTTGAGGCCGAGCTGACGGTTTAGCTCGGCGATGCCATTTATTATCCTATAATTGTTTGTGGAAAGTTGGGTTGGGCAAAGTCTTGTTTGCCTAAGGAATTTGCATATAAGTGGTTGAACGGGAAACCGAAGGCCGGCCTCTACAATCGATATCACGGTAAACGGGACGAAAGCCCGGTTTGCCCCAGGGTGTTGTTTCTAGTTCGGCTAGAGAAAGATGAACGTCGTCAGGAATTTGATAGTCCTTTCGGAACTCGGTCATGGCCCCAGGAGAGTCCACTAGAAACCGGTATTTACCCATGTTAACTTAAAGTTGTAAATAAATTAAGCCTAGCTCGGCGCGACTGAGGCTTTGGTTGGCTCGGTTGAGCAAAGTTGCCTAGGGGCAGGGTGCACGGGCTTGCCTGGCCAACCTAGTCAAGTCTGCAAAGTGGAAATAAGAAGTGTTATGCCCAGACAACTGGACCGGACTAAGTAAACAGTCAATTTACAGAAGAATTGTAAAGGCTTAGCTCGGTTACATCCGGATGACGGGGAGTTCTCAATTCGGTCGTACAGAAGGGCCAACACAAGGCCGCTAGCTCGGTTGGAGGTACCTAGTTCAGTTTTTGGGTGAGGTTTTCTAGTTCGGTCAAGTACGCACCTATCACAAACAAGTTCCTATCTCGGTCGTGGTGTTTTATTGGATAAAAAAGGATCACATTCCAGATTGATTAAGAACCCAGCTAAAGTGTCATTGAGGTCTGGGTGTGTGGTTTTTGGGGATTTAGTGATCCTTACCCATTTATGTGAAAACTACAGAAGGGTGTTTTGAAAAATATTTATGATATATATATATTTCTCTATACTATTTATATACTCACGAAATGAAAAGGAAAAAAAGAGATTGAGCCACTTACAGTTTCAAAATGAAAGGACAGAGTTCAAGACAGCGGGGATGCCAACCAAAAACATGAGCTTTGCAGGTGCTAGGGTCGTGAGTATGGATACTCAAAAGGCAAGAGAGAGAAGATGAATAGGGGAGTGTTTTGATTCAAAAGAGGGGTTTTTGTTTAAAGCACAAAAATGGGTGGGACTGTTCAAAATTTTTGAGGTACAAAGATGGCTGTGACAGTTGTACTTGACCAGTGGGAGCAAGCCACGTATCCAGGGGAATAGATAACGATTCAGACGTGCTTGGGAGGCGGAACGGTGTGCAGAGCAATTGACAAGACGTTTATGAACCGGGCAAATCGGTAGCCCGATAGAAAGCGAGCTCGGTTGGCTTGAATGTTTTAGCTCGACTAGAGAAGAATAATCCCAAATCATGCGTTGTAGATGGAATTAAGGGGCAATTGAGAGGGTAATTTATAACAAAAAATTGGGCTAAGTCATGCTCCTTTAATCTCTGTTTTGGGTCAGACTAAATGCTGGAGTATGGACGTCAAGTAGCTCGGTCCCATTTTTGTCTGAGTACCAAACTGGGCAAAAGGGTTAACCGAGCTACCTAAAACTAGGCCCAAGGGCTGGCCGAGGTGTTTGGTAAGATGGAGGGCTGAGCTAGGTGTAGCTCGGTCAATGCCTCCACTTCATTACTTAGTTGGGGGCGTGACCGAAGTGAGTTAGTTCGGTTATGTTGCACCGGCCTAGACAAAGGGGAAAGCCATCTCACTTGGCTAGCAGTGAGTAGGGTGTTATCAGGATATGCATTATCCTTGGGAAAGTAATTCCTAGGAGGACTCTGCTGAGGAGAGTTAGAGTCTTTCTAGGATTGTGCCAGGGATTTGTGATTCCTAGGAGGACTCTTATAAGGAGAGTTGGAATCCTACTAGGATTGTGCCAGTCAGAATCTATAAAAGCTCATAGCAGGACCTATAGATAGGTGTCACAACTTTGACTCTCAAATACACAGAGCTTTTCATCTATTGTCTATTTGTTGACCTAGGCATCAGAGAGGTATCCAGCACACACCCGTCGGCTAGCTCACGTTTGTGTTTTCAGGGAGTAAAGTGACAACATTTGGAGGAGTGCAAACTTGATCAACAAGATTATACAAGAAGATTATTTCATGCTCGTACAGTGCATTTGTTATCTATTGTTACTGAATACATGTAAGGCGGCATATACAAAGTTGAGGTTATCAATCTTGAATTTACAGTTGCAATTGGAACTTCTTGACTTGCCTGCATATATGTTAACTTTTCTCTCTTGACCATTGTCATTGCATTCCAGTTTTCGAAGTATTCTGACGGTAAGTTTCCTGAGAAACCATTGTCAGAGAGGTCAATGATGCGCAATTTTACAAAATTTAATTTGGCTTGAGAAACGTTAATGGCACCATGAAATCTGTTAGATCGCAAAATAAGAACTTGTAACATAGAAAGTGCTCCCAACCAAGAGGGAAAAGTATCCTCCATCTGATTATTTCCAAGAACAATAATCTCAAGCAATGTACAATTTTGTAATGATCTTGGCACCAACCCATGTAAATGATTTTGACTTAGATCAATCATCTTCAAGTTGATCCCATCATGTGAGGAATAATGCTGTGAAAATTGTTGAGACTTAGATTAAGCACTAACAGAGAATCACTAAAATTGGACAAACATTCAGGAATTGTGCCACTCAAGTTATTATCAGACAGATCAAGAATTTGAAGAGAACTATTGTGACAGATTATTGATGGTGGAATTTCTCCAGATAAAAAGTTACCAGGGACCTGATAAACATGGATGGACGGTGGTGGAATTGGTAGTGATCCTTGCAGCATATTAAAGCTGAGGTCTAAAGATATTAGTGACCACCATGGAATGACATCTGGATGCTGTTCAAAACCTGTCAGAAAATTCTGCGAAAGGTCGACCATTACCATAGTTTCTTTCGATTTGTTCCAAAACCAAGTTGGTATTTCACCATGAATTTTGTTATCACTAAAAGAGAACATCTCCAATTCATCCTGGAACTGTAGGAAATTGGGGAACTTCTTCAAGTTACACGATGCCAATCCTAGAATATTAAACTTCGGAATAGTAGCATTGGTACTATTTTTGGTAAGCACCATTAATTTGTTGGCTGACAAATCAAGGTGAAGAAGGTTTCGGTGCTTCAAAAAAATGTCGAGCTCAACTTTACCACCCAAGTTGTTTCCAGCAAAATTAAGATCTTCAAGATACTTGAGTTGAGATATTGAGCTTGGAATCATGCCTTGTAGTTGATTGTCTGAGAGTTCTGAAAGATTTATTTTGGTGAGGTTCATAAGCTAAGATGGAATTTGACCAACTAATTCATTTGAATTGAGAGACAAATGGGATAGTTGAGTCAGGTTAGCTAGAAACTGTTTTATCTCACCACGTATTTTTATATCTACAAGGTATAATCTAGTGAGTTTGGATAGCTTACCAAGTGTCAAAGGTAAAGTTGGTACATCAAAATTATTTTCACGAAGGTCTAAGAAAGTTAGTTGTGATAGGTTTCCCAGGGATATAGGAATTTGCCCCCAAAATTGGTTCGAACTAAGGTCCAAAACAATGAGTTTGGTCACACTACCGAGCGAAGCTGGAAGCATCCCAGAAAAATTGCATCCTGATAAATCCAAAAAACTTATGGATTCAAGGTTACCTGTTGAATCGGGTACAATTTCGGAGAAACTTATCGCCCCTGTTGACAATTCCTTTAGAGGACTACTACGGTGAAATTCAAGCAGATTACCAGTGAGATTGTCATTTTCAGCCATGCTTAGAATCTGAAGGTTTGGTAGTTGAAAAATGGTTTTTGGGAATTCACCATACAACTGACAACTCTTAAGAAAAAGAGTTGTTAGTGAAGACACATTCGACAAAGCACGAGTCACTGTAGAAGATATATTCACCCAACAGAGGTCAAGTACCTTCAAGTTGGTAAGATTTTGAATTAGGTCTTCCAAATTAGGTTTTTCAAGTTTGAGCTCATTTCCAGAGAGATCGAGGTAAATCAACTTTGAAAGATATGAGATATTTGAAGGGATTTGACCAAAAAATGCAGAATAGAATAGGTCTAGACTAGTTAGCCTCGAAAGGTTTCCAATTCTAGGTGGGATTTGCGAAAAATTGAAGTGATTGTCGGAAAGATTCAGCCTTTGAAGGTGAACCAAGTTGAAGAGGCTACTATTGGAATTGATAGAACCGTAGAGAAAAATGCTGCTGAGGTCGAGGCCAACCACATGACCACTGTCGTGGTCACACTCGATGCCATCCCATGAGCAACATTCACCGCTTTTTCCTTCGAACTTCTTCCATGATTCAACCTTTGAATAAGCTGAAGGATCACCTGAAGCAGACTTGTTAATAAAAAAGCTATGCTTGAACTGCAGCAAAGATGAACTCTCATCTTCAGGGCATAGTGGCTGCGTAGAAGAGGAAGAGTTAGTTAACATTATAAAAAGATGAAAACAACAACACAAAAGCATGAACACATGAAGATAGAAAGATGAACCCATGTTGCATAACAAACTAAGTTACCAATCTTGGATGATGAAGCTAATGGCTGTGATGTGCTTTTATAGTTAGGATTAGAGAGTCTCAAAATGCATACTAGCATGCATGACACCATCGAAAAAAGCCTATAAACAATGGGTAATGCTAGACACCTTAGTTCTATCAAAATTTCTACTAAATATCTCACATAAGTGTGGGATCTGTACTCATGTGAGACATTTAGTACCAATTTTGATAGAAGTTTTGGGGTCTCTAGCATTTTCCATAAACAACTAGTGTCAATGTCCTTGTGTATAAAAAATTAATAATTAAAGAGTGGTGAAAAAATTGACAAATAATCTTTTACCTATATTATCTTCACCTAATAAAGACTTAGAAAAGATTTGTGCAAATTAAAGAGACAAAGTAAATCATGACCCCACAAATAACTAGTGCTCAGAGTTCCTAACCAGTGATTAAGAATTCAGTTTACAACATATTCCATTATAAATAGGCATTTTCATTTAAATTTTCATTGAAGGGATAAAAAAATATATAAAATATCATTGCATCTTTTGTGTCATACGGTATCAATAGGTGTTAGTTATTAGTAGGGAAAGGGTAACACAAACACATTGAACTTGTAACTTCCCATCGCAAAACGTCGTAGACTTCAATTGTTTAATATTTATTAGGTCTGTTTAGATAGATGTGACTTTTAAATCGAGAGATTTGAGATTAAATATTAGATGTTATGGGTTAGTGGGGGTAGGGGGAATTAACAAGGGAGATTGCTTGAACCCGAGCCACTTGGTTGGCAAGCCAACCTATATGTGTATGCTATCAGGCTACAAGGCCTTTGGCTTATTATGATTTCAAATAGTGTAATTTTCATTTTACCTTCTAAATTATTACTCAAAAAATAATTTAACTTACATATATTTATATTAATTTTGTACTTTAATAATTCGATTTTGAATCAATTTTATCTTTATTGTCAATTGTTGTTTATAATAAAAAAAAATTTACTGATGTGGCATTGAAACTTCTTTTGAGGTTTTATTTTAATCTCCTAAATTATTCCAAAAAATTAATTAGACCCTAAATATATTAGAAAAAAAATTTAATTTACATATTAGATTATAATTGTTTATCTAAACAAAGGAAAAAATAAATTTCAGCAAAAAATTAATATATTTGGGCTATCGAGTATTCTTTAAAGAGTTGTTACTAATTTTAGCATCGAGTGCCCTCCGGTCAATGATACAACCAGGTAAGTATTAACCTCTGTATTGTAAGTTAAGATCTCTAGATATTCATTTTCATCGTTTAATATTGTTTTTCAAATTTTGGACAATTCAAAATAAGTATGATTTAAATTTTTATGTACACAATTTTCAACATACTACTAATCCATCAGTTCTATTTAAATTAATATGAGGAATAGGCTTGCTACAATTTTCGAGAGAGAGAGAGAGAGAGAGAGAGAGAGAGAGAGAAAGAGGGATAGGCTTGAAATTAATATAATCTAATTTTTTCTACATTATTTTTTGTCTTTGCTGTATTTTTGAAACTCACCACTCCTAACCCATTTCCAAGTAGGTTTAGAAAACATAGCACAAAATAAAATTATCGTAGGAAAATGTAACATAAATTGAAAATAAAATAAAATTACAATTTTTTACTCAAAAATGTCTTCTGTGATAGTCACATGCATGACAATTTTTGTTGAGTAATTGGCCATGAGCAAAAGGCCTCTAAAAATGATTCACAACTAAAATTACAAATCTTATAATTAATCAACATGATTCACAACTAAAATTACAAATCTTATACATACTTTTTAATTGGTGTGTAACAACTAATTTTCCAATAATTAATGATGCTTGTTTTAGTAGTTTCGATCTATATATACTACGTTGTGTATCCTTGCAATTATATAGGGCCACGAGACTACTTTCTCTTATTTTTTCTCACACGTTTTAGACAAAGTGATTATGTGTTCTCTTCACATAAAGTAGGGGTCAACAATAGGATGAGTCAGGCCTACTCGGGCCGCAACTATTGTGTTCATGTCCCATATATTAATGGATTTTTTGAGTTTTGGCCAATCAACACTACAAGAAAAGTTGCCTATAATGGCGCTTGAATCAAAGACGTTTTATAAAACGCCGTGGTATATTTCAATAGCCAACACATTTTTCGAGGCATGATGCCCTGTTGATGGTCTCAATGAGCCAAACCTGTTTTACTTAACAGACACTTAACCCATTCCAATTACCATAGGTAACAAAATCTCTCATGAGCTGCTCTTCTCTCTCGCGGTTAATATCTATCTCTCACTGTAGCTATTCTTCATCGGACTCGAACTCGATCTTTATCACTCTAGCTGTTCTTCATCTCTCTCTGTCTCTCTCTCTCTCACAAATTGCAGATTCGAAATCGAACAAGAAAGTCGATCTAATCTGATCGAAATCCAAACTCGATCTGATCTGATCTCTCTTGCATTTTGTTAGATCGGTTCTTGCTCTAGCTTTTCTTCATCGAACTCGAACTCGATCTGTCTCACAGATTGTAGATCCGAAATCGAACAAGAAAGTTGATCTAATCTGATCAAAATCCGAACTCGATCTGATCTGATCTCTCTCGCATTTTGTTAAATCTACTGATTAACAAGGTTTCAAGCAAGTCGTTTGTATTTTGTTTTTCATTAACAAGTGTTAATCGGTGTTTGATTTCTCTGTAGGTGCCGATGAAGTGTAGAGATTGGTTACATGAACTTGTAAAGGAAGAGATAGAAAAGAAGGATTCGAGTACGGAGGAGTGGAAGATCGCGATGGAGAGAAGCTTCAATCGCATAGACAATGAGGTGATTGCATGGAACGATAGATTCACTTTTTGTTCTGTCCAGATTTTCCAGATTCATTTTTTGTTCTGTCCAGATTTTTTTCTTTTCTTCCTCTTCTTCGATTCATCTTCCTCTTCTTCTTTGTTCTGTCCAGGTTCATCTTCCTCTTCGATTCATTTTTTTTTTCTAGATTTTTTTTCTTATGTTTCTTCATAGCAAACGAAGAACGAAGACACATTATTTTTCATTTTTTTTTCCAGATTTCTGTTTTTCTGTTCTGTCCAGATTTTTGTTTTTGTGGGTTGTAAGGGTTTTACTATCTGAAATTCATTTTTATTCGCTTAGGTTTTGTTCTCTAAAGTGAGTGACATTAATGAAAATGTAGCTTACTTTGAGTCTGTTTTAATTCAAGTTTCATGATATTTGTATTATATGTATATGTAGCGTACTTTGTTGCTGGATTTGTAAACTTCTTTCAACAGAAAATGTAACTGAGTTATGTTGTTTGTGCATATAGGGACTTTCACTCTTTCCAATTTGGGCATGTTTGGAGTGGATAGGTTTGATGCTATTCTTCCTCCAGGCCAGGTTAGTAATGAGAGTGAGGCCTTTCACTTCCAAGATGCTATGTGTTGAACCAATTTGTACTGATTTACTTCTAAGCTACTGAACACCTCCTTTGTTACTTTATGATTGGCATTGTGATCCAAAATTTTGCTTTGGTTTATTATGTTGATTTCACAGTAGGATGTCATCTACTCCATGTCGAATTGCTTTGCTGAATAATTTGATGTTTATGCTACATAAATAGAAAGTTTCATTTTTAAGATTTCATAGAAATCATCTACATTAAGCTAATATAAACATAATGGAAAATTTAGAGTTATATTTTATATTTGAATATGTAGTTTGAACGGGAGGCATATATTCTTATTCAAAGTCCAAACCATAATATAGGGAGTGATATTAATTATAGTTTTAAACACACTAAAGACAATGTAGTAGTCATTTCATCGAGAGAGGTTTAAGAGGAATGATAGTGATGAGTGATAGAGAGAGAAATAAATATTTTTGTCATGAGAATTCATTGGTGAAGGACTTGGACTGGTACAGCACAAACTCTGAAAGCTAAGAAATTCATTAAAAAAAACACAATTGGAAACCATTTCTTCCAAAAATATATATAATTATGTATAAAATATAATTTGAGAGAGTGTAGGACACAATTAACTTCATTTGGAGGGTTATTTGACCCAAAATAAATAAATAATCATCTAGCTAGCATGTGAAAGAATTGTCCTGCATGTAACTTTGTCTTGATTTGTAGTATTATATAGTGAAGTTTGGTCTTCAATTCAAACAAGTTTTCTTCATAATTCCTTCTGGTCTTCAACTATGCTAGACCCACCAAGAATCCTTTTTCTTTGTTTTAATCACTGGTTTTGGAGATGGCCCATTAGAGTTGCAGCAAAAAGGTTTCAGTGGGCTAAACAAGTCTACAAAATTAAACTAGCATTTTTGCTGAAGTATTATCTTTTACTTTATTGTTTCATAAAACAACTTCATTTTAATGAGACAACATAAGGGTGATAAATGAATGGATGGGTTCAGGCAGGCTTAATAATTGACCAGGTTTGATTTAGACAAATTTACTACACAAGATTTCTACAAAAATAGAATTTAAGAAAAAAAAGATATACATACGTAACTTTAACCTATTATATTATTGTCTTTCTAAATAACCATGTCAATCATTATCAAAATAAAATAAACTCTTGTGGGGAGGTAGATACTAAGTACTAACCAAGGACGGTGTGTATAATAATTTGGTATGAAATTTTGTTACAATTTATATAGTAAGGGGTGTCTTGAAAAGGAAGAAGAATTTAAGAATCAAAAGATAGAAATATGGAAACCGTCTCACAGTATGACATTTCCATTGATTTGGCATGTGTGTAACTACTCTCATAACTCCAATTATCTTATGGAGAATGTTCTGTAACTTTCATGATTGGACTGTTAGAGTATGAATAATAGAAAAATGGTAGGAATGAATGGTAAAAGAGTAACGGTCAGTCATAGAATTCGATGGCTAATTATATTAATGCATTTCAAAGTGTTAACGGCTATTTCTCCACAGGCAGAGAATGCTGTTGTCTCACAGAAGCAGGTAATTTTTTCATTGCCTATACATTTGGTATCTAATGTAGTTGAAGTTGGAAAGCACAGAAACTGATGTGGCAGTCTCTTATTCAGGTTTTTGTCAGAAAAGTTATTAAGCTGCATGATAAGTATATGGCATATGTGAATGATTGTTTTGCAAACAACACCCTATTTCACAAGGTTTGTTTTGGAGAGTTGTGTTTCATGATTCAGGTCCTTTGCTGACAATTATACATTTATATTTATAAAGTTAACCTTATTGGTTCTTCCGTAGGCCCTGAAAGAGGCTTTTAAGGTTTTCTGCAACAAACAAGTTTCTGGCTACTCTAGTGCAGAGCTGCTGGCTTTATTCTGTGGTCTTTCTTTCTTTCTCTTCCCTCACAGTTCTTCTAGTTCTTTCCCTAATATTGTGTACAACGTGACAAATATCTAACTGCCAATCTAGCGCATTTTTCACTACTTAAATTATAATCACTTGTACCCCTCACGAATAATTCCAGAACAGCATCTATGTTTTGACTCTATTTTGCTTCATAGGCTATATGTATCAGGGTATCAGTTGAACCAAAGAAGGCAATTTGAAAGCTCCCTAGAGTCCAACATCTCTATGCCCGATTGATTGGGAGGTTGAGAAGTGAAGATGATGAGGTATAGTTCAACATGCCAAGTAACTAAGTTTAGCTTTTATTTTAATAAATAAGATTTCTAGTTCAGAATTTTATCTGTATAGTCTTCTGTATCGGAAACCTGTTACGTAACCATCTAAAATTGTCTTCCTGTACCAGTATATTGTGAACATTCATGTTGTTTTATATGTGGGTGTGTATATATATAATTATTTGACTTTAGATTTTGAATGTTTCATATGTTGATAATGAATGTCTAGTTGTTTAGTTTCTCTTACACGAGTTTGCTTTGTTACCAGTTTGAGGTATTGTTTTCCCTTCATCCAACTCCAGTAGTTTGTCGGTTTCCTACAGAAGAGGCACGTGTTCTAATTGCAGAAACTGGTACATGTATATTGCTATATCATTTCTATTTTGCAATCTGTGTTTTATGGCTTGTTTACATGGACGTGAAATTTTTAAGATGAGACATAATTCAATTCTTGACTAAAGTTGAACAAGAAAGGAATCAATGATCTAAAGAAAGTATACATACTAATCTTGCCTAGATGGAATCATATATCATTCGATTTCACCATTCGATTTCACCAGTAATATTATGGCAAGCTCTTATTAACCATGGTAGCTGATGCATGCTAAATGTATCAAAACACCATAAACAAATATTTATGTATTCTATATGGAAATGCTCTCTCTGTAACGCCCTCAAAAATAACACATAAAACCCGACAATTTCGACACACATTAATATAAGAGAATAAAACATTCTTCTATTCATCAGAGTATTCTTACAAAAGATATTACATGTTGACAACAAAAGTAAATGCCCTACGGGCTTACAACTTTCCAAGCCAATACTTGGGTAAAACAAAAGAAGAGTACTAACTCTTTTGAACAAAGTAAGCCCTTGGCTCAATTTACATGTAATACATAAAAGATAACACAAAAAGTCTATCAGCCTCTAGCCTCCCAAGCTACGTCCTTGGAGGTGGAATACCATCTGTACCTGAAAATGATGTCCCATATAGGGTGAGCCAAAGCCCAATAGAGATATACTAAGCCAAATATAAGCAATGACTAAAACGATAGCATTAGATAGATGGTTAACGATTATAAACCAATTTAACTCACAATATAATTCCATGACAGACATGTCCATGTTACATTCCATTGTTCCTTATCAAAATCATTTCATTTCACATGGCTCAGAACCTGGCCAAACACTACAATGAGATTAAAACTCATATTAAGACAATTCCATACTTCACAATTCGTACATGAGATTTCATCTCATATTTGACTACTTCCATACTTCAAGTAACACACATATATTTGCTGTATTAACACTTCCATTTAATACACATATTTGCTATATTAACACTTCAATCTGATACACATATTTGCTGTATCTATGGAGTCCATCCCCTATCTCCTCCCAAACAGGTTTGAGAGTCCATCCCCTATCTTCCCTCAAACCATGGAGTACATCTCCTATCTTCTCCCACACAATACATACATTCCAAGTATATAAGCAATTATCATATACAAGGATCAAACAATACACATATTGGATGTATTATACCAACCACCATATTCTATGACACATTCAATGTGATTAGTTTCGGTTTTACCTAATCAACATGCAATGTCTACAACAATCAAGACTATCCTCCACCGATAGCCCAAAGCAGATATTTCTAAACAGAACATAAATGCTTAAACAGATATAATATCAACATTTTTATAGTGAGTGATAAATTAATCCAACTACACCATTTAATCCCGTAATTTCCCAATTTCAATATTCTCAACTCAATTTCTCGTTTTCCCAAAATTAATTATACAAATTAATTTATCATTATAATTAGGGCATTCTCCCCCCCTTTACCACATATCAACCCAAAGGCTCAAATTCAACAATTTGACAGCAATAGTTCCATTCTCGAAACCTTACATTCACATGGATTTTAATATCATAAAACCCCTCTTTTGTTAATTACATAACAAACCCTAACTTTTCCAAATTACCCAACAACCCCAACATATCAAAATGCCAAAATTTAAAGACAAAGCTCATAAGAAGGGGTAGGATATCCCTACCTCGAAATTAGAAGCCCAAAGGAGAAGACGCCCAAAATCCAAAGTGCTCCAAATCAAAGATTTTTCAGATTAAAACGAAGCCCAAGCCACCCTCTATCTTTCTTACAAAGGGACTTGGGGTAGGAACACACTAATAGGAGATGAAACCCTAGAGAGGAGGTGT